>JARGCV010000009.1:5945000-6287500 GCA_034064705.1 Bothrops alternatus | reverse complement strand
TGCTCCAGGATCTTTGAAAAATATAGTTCAGTGGTTCTGAGATCATATCTGCCAGTTCCTTAAGAACCTTTGGGTGTAATCCATCTGGTCCTGCTGATTTGAACTCGTCTAGGCTGGACAGGTGTTCACTTACCATTTTCTTGTCTATCTTAACTTGTATTTCTATTTTTTATGGCACTATTTTTGATAGGTTGGTCTGTTTTTTTCCCTTTGTGTAAAGACAGATGCGAAGAATGAGTTAAATAGTTCTGCTTTCTCCCTGTTGCTTGTTACCTTCTTGTCACTTTCACCCACTAATGGACCAATCGTTTCCTTCACTTTTTTCTTGTTCTTTACATGTTGAAAGAAGCTTTTTTGTTATTTTTGACTTTGGTTGCAAGCCTTAGTTCATTTTGAGCCTTATCTTTCCTCACTTCATCTTTGCAGGCTCGGGCTATTTGCTTATATTCTGACTAGTTATGTGTCCCTTTTTCCACTTTCTATACTTGTCCTTTTTATCTTTCAATTGATCAGAGAGTTCTTTATGCAGCCATGCTGGTTTCTTTTGAGAGCTGTTATTTTTCCTCTTTGTTGGTATTGTGCTAGACTGGGCCTTTATTATCTCACTTTTCAAAATTTCCCAAGCCTCTTGAGTTGTTTTCCCCTGGAGGATTCTCATCCATGAATTCTTCCCAAGCCCTCTCTAAGTTTATTGAAATTAGCTCTCTTAAAGTCCAAGACTCTAGTTTGACTGTGTTCTGTTGCTTGTGCTTCCATAATGTTGAATTCCAATATTGCATGATCACTTCCTCCCAAGGTTCTTATGGCTTCAACACCTTCTATCACTTCATCTCTGTTAGTGAAAATTAGGTCCAACATGGCTAATCTCCTAGTTCCCTTCTCTACTTTTTGGGAAACAAAGTTGTCTGCTAGGTTTGTCAGGAATCTGTTTGATCTTCCACTTGGTGCAGAGTTTGTCTCCCAGTTGATGTCAGGGTAGTTAAAGTCCCCCATTACTATTGTGATGTGCTTCCTACATACCTTAGTTAGCTGACTAGCAAAAAGTTCATCTATTTCCTGTGTTTGGTTGGGTGGCCTATAGTATACACCTATGGCAATGTCATTCCCCCCCTTTTATATTGACCCATATGCATTCAGGAGTAGTATTTTCCTTCTTATTGCAATATTGTCCAAGAATAGCCTTCAAATACAATTTAGTCAGTTAGTTGGAAATACAGTGTGTGTAAAAGAGACACGATAGAGATCAGCAATGGGGAAATTTTATACTCATAAAGTTGAGGGTGAAGGTTCATTCTCCAAGTTTGTGGGTTGGTTTCTGAAGACCCATCACAAGACCCATCACAAGAGTTTGGCCTGAGGGGACCCTCACCCAATGTCACCTCACCATCAGAAGACCTACTGACTACATGAAGCCCTTATAAACAGAAGAACATGGACACTGACATCCCCTAAATTCTGCTGAAGATGTTACCTAGCCTGGTAACAAAACATTTAGAAAGCAACCCATAAGCTTGGAGAAGAAACCTTCACCCTCATCCTACACCCAATCTACAGATATTAGCCATTATTTAAAACCAGTATATTTTTCTGCTGATTTAATAATGGTGGAGAGCATTTCAATGCAACATTGTGGAAAGACTCTGCACAACAGATATGCTTAATCATTTTTAAAGAATAAATTAGGATTTGCTGGGTTCATATGTTATGCTTATATAGGTAATTCTTAACTTACAACTATTGGTTTAGTGACTGTTCAAAGTTACCACTAAAAAGTAACTGATGATCATTTTTTGCACTTACAATCGTTGCAATATCCCCATATCGCAATTCAGATACTTGGCAACAGACTTATATTAAAGGATGGTTGCAGTGTCCCGGGGTCATGTGATCCCCTTTTGCAACCTAACAAGCAGAGTCAATGGGGAAGCCAGATTCACTTAACAACCGTGTTACTAACTTAGCAACTGCGGTGATAAAGGAATCAACTGTGGCAAGAAAGGTGGTAAAATGGAGCAAAACACACTTAACAACTGTCTCACCTAGCAACAGAAATTTTGCACTCAATTGGGGTCGTAAGTTGAGGTCTACCTATACATAAAATTTTCAAGCACAATTACTGGGTTTGTAATTGCATTACATGAAATTGTGAAATCAAATGCAGGACCCAAAAACCCAATAGCCAAGGCTCACTGCAGTTTTTATTTATTTAACAGTGTGTACTGGAGGAATCCCTTACAGAAAACAGTGGGTGGGACTCCTACAGGCAAAAGGATATTATATATTTTAGGAAAGGAAGAGAAAAATGGTACAGACATAATATGTTTAGGTAATAGATACTTAAAACATACCTCATGTTATTTTCCCACTTTTCTACTGTTATTGCTTTCAAGGAAGTTTTGCCTTAATAGAAAGACAGTTACATTAATAGAATATTGGTGACACTGCCATAGAAACTTTGATACACTTTACTGAGAAGTACATACTTCAATGTAAATACTCAAGTATTATGGCTTAAAGCAATGCATAATCCCTCCTCAAACACAGGAACCCTACATGTCATCAGTTGCAAATACCTGACAAGCACAAATAACCAGGAAAATATGTTGAGTTCAAAGTACAGAAGAGTTTCTTATTGCTACCTATATGCAAGAATCTGGTCAATGAATGGTCAAAGCTAAGTTGGTGCTAGATAAGGGTCAATGGAATTCACAGGGGGCTGCACCTGGGTCTCTTGTAGTATGCAATGATTCCAAACTGATGACATATTTAACTCCATTATCCAACTTAGCATACAATACCTGTTCTTTAAAATTTATAAGGGCGGCACCACTTTTGTATTTAAGTAAAATATAAATGTCCAGTGCAGCAGTAATAGTACTAACACCTCCTCCTCCTCCTCCTCCTCCTCCTCCTCCACATGCTTTCTACAGCAGGCAGGTGACGTGTGAAAAGTCTCAGCTACTAATGGAGCAGAGACACAATTTCAGTATGGTGTTTTATGTCACGTAGACTAAAGGAACAACGTGCAAGTTTGGAGAAAAGTTGGACCTTTGGGGTTTAGTGGAAATACATCTGTGGCAATGAAAGTATTATTTATGAAGCCTGAAGCCATTCCTACCTCAGAGCCTTCAAAGTTGTTATGTCCCGTCAAGCAGCAGTTAAATTCAGAAATAAAAACCATGCACAGCTGCTTTTAACCATCTGTGGCCAGAAGAACAATTTAACTCAGATTAAGGAGAACCACTGGCACCTCTTGGTCTCTGTTTGTGGCTGCCCCTTACTATCGCTCAATCCCACAAATGCCTCAAAAGCCACACCTTTTTGTGAATGTTTTTTTTTAAAAAAAATTCCTGAAGACAATATAATGGCCAACAGACTGAAGAAGTTTATGTTTGTCCTATTCCAATATTGAATGTTGGTTTTCTTTCTTTCTTTCTTTCTTTCTTTCTTTCTTTCTTTCTTTCTTTCTTTCTTTCTTTCTTTCTTTCTTTCTTTCTTTCTATTAGTGTTGTCAGTTGGGCAGTTTTCTCATCCAATTGTGCTAGTTTTGGAGATCACTTATGAGAAATTTTTGGAGTTTGTGGGTTGCATTTTTAGGGGGCTGGTTTGGGCTAGTTTTAGGAAAGCTTGAAGGCAAAAGGAGAAAAGGATGGCAGAGGATGGGATGGTTTAGATCAGGGATGTCAAACTCAATTTCATTGAGGGCCGCATCAACATTGCGGTTGCCCTCTGGGGGCCGGGTGGTGTGGCTAGAGTGGGTGCAGCCTAATGGGTGGGCGTGGGTGGACTGGGTGTGACCTACTGGGTGGGCATGGCCAGCTCTACATTGTTTGCATCAAGGGTGCCTGTAGGGGCCTGGGCAGGGGACCGGACCAAGCGCCAAGGCACGGTCCATTTCTTCATTCCTCACAAAGGGTGACACCTCCCCAGCATGCACCCAGGGGGCGGGGCCGACACAGCAGGGGCTGGTTCCTCGCTGTTTCTAGATGGCCTTGTGGAGCTAAGACTGAATGCGTTTCAGCATAGATGCCCACCACAAAATTGTACATTGGGCCCCCGGGCCTTGTGTTTGATATGTCTGGTTTAGATAATATCAACAACACAATGAATATGAATTTGAGCAAACTGTGGGAGACAGTGAAGCATGGGGGCTGGCGTGCTGTGATCCATGGAGTTGTGAAGAGTTGGACATGACTTAGCAACTGAACAACAAAATAACAATAATCGTTGGGGGCGATATATCAAACTGCCATGAATAATAACTGGAACAGCATTGCAGGGATACAAATGACATGGGCACACTGAGTCTGGTCAGCTGGCCTCTTGCTCTCTCACTGTAATGGGATTTTTAAAAATAATAAGGAAAATAAGGGACCATAGTACTCTTTGTGAAATTCTCTTCCTCCTTAATTTTATTCTCATAGCAACCAATGACTCCCAAGCCTATGCTGATAGTAAGAGATGATAAAATATCCTGGCTTAGCTTGACTTGCTTGCTGTCATTGGTTTGGAGTGTGAAAGAGCCTTTTCCTAATATTAGCTGAACATTACTCAGTCTCCTGTATTTGGGGGGGGGAGAAGAGAAGGAGGAAAGATAGTTATATTCAGATTGTGCAATTTATCAGCTTCCCAAAATTTAGTTTTGTCCTCCATTATTTCCATGCCTCCCTGTAGCGGAAGGGTGTTCTGATAGCGAGGACATTTATAAGTAAGCACTTGAAAATCTTTGCTATTAAGGCAGACAGTTCTTCCTGTATTGCAGCCAAAGCAGGAAATCCTTATTAAAACAATGCAGCTCTCATTGTTCCTTTGATCAAAATATGTATCTTTTAAATCTGCTGTTCACTTGATTGGGGAAACATGTTGATGAATAAAAAAATCTTGATCAGATCAAGCTACTCAGTCAGTTAAAATTGCACCCTTCTGTCTGAGGGAGCAATAGCTTTTGAGTCATGTGCCAGCAACAATTCTCCAAACTTAAGTTGACTTAATGTAGTTAGTATAGTTAGTCTCCACAGATTCCATCATTTTAAATCTCTAATATTTTAAAATTTACATTTCAGGGCAAAATTGATTTGACAGATAAGTCAAATTATGGGAAATTGGCCTTTCATAAGGCATTTCACATCCCTTATTTCACGGGTGTCAAACCTGCAATGTCACGTGACATGTTGTGACATATCGCGACTTTTTTCCCATTGCTGGCAATGGGGTGGGCACGGTTTTGGCGTGACGCATTTGGCCCACAGGCCAGCAGTTTGACACCGCTACAGGCTTATTTTACGGTTGGTTGTTTCTTTCAAAGTGTTGATTAATTAATTTTGAAGTCATGTGGAAATGTAGCCACCTTCTTAGCTACTGGCAGGGAAAGTTGCCTCTCAGTCAAGGTCCTTAAATCTTTATTAATTGTGCAAAATGAGAAATTTTGATTCTGGACTATCAAGGAGTTTATACCAAGTATTTGAGTTGGCAGTTCTGACAGGATGTCCTCATTTGTAGTCTGATTACTGCAAATCTAGTGTCTGCCATCTAGTGGATATTTCTGTGAATGGGGAAAAAAAGATTCAGTAGCCTACCTACTGTATATAGTACTAGAACTCCCCTTGTCATGACCTTTAACTGGCTGCATCACAGGACAACAAGTTTTGAAAAAAGGTACCTGAAATGGGTTAGAATGCCTCCCACCACCAAAGTAAATGCAGAAGCTGGAAGAAATTGGAGGGAGGGAGGGAGGAAGGTTTCTGATGCTCCATGCAATTTTTGCATAAGGAAACTCAGTGAGGAAACCGGTAGGAAGTCAGAAGTCACATTTGTTCCACTGCTTTTCTTGATTACCTGTGTTTGTTCTGCTTCTCTGTTGAGTTAAGGAAATGTCTCTGAAACGATAACCCAACAGGGCATAGGTTATTTAGTACCCATTTAATACTTGATTTTGGTGGATCTTTTAGTCTATGTAAATGACAGCATGATCATCTAACCTCTGTTGCACTGAAATAAAAATATTGAAACTTTATATATTGTCTCAGCGATGGCTGAGGGTGCACACACATAGCAATAGTCATCTTCATTTAATTGTGCAAAATGCCTAAGCAATAAATATAAATGGATCTGTTTCATATGAGCATGTTGCCCTTATGGTACAAAATGATAAGCTATTTAATAATATTTTTTTAAAAAAATATTCTTCCAGATTTTGAACATGAGGGCTTAATTCCCAATTATACAGTTTTCAAACTGAAGGTTCTAATTGTGAGAGATTGAAACTTGAAGTAGGAGCTTCAAGATTAATGCTGTTTTGTTAAAATAATAATAATAATAAACCGTACTTCAAAACCTCTTTTTATAATGCAAGGATGTCTCTTGGGCAAGCAGGATCAAGAATCCTATTGCAGGATGTTTGATCTCCATTCTGGTTTTGTGCAAAGAGTATCTATATCAGCTTTTCCTAACCTGCAGAACTCTTCTGAACATTGAGCACAACTCCTGTTTTAACTTTCGAGAGGTTGATGTCTAGCTGAAGTTGTCTGAAATAAACTTTCTGCATCTGAAGCAAAGTCTACTTCATATCTTGTGAAATACAAAAATAGAGATTTGCAGAGTAGATGCAAACCATTTTTCAGATAGAAATGCCAAGGTTCCTGTAGCCACTTGCTCTGCAGACTACCTGTCATCTTCCTTCTATGCAGATTAAAATAAAAAATAAAAAATATCTCACTTGGCACATAATGCATGTGCGTGGGAACGGTATTGTCATAATTGTAGCCAAGAAAGCCTTAATGCTGTCATCACCAGGTTGTAATGGCATCAATTAGAAGAGAGCTCTCGCATGAGTGCACGTTCAATAGAAAGATCAGAGCGTCAGCTACACACAATGTGATTCATTGGTCAGTTAAACTGACAGCAAAAATGATTTGGAACCAGAGGTTTGGATTTCAGTGCCCATTGTGTAATATTTTATGCAAATGATCTAATCCTAAGAGTCCCAACATTTAGTATGCATTGGAATTTGAAAGCTATTTCTCAGGATTTTGTGAATGATACCAAAATGATTGGTGATATTTAATTCTCATCTGGGATCCTCCAAATTTAAATCTCAGAATTCCCAGTTAACTCTCAGAATTCTTGGAAATGCAGGCTAATTGCTCCTCTCTATAATTGTTAAGAGCTCTATCAACAGTTGCTGGTGCTGGCATGAATTTCTTTAAACACTTTCACAGTATTGCTGCCCTCAAAGTCTCTCTCTCTCTTTCTCTCTCTCTCTTTATCTGTCTGTCTGTCTCTGTCTTTCTCATCTCTATCTGTCTGTCTATCTGTCTATCTAATCATCTATCACTATTGAACTGATTGGGCAGTTTTCAGTTTAAAAAGAATAAACTCCATAAAAAAAGAAAAAATTAAAAGACAGAATTAAAAAGACAAAGTAACTCTTTTACTTCCCCTTCTTTCCCTTTAGGTGAAAGGGTTCAAACAAGGTTTTCAAAAGCAGTTGTTCATAATAAAAAAAAATGAATAAGAAAAACGAACCTTCCAGGTAACTCTACATGGATGACCTGTTTCCTTTTGCCAGCTTCTGTAACTCTCCGGGTGGAGTCTGAGTTTCACTCTGTGCAAGGTGGGGTGGGGGGCATTCTCAATGCTTTTTCATTTTTATATTTTCGTCACAAGCACCTTCAGGAATGCTGAATTGCTGGCATGTTGCAACACAGTTCTGGGTTTTTTCTTATTGAATCATTTGTTCATTGAAGACTTCTATGTTTCTTACTTAGAACAGGAAGTGTCAGAGCACATTTTTTTTTTAATTTTAAGAAATGTTTCCTTGTAAAAATAAGGACTGATCGCTGTGACATTTTATCCTTTCTTATTATTACATTCTTTGCCTAATGCTATCTGTTGAGCTATGCACCTATAACCTCTGTGCATAATTAGTTCAGAAAGATTTTTTTAAAATTCATTTGGAAATTCCCTTCCTATAATTTAAATGACCTACACTTGTAGCATGAAAGAGAAAGTTCTCAACCTTGTTCCAGGTAATTTCTTTTTAGGTGTTTGAACTCCACTCCTTAATTTTTATTTTTCAACGATTTTTATTTATTTTTAATGATTCTCAAGTCTTCCCATCTGACTACACAGCAAAGCAAGTTTTATTACAACAGAGCAGAATTCAGAAATTCATGAGAGGACTTAGTTTTCCTGATCATTATTTTTTATGTTCTTTCTCTAAACCTGTTTCATTTTTCTCTGAATCTTCTTAAAGCATGGTAGAAATGAATATAAGACACAAAGTAGAGCTTGACCAACACAGAATAAAGTGAAAGAAGTATTTACTGAGGTTTGGAAACTATACTACTGATGATTTGGTCCAGAACTGCATTTTTTTCCCTAGCCACATCAATCTGCAGTTTATATCGTAAGATATTTTTAACCAGACCATCCCCAAGTTGGATATCTCTCACTTTATACCAGCACATTTCAATTCTGTTTCTTACAATAACTACATAACTTTACATTTGTCTCAGCAACATTTCATTCTGTTATTTTCAGGCTATTTTGTAACTTATCAAGATTGCTTGGAATTTTTTTCTTACTTTTAAGGCACCCACCCAGTTGTTTATGTTACTTGCAAATTGATAAACATTTCCTCCACCTCTTTGTCTATGGCCCCTTTATGACTTGTGGACTTCAACTCCCAGAATTCCTGAGTCAGCATGGCCAAGGATGTCAAACTTGCCATGTCATGTGATGTGTTGCGACATATCGCAACTTTTTTTGCATTGCGGGAGCTGGGGTGGGTGCGGCCTCTGTATGATGAAACCGGCCCGCGGACCGGCAGTTTGACAACCCTGGTCTAGGCCAATAGAAAAAGACTATGAGGTTGAGAACTAAGCCTTGTAGCGCCCCACAAGAAGCTTCACTACAATTTGATAAGGAATCATTGATAGACACAATTTCTATGTGATTCTCACACTTTCCCCTTTATGAATGTTGATTAAGTATAGAAAATGTATTTCTTCCACCTGAAATAGACCTTGTGAGATCACTGCATTTTCTTTGGATGGTGTGACTCATGCATCAAAGCTCTTTTTTTTTTAACAAAACATTTTAATAGCAGTCAATTGTTAGGGAAATTCCATGTAGAAATTACAGCGCACAACTCTGAATCTATCTCAGGTCAAGGCATGAGGCTGTCATGACCCACAGAGCTGTAGTTTCCTGCACAATGGAAATACAAGCTGGGTTCAATTTTTATGAAAGGAAGTGAAGAAAGGTATTTTTATTTTGTGGTTGTCTAGAGAAATATTAACCCTAAGACATAAGAAGAATTGTGCTAGAACTCTCTTTCATGAGAGACTTAATCAGTGCCCACTTATAATGCATCTTCACAGCCATCAAGAAAGGCGTAGGAACACTCTGTGTTCTGTAATTTTCTGTGCGAATATCCTTGAGAAACAGGAGAAGGAAGAGCTGCAGCCAGGGAACAATCAGATAAGAGGCATCTCAGCCCACAGAAGTAACAGGAGCATCTTACGGTAGAAGGGACTCTTTAAAGTTGCCTGGAAAGTAAAGGCAAGGGGACAGAGATGTGCTTCCAGACTTTAATATTCTATTGATTATTTTGATTAAAGAAAAGGATACAATTAATTTTGTTTACACTTGAAAACAAACTGCTTTTGGACTTTGTGCTTGAGGTGGGGAAAAAATGAAACTTTGATTTTAGGTTTTGCTGATTAGATAGGTTTGTTGTTACAGAAATGGTTAGTATATATTATGTTATTACCTTATTCTACTTGTGGACTTCAACTCCCAGAATTCCTGAGCCAGGCACGCTGGCTGAGGAATTCTGAGAGTTGAAGTCCACAAGTCATAAAAGGGCCAAGTTTGAAGACCTCTGTTCTACTGCATAAAGGGAGATGGAAGTCAATGCTTTTCTCCCCACCCCCCTTTATCCCAGACTGTTTCTTCTTCCTCCTTTCCTCCCATTTTCCCATTATTTTCATTTTTCTTTGTATATCTGTATTTTATATTTTGATAAACTGATATTGTAACCTTGCGATAAAATTGCATTAGTACTCATAGTTTTGGTTAGTCTCCTCTGGACTACTTCGAAAGGCTGGCATGCTGTGAGAAACATTTACAAATATACAATACACCAATATTTAAATGTATACACCAAAATTTAGTTTCCACAGATACATTTATGTTAATGTATGGTGGAATCTCCAACTATAGTGGAGTGAAAAGGCTTGTGAGTTTAGAGTCTTTGCAAGACTGAGTCAACCTTGAGCTGGTGAGAATCGAACCGCTGGGAGTTGGCAGAATTAGCCTGCAATACTACATTCTAACCACTGTGCCACCGTGGCTCTACATTCATTTATTTTTATTAATATCTCACTCATGTATAGAAATCTCTCAGTGCAGAACCGACAATGACACCAAACAAAACTATATAAAAACAAATGTTGCAGCAGCAGGAACTAGAAATAAAGAATATTTTCATTTTTAGAACCAGATATTTAAAATACATGAAGTACATGGATAATTCCAGAAATGGTACCATCTGCAGAGAAAGCATTATAGAGGGGGTTAAGCAACACTTTTTCACATTGATCTCAACTGTTGATGGCCTCATGAACATAACCATGTGGTATATGCTTAGCAACAACACAAAAGTAGTCCACAATTGCTCTTTTGCTGGATTTATTGAACTTCCTAGTTTAGTCTACATCAATGGTTGTCAACCTGTAGTCTGCAGACTTCTCATGATGTCGTCACAGTGGGTCCACTAAGGCTTGAAGAAATGTAATGATTTGAATCTTGAGTTACTTCTTCGGGGTCCGTGGCCATAAAATATATTTAAAGGGGATTCGTGGTGAAGAAAAGGTTGAGAACCAGTACTCTACATCATTAGAGATCCTCTATCTTTGTACAGAGCTTCTGAGCCCAGACAAGGTACTGTAATCAGATGTTGCTGCTGCCTACTGAAACATAATCAATGTGCTACCAGCAAAAATTTTTGTGGTGGTTGTTTTGTTTCCCTACATGCCACACGTCATACTTCACTTGGAAGGAGTCTTCATGAATTGTATAGTGTCTTTTGTTCTTGTAAAGCAGTGGTCTTGCAATTGATAAAAAAAAACCCTGAGGTAGCATAGTGTAATTTTTGACGAATGTTTGTCAGGAAATTTTGCTGTATCAACTGGTCATATTACTGATGTTATGCATGCTGAAATATGCCATGTCAACACAGGGAGTCCAATCTGATTACATAGTGACCTATTAAAAGCAAAACAAAAGTTCTTTTCAGATAGAGTGCTGAAAAAAAGGAGGGAATGTCAGAGCAGTTCCCAAGAGAACCATCTGTTGAATCAGTCCTACTACATAAGAGTAGCAGAGTTGCTTGATTATGAAATGGATGTCATATAAATTTCAAGTTTCAAGTTTATTTGCACTTATATGCCGCCCCTCTCCGAAGACCCGGGGCGGCTCACAACAAGAATACATCAACAATTTTTAAAATTAACCACATTCATACCACACACAAACACAATCAATTCGTAGCCACTGATGGCAGGACACTCTTAGGGCCGAGGGGCAGAGCACAGCTCATATGCCCCAAGCCTGTCAGCATAGATGTGTCTTCAGCCCTTTCCGGAAAGCTAGGAGGGAGGAAGCAGTACGAACCTCTGAGGGAAGCTGGTTCCAGAGGGCTGGGGCAGCAACGGAGAAGGCCCTTGCCCTAGGTCCTGCCAGATAGCATTGTTTAACAGACGGGACTCATAGGAGGCCAACCCTATGCGCCCTGACCAGTCGCTGGGATTCATGAGGCAGGAGACGGTCCCACAGGTATCCTGGTCCATTGCCATAAAGGACTTTATATGTCATAACCAACACTTTGAATTGTGTTTGGAGACCAATTGGTAGCCAATGCAGCTCACGGAGAGCCGGAGTGACATGAGCATGTCTTGGGAGACGCAAGACAGCTCACGCGGCCGCATTCTGGACCACCTGCAGCCTCTGGACATTCTTCAAAGGTTGCCCCATGTAGAGAGCATTACAGTAGTCGAATCTCGAGGTGACAAGGGCATGGGTGACTGTGAGAAGTGACTCCCGGTCCAAATAGGGCTGCAACTGGCGCACCAGGCGAACCTGGGTGAATGCTCCCCTCGCCACAGCCGAAAAATGATGTTCCAAACTTAGCTGTGGATTGAGGAGAACACCCAAGTTGTGAACCCTCTCCGCGGGGGACAAAACTTCTCCCCCCAGGGTAATGGATGGACAGTTGGAATTGTCCTTGGGAGGCAGAGCCCATAGCCACTCCGTCTTGTCGGAATTGAGTCTGAGCCTGTTGGCACCCATCCAGACCTCAACAGCCTCCAGGCACCGGTTCATCACTTCCACTGCTTCGCTGTAGTGACACTGGGTATCATCAGCATATTGATGATAACTTACCCCGTGTCGACGGATGATCTCACCCAACGGCTTCATGAATGCTCCCCTCGCCACAGCCGAAAAATGATGTTCCAAACTTAGCTGTGGATTGAGGAGAACACCCAAGTTGTGAACCCTCTCTGAGGGGGACAAAACTTCTCCCCCCAGGGTAATGGATGGACAGTTGGAATTGTCCTTGGGAGGCAGAGCCCATAGCCACTCCGTCTTGTCGGAATTGAGTCTGAGCCTGTTGGCACCCATCCAGACCTCAACAGCCTCCAGGCACCGGTTCATCACTTCAACTGCTTCACTGTAATGACACGGGGTAGAGATATAAAGCTGAGTATCATCAGCATATTGATGATAACTCACCCCGTGTCGACAGATGATCTTACCCAATGGCTTCATGTAGATGTTAAAAAGCAGAGGTGAGAGAACGGACCCCTGAGAAACTCCACATGGAAGAGACCTCGGAGCCGATCTCTGACCTCCTGCAAACACCGACTGCGACTGGCCAGAGAGGTAGGAGGTGAACCACTGTAGAACGGTGCCCCGCACTCCAAGCCCCTCCAACCGGAACAGAAGGATACCATGGTCAATGGTATCGAATGCCGCTGAGAGGTCAAGAAGCACCAGGATAGTGGAATGACCTCTATCCCGGGCCCGCCAGAAATCATCGGTCAGGGCGACCAAAGCAGTTTCCGTGCTGTAACCGGACCTGAACCCAGACTGCCGAGAGCCCAGATAATCAGCTTCATTCAAGGACCATTGGAGATGGAGTGCCACCACCTTCTCAACAACCTTCCCCAAAAAGGGAAGGTTGGAGACTGGATGATAATTATTTAAAACTGCTGGATCCAGGGAAGGCTTCTTGAGGAGGGGGCGCACGAGTGCCTCCTTTAAGGGAGCCGGAAAGAACCCCTCCCTCAATGAAGTGATAACAACCACCTGGACCCAGCTCCGTGTCACCACCCTACTAGCCGAAACCAGCCAGGAGGGGCACGGATCCAATAAACAGGTGGCAGAACTCACAGCTCCAATGGCCTTGTCCACATCATCAGGAGTTACCAGGTCAAACTCATCCCATACAACAGGACTAAGACGGGCCTCTGTCATCTTGACTGACTCATTGTCAGCCGACACTGCATTCCAATTGGAGTCCAAGTCAGTCCGGATCTGAGCGACCTTGTCTGCGAAAAAGATGTTAAATTCTTCGGCATTGCCCTGCAAAGGTTCCTCCCTCCTCCCCATATCAAGGAGAGAGCGAGTCACCTTAAACAGGGCAGCCGGATGAGATTCCGCAGATGCGATCAATGCGGAAAGATACTGAGATCTTGCCGTAGTGATCGCTTCCAAATAGGTCTTAATATAAGCTCTCAATTTGGTTCGATCAGATTCGGATCTGCTTTTCCTCCATTGCTTCTCTAAACATCTCTTCTAGCGCTTCATCCCCAAGTTCCTCGGTAAACCAAGGAGATCTCTTGGGTCTGCTGCCACAGAGAGGTCGCAACGGGGCAATCCGGTCTAGAGCCTCCGTAGTGGCCGTATTCCAGGCCAACACTAGGGACTCCGCTGAACTGTGTATGAGCGAATCCGGCAATTCCCCAAGCGCCCTTTGAAAACCAATAGGGTTCATCAGGCGTCTGGGGCGGAACCATTTAATCGGTTCCGGCTCCCTGCAAGAGAGGATTGGTGTCGTAAACTCAAGCCGCAACAGAAAATGATCTGTCCATGACATGGGCAACACTTCTAAGCCCCTTAGCTTCAGATCACAACTCAACTGTTCCGAGAGGAAAACCAGATCAGGTGTGTGTCCCCCCTCATGGGTTGGGCCCTCAATTACTTGTGTCAGGTCCATGGTTGTCATAGAGGCCATGAACTCCCGCGCCAGACCCGAGGACTCACCGAGTGACGGCACATTGAAGTCCCCCAGAACAATAAGTCTGGGGAACTCAACCGCCAACCCGGCTACCTCGAGTAGCGCGGGCAGGGCTGTAGAAACGCAGCTGGGAGGCAGGTATGTAAGCAACAAGCCCACCTGTACACCTAGGTCCAACCTCATAAGGAGGGACTCACAACCCGATATCTCAGTAGCAGCGAGTCTGCGCAGCCCGAGTGTCTCCTTAGCTATAATCGCCACTCCTCCCCCCTTCCCTGGGGTCACGGCTGATGCCATACCTGAAACCCAGCTGGACACATCTCAGAGAGGGGAACTCCTCCCTCTGGGGTCAGCCAGATCTCAGTCACACATGCCAGGTCGGCCTCCTCCTCCAGAATTAAATCCCGGATGAGGAGAGCTTTATTTACCATTGACCTGGCATTGAGCAGCATCAGCCTGAGTCCAGGGTCCAGATTTCGCTCATTACCAGTACCCCGAGAGAGGTTCAAGGGGCCGGAACAAGAGATCGCTTTCAAGCAGCGAGGCCTTGTTCCCCGAGAGCGGCCTACCCCAGACCTCCCATCATATCTGCGTCTTCCCCATAAGACCGGTATAGACTGGCCCTCTGATCCCTCAGAGCAGGGCTCCTCCACTTCTCTAGCTTCTGTAAATGCCGACAGGTCAGCCCTTCCATTCATCATAGGTCCACAATCCATCCAATCCACGCAACCACCCATCCATTCAACCCGATTCACTCCGCAGTCAATCCCCCCCACATCATCCATAAATTCAATAAAAATTAGAATTAAAACAATATTAAAACATTAAAATTTAAATAAATAAAAATTAAAAGCATTTTATCCAAGCTCTATTACATCCAAAAGAAAAATGAATAAAAAGCTAGAATAAAAGCTGGAACAAACGGGGTGGCTAATCCAGCAAATTTACTGAAACCCAAACTAAGGCCCGTGGTGGAAGTAGTAGTAAAAACAGGTATACCAAATGTTAATCTTGATGCAATAGTTGTAGCTGTTTCTGTATTAGTCCTTCCTAAGATAGAACCTGTGGTAGGCTTTGAGCTTAAAAGTCCAAAGCCAAAACCCACAGAAGGAGTAGTTGTAAAAGCAGTCGCTGTTGAGCCCAACGTCCCAAACTTAAGGCCTTCAAATAGACTCAGGGTTCCTCCAAAAGAAAAACCTCCGCCGCCGCCTCCCCTACCGGTGCCCGCAACAGCTGCCGTATCAGAAGCCAATGTGCTGGCTCCAAAGGAGAAGCCCGCCAACATAATGGCGGCAGCGACAGAAGGCCTCACCCACAGGGTCTTGCGGTTTAGCCAGGGCTTCACCCCCTGCAAGGCAGGATACCGACAGCCCTGTTAGCCCCGAGGACTTGCCGCTTCCACCAACTCCCAACTGACTTGCAGACGCCGACCCGGCTCTCAGCTAGCTGTCAGCAGCCGGCGGTTCTCAACGGCCTCGAGGGCCTTCCGCCAAACTCCAGACGCCGACCCGACTTTCAGCTGGCTGGCCGTCGGGAGCCGGCCGGATCCTAGTGGTCTCGCCGGTCCTCCACCAAACTCCAAACACCGACCTGACTCTCCACCCTCACATCCGGCCAAGCCACGATGCAAACCAGGTTTCCGTAGGGCTGTCCCCCCCGAGCTCGTATTCTTCCAGCACTTGTGGGGCTTTGGGTTGGTGAGAGACTGATGCTCGTCTTTCAGGGTCCCAAGTTCTGGGCAGGCAGGGCGAGGGCGGCGTCCAGATGGTCGGGCACACCGGCTAAGCCCTCGGAGATGTTGCGGGGAAAAAAAAGCCCTCTTCCCCCCAGTTCTCGTCCCTGCTGCCTTCAGCCTCCGTCAAGCCATGACGGGTCCATAGTTCCCCCATGCTGGCTCAGGAATTCTGGGAGTTGAAGTCCACCAGTCATAAAAGGGCCATGTTTGAAGACCCCTGGTTTAAATATTTAAATATTAAATTTATTACAATTTAATAAATTAAAAAATAACACAACTGGGACTTTTATCTTTTATCTGAAAAACATTACACTTTTACAAGCATTTTAAAGATTACCTCTTTTAATCTTCTGGATGGTTGAATTGCCTCTCCATTAGTTGCTTAACTTTACTAGCTATATCATAAAATTTAAGTTCTTTCAGACTGGTGATTAAAGTCTGATAGGAATCTTTTATCCCCTGCATTTCATGCCAACATTCCAGTAATTTTATTTTTTGTTCAGAAGAATCATTCAAATTGTCATGGATGATCCTATCGATTTGGGCCGTACTTAGACCCAATTTCCGAACAAGGCTTCTGACTTGGTTCACTTCCATATCACATACAATTTCAGGAATGTAAGGCTTCAAGTTAATATCTGCAAAAGAAAACAAGAAAACAAGAAAAAACTGCCAACAATGCATAAATGGGTAAACAACATTGACCTCAATTAATTTTAATTTTTTCAGGTCGAGACCCAGACCTGCACCGTGCATGCGCGGTGTGACGGCCCGAATTGCGCATGCGTGGCGCGCATGCAACGCCCCAAACCGCGCATGCGCGGTGCGACGTGCCGGATTGCGCATGCGCGGCGCACACACGGCGGGGCGAATTGCGCATGCGTGGCACGCGACGGGCCGAATTGTGCATGCGCGGTGGGCCAAAATGTGCATGTGCGGCGCGCGCGTGACAGGCCCGCATCGCGCATGCGCTGTGCTGCCCCCACGCATGCACGGTGCTGTCCCCTGCGCCGGCCGAGGGGAAAAGGGGGAAAATGGCATTTGGCGACCCCCGTGAAATGGTCGTTCAACCCCAAATGGGGTCACGACCCACAGGTTGAGAACCGCTGATTTAGAGACATCAAAATGATACCAAAATAAAAAGACATCACCCTAACAACCAAAGCACATACTACACAATAGAAGTTTAGCTAAATTTAAACAAAAATGATTCCCATACATAGAATGCATCATGCATCATGAGCAATATAATCACTTACAATTAGGCTTCTGAGGGTTATAAATGTCTACAAATATAGCAAATTAGCAGGTATGGAAAGAGGAAAAGTTAGAAACCTATTTAGGTTTTTTTTTGTTTTCTCTTTTGCTCCTTGTGGTATTTTAATTCTTATTAAATTTGCTCCATTAGTCTATTTTTCTTTTTATCAACATGTAGTACATACACACACACACACACACACAGAGAGAGGGGGGGGAAATGTACACAGAATATAAATACAGGGGAGATTTTAATATTAATATTAAAACCTAACGAATACTTTTGGGGCAGGGGAAATGGAATGTATTGTTAAGGCCATGATTTTCACAGACATATGGCTGTTGAAACTTGATCATCAGAAAAGATGAACAACAATAACAACAGAGTTAATGCTGGAAAAAATGGCTAACAAAGCTATGAAATAAAAGCTTAAATATTTTGCAAAAACCTAATGCAAAGGGAAGAATTATTACAGCAGTTTTTAAAATGGCCAACAAAAGACAGTGCTAAATACTGCCACTGGTGGCCGAAAAATGAGCTTACAAGAATTCAAAGCAGTTCCTGACAGAAATATCTTTGAAATAATGTTTATTAGTTAATGAAGGATCAGAAGCAACTGAATAACAGAATATTTGTAGCAAAGGCCTAGATATAGCATTGCTATATGATTAATAAATATAATTGTGCAAGGTTGCAAGCATAAAGAAAGCTATGTTGGATAGGAGTTTTGGTGCAGATTTCTTTCTGGATCTGATATGGAAATTCTATTCCCAGTCATCCCAAAGATGGTTTTTCACGAAGCAGCTGGACTTTGTTTTGTTTTAAGATGTTTTGCTTCTCATCCAAGAAGCTTCTTCAGCTCTGACTGGATGGTGGGAGAAAATCAGAGCTGAATAAGCTTTCTTGGATGAGAAGCGAAATGTCTTCAAAGAAAAACAAGAAAGTCCAGTTGCTTCATGAAAAAGCATCTTTGGGATAACTATGACCTGGATGACTGAGAATCTCCATAGACATCTATTCCTTGTCACTCCTCCCCAGTTAAGAGGGAGATGTAATGGAGCCCATTATGTTCCATTGACACTCCTCATGCCTCCAGTCTTCCCTCTCCTCCAAACCTGCTCTTTCAGCTACTCCATGATCAATCACAGAATCTTGTTGTCAAAACATCAATTAATCGCTGCTTTATCAGATCAGGTCACTGATCAAAATATTTATTCATTATTTATTAAATTAATATGCCACTCATCTCACCAATAAAGTGATTCTGGGTCGAATATCCATGCCAAAATGGTGACTAATCCTCTCAAGCCTCATTAATGTTGATCACATTAATATTGAAACAGATAGGAGAAACACCAATCAAATAAAATGTAACAGGAGTATAGTTGAGGCTAGACGCGAGGAGGGGGGGAAAAAGGCCTACTAATTCAGACGTTTTCAAAGACTAATACTTAGTATTGTATACCAGGTGTCATGATGATTGCTGCATAATATGTTTTTATGTCCAATGCTGATTGTTTTAATAAAAGAATTTTTGAAAGGAAAAAAAAAAAAGAATGGCATTTAGCAAGACAATGTCAGTGAAAGGAGAGAAAATTATGGTAATCTCTGCTGAGTTGCAAAGTGGGTATTAGAAGCTGCATGTGGTTCATATATTGCTCAGTGGGATAGTTCAGAGGAAGCAAATGTTTTATCTGGAGCAAATTCTAGAGGAGGGGTATCAAACTCATGACGTCACGTGACATATCGCGACGTATCCTGACTTTTCCCCCATTGCCGGCAATGGGTTGGGCACGGTTTCATCGTGACACATTTGGCCCTTTGGCCAGCAGTTTGACACCCCTGTTCTAGAGCCTAGAACCATGGTGGTGAACCTATGGCACGTGTGCCACAGGTGGCATGCAGAGCCCTCTCTGTGGGCACATGCGCCGTCACCCCAGTCCTAGGCCTTCAGTCTCATCCATGAGCAACCTGCATCAATACCCACACAGGGTAAGGTTGCCACACCCACACCCACCTCCTCCAAGCGTTTTTTTTACTAACCTGCCTTTCAGCTGCATTCCATTTCTCTGTTCACTTCTCAGCCTTCGAGAAGTTAGAAAGTCTGATGGAACTTTTTTTTTTACCGATAGTGCCACAAACACGCGGTGAAGGCTGAGAAGCAAACAGAGAAATGGAATGCAGCTGAAAGGCAGGTTAGTGAAAAAAAACAAAAAACACTTGGGGGAGGTGGGGGCAGGCATGGCAACCTTACCTTGCATGGTGGCAGGAGGGTGGGGTGCATACCTTTCCCATGCCAAGCCAGCCCCTGCAGCCCCAGGGTGGCCGTGCTGGGCAGCGGTGGGCAGGGCATTGAGGTGGGGGCTGGCAGGCCGACCAAAGCAGCAGGTGGAGCACGGAGGCTCGAGGAGGGAGGGTACTGAAGTGGGCGGTTGGGTCATTGGCAAGAGCAACATGTCTGAGCAGAAAGTGGCCTCAGAACAAGTGGGGCAGGTAAGGAAAGAAATCCTTACTCCCCCCCAGAAACTGCCTTTCTTTTCTTACCTGACTCCCAGCCCCATGCTGTTTCTCCTTCGCGATCTGCAAGGAAATAAAGGAAGGGTTTTTGGGGGGAAAAAGATCAATCAATCAATTTCAACTTCGCGATCTTTCATGAGACAGAGAAGAGAACTTTGCAGCTCTGCCTACAGTGTCACCAAAGCCCCAACGATAAATAAGTGGGGTTTGGGTTGCAGTTTGGACACTCGGTCTCTAAAAGGTTCACATCACTGGCCTAGAATATTAAGAATTTCAAGATTACTAGCTGTGTCCAGAGAAGAACTGCACAGTGTGGGATTCAAATATGTAAACAACCAGTTCTCTGTGTGGATGCCACTTCCATTCTGGGACTGGGCAACAAAAAATTAGCTGCTGATTCTGCCGAAGTGGTGCAAACCGGTTCAATCCCACCACTGGAACTGCAGTGTCCAACTTAGCAAGGAAGCCAATTCATTTAGGGTTAGGAAGGACTTCTTCCTTGAGATCATTTGATCCCAAGTTGCAAATTATATTAGAAAGTCATTACAAGCCACGTATAAATTGGACTTTGAAAGAAATTGGAAACTAATTCAATGCTGGAGTGATTTGCCTCTATCAAGGCTAAGATACCATCCTTGGATTGCAAAAATCAAGAGACTCATGAGATGCCAGCAAAACGTTACTAGTTCTGTAGCCCTAGACAAGGCAAGTGTGATGAACAATCTCATTACTACATTCTACATCAATGAAAGACCATCCAGTACAGAACAAATCTTAGTGGTGGAATGATACAACTGAGCCATTACTAGAGTACAATAAAGCCCAGGCATAAAAGCAAGCACATACAAACATATAATGCAATGACTGTGTTTCATTTTTTTACGTACCCCGATACTCGATTTTCTTAAAATCCTAAAAGGAAACAATTAAAAAAAAAGATGAACCAAATCCACACCACCAACCTTTGCTTCCTGCTAGTTCTTTTTTTTTCTTCAATGTTTAATTTTTATTAAAACCTTTAAACTGATAATAGAAAGTCAGGAAGAAGAAGTCAAAGAAAAGAGAAAAGGTGCAAGAAAAGGTAAAAAAAAGAAAAGGTTAAAGAAAAACAGAAAGGTAAGAAGTACAAAGAAGTGACTTTCAGTATTCTTCACAGCTTTCAGTTCTCTAAAACTCCCTCTTAGTGCAAATTCTATAAAGCAAGTACCACTTTTTATTAGTATAATTAGGCAAATTATAGTATTTTGCTTCCAAACTGTGAAATTTTATATCATATCTGAAGAACACTCCAGCAAAAGCCGCATATTTGGATTGAATTTGACCTTATTCTTTGTCATAAAGGAGATGGGTCCTGATCTAATCAAACATTATCAAACAAGGGGGTGGCTCTGAATTCACAGGAAATCGAAAATTATTTACCAATTATACTTCAATCCCATCCATTTCATTGTGTAAAGTATTTATTGGCCTGGACCCATGGTGTCCAACTGATGATGTCTTCCTTTTTTAATCAAATTAATTTTCAATTTGTGGTGAGGAAAATAAATAAATAGGAATCTCTATAGGCTGGAACAGTTTATTGAAACAAGTACTGGGTTTACTATATATTCAGGAAAAAATTTAAATCAGAACTGTCCCAGCCGAGACAAAGTCTCTGAGGTTAATGTCTCTATTTTGGTTTCTGGCTTTCTATTTTATGCATGCATACACCTCTTATCCATAAGTGAATGAGGTTGCTCTTATGCATAAGTAAATGAGCTTGCTAATGCATATGTAAATGAAAACCAAAATTCAAAGTAGTAACTATGGCTTTAAAAAGTCATATCATTGAATAAAACAAGTGGCAAAGTTAAAAAAACAAATTCAGTGCCCAAATATATAAATACAAGAATAGTAGGCATACAACAGCACAGTATGTAGTTCTAAATTGTCTCAGTGTCTGACAGAACCCATTCTTTTCCTGACAAAGAAAAGGGTATTGCAGTTTTGGGGTGTCTGTGGGGGCCCATATTATTTTTATGGGGCAGACTGTTTTGACTTTTTTACCCCCAGTAGATGTCCCTGCACAGATGGTCATTACTACCAAGTGGGTCTCAAACCTCACCTCAAGATTTAGAAAGGACATCTGGAGGAAGCCTCCCAAATCACTTGGCATTTTAAAGATAAGAACCACAAGGAAGCATTAGCAGTGGAAAAACACCATTACTACCATTAGAAGCTAGACAGAAGCTACCGGTAGTATGTATGTTGGTTCGATGCCTTAGGTTACTCTTTATTGCCCTTCTTAGATCTCTGGATTATTTCAAAAAAGGAGACTCACATATGTTTCACAGTTAGGGCCCTTTTGAACTGGAATGTTTGGCCTCCTTTGAATTTTGCACCCTGGACCTACAAAGAAGCACAAATAATTATTTGCTAGATAGTCTTCAAATGACCGAAAATGGCATATTAGGAATGTGCTTATACTAAGTGTGAAATGCAGTAATTTCATGTAAAATTTCTGGAATTTGTGATGACTGGAGTTCTTAAACTTACTTTAATTTACTACAATTTGCCATCTTTAAATGGCAGGATGCTGAACATGGCTGTTGGGAGAGGCACCAGAACATGGAAGTGAGATGGTGTATATGGCACTGGGATTGCAAGTTGCCAGTGCCTGACAAGGAGTTGTGGTTGTCTCTCATTGTTTAGGGATGTTGTTTGTGTCTAATTTCATCTTTTATTTAATGCGAAGCTACAAAAATCTGGTTGGTGTGCCTTGTGACAATAAAGATATACAAAACATGAGAGCTGGTAGAATAGGAGCAACAAGTATCTGTCTCAAATTTTGTCTCCAAGCAAATATTAATGATGTCAGCTGCCACCACATGCCCTTGCTTGTGTACTTCGCTACCATGTGGTGACAATCTATCATGAACTCTGGGGAGGGGGGAGGGGGATTTTTTCTCTATCTCAAAGAAGAACCTTGACTTCCAAAATTGTTGAAAGAGGACACAATTGGATTTTAAATATAGAATGAAAGCTTTGGGAGATAGTTGTTCCTCTGCATACTGGCTGGCTTAAAACAACAATAATAAGGTTTATTCTGTGGTTTTTAAAGGAAAGTGATAGGAAAGTGATATCAACTTACAATAGCGCCACCATAAAATCAGTCCGACAAGAGGCAGAATTAACAAAAGCCACAGCAAATTCTCTGTGAAGAAGGATATTTAATAACATCGTATTTTCCAATCCATATGGGTTAATTTACAGATTTTTGAATCTGTGCTTTTAAAAAAGCAACAAATGCACTGCTAAAAATGGAAACAGAAACCACACATGGTAGAATTGGAAACATTCCTTTGAATGAAACAGAATCAAACAAAATACAGGTAGTCCTTGACTTATGACCAGAATTGGGGCCAGAATTTCTGGGGTGAAGCAAGGTGGTTGTTAAGTGAGTTGTGTTCAGTTTTATGTTTTGCTAGAATTAAGCAAAACACTGATGTTGCTAAGTGAATCATTGCAGTCGTTAAGCAAATAATCCAGCTTCCCCCATTGACTTTCTTTGTCAGAAGCTGTGAAGAAGAGTCAGAAATGGCAATCACATGAACCAGAGAGGCTGAAACTATCATAAATGTATGTCAGTTGCCAAGTGCCCAAATTTTGATCATGTAACTATAGGCATGTTATGATGGTTGTAAGGGTAAGGATTGGTCATAAGTCACTTTTTTCAGTGCTGTTGTAAGTTCAAACAGTCACTAAGTGAAAGTTGTAAGTCAAGGACTACCTGTATAATTGATTACCTATTCATGCTACTGTGGGGGGTCTTCAAACTGGCTGAGGAATTCTGGGAGTCATAAAAGGGCCAAGTTTGAAGACCCCTGTGCTACTATTTCAAACCATTAGCTTTTGCTAATCTCCTATTGATGTCCAATTACAGTAGTAATAGTATATCAGTACACTTTATAGGTAAGATCTCTTTGAGCTGAACTCAATTCTTGATGATTTCATGGACACATCCTAGACCTCTATAATGTTGCTCAAACTCTATAGAAATACTGAAACTCTTCAGAAGATGAACCAAGTTTGAAAGTGACTCTTCTAGAGATTGGCCAAGTCTCTGCAAAATCCAGATACTTAGTGAAATCCAAATTAGTGAACATCACTAATGTAGGTTTTCACTATTTTTGATGTGAGAAACTCACAAAAAGAGTAATTTAACTCTTAAGATAGATTTTAAATTGTTTGAAAAATAAGTGCTAGGTCAAAACTGTTTGCTTCCATTCAATTCACCCTGGTTGAATATTGAGCAAATTAATGAGGGAGCAGATTTCTGAAATTGTCAATGGTCAGAAGAGGAATCAAAGGCAGGTGAGATGGGGGTTGAACCTCAATAAATATTTATTTATGCAAATTGTTATTCAACACTTACTGACATTCAAAGTGGCTTTGATGCCTTCTGGGAAAGATTGATAAAGGACCCAGGCTTCCATCCAAAGAGAAGGGCAGCCCAGCCACTGATCAATTCTGCCTTCTCCTCACTGCCTCTAAGGCCATTCCAGGGGTTTTGAGTGGAAAGCCATGTTGGAAGGCACTCCTTTTTTCGGAGAGGACAGAAGTCCACCCAGCAGAAGATTTAATCCAACCATACCGGATATTATTCAATTTTAGAGACAGACTGATTTTCCTGGTCCCTTTTGCTTGCTAAGGAATGCCTAAGTGATAGATGGAGCTAAAGGAAGTAACAGCAAAGAAAGAATTTTGGACAGATTGGCTATTAGGGCCTCAACGTGCTGAAACAAGGCCTTGCATATATTCAAATTCAGTTCTTCCCATGGGCTTCAACAGGAAGGGGTATCAAACTCAGTATGAGAGCTATAATCATTGATCAAACTCTCAACCCTCTTTATACACATCACAAAAAGAGGTGGGGCTTTCATTGTGTAGTTGTGCTGCTACCTTGACTATTTTTTTTTAATACCCACACAGTTACCCCTTGTATCCCTTCCTTTCTGGAGCTTTAATTAAATATGTCAATAGTTACCTTTTCCCCCACAAATGGTATTTTGGGTTGGGGTGCACGGTTTTTCAATTCTGCCATTTTCACACCTACATATAAAATAGTGGATAATAATGAAGAGGTTCAATCAGAAAAAAGCTGTTCATCTAATCAAGTTCTTCCTTCTTGAATTTCGGTATATTCTGCAGTCTCTTCAGCTTTGATGGATCAAATTGGTGAGAGGTGCAATGAAATGCTTGCTGACAAGGAAGGTTCCTGCGATCTCCCACAATGTGTGGAGATATATACCGGTATCAGAAAAAAAGAAAGTGAGGACTCTACACCCTGCTCTTTTTTGCCTGCTCAGCTTAAAAACAAAATACGTTCTGGGCATCCAGTATCAATCTTAGGATTTGGCTTATCCTGTCAATTGCTGATATGAGTCAATAGATTTGGTGGTGTATAAATTCGGTAATAAGTAGCATTTATTTATAAAAGTTACATCAGAGCCTTTGTCATAAAAATTATATTTAAAATGACAAGAGTGATGTTGCAACATTCAGAGAAAAAATATGTTCTCTTTGATAACCCAATAACAACCCAATTGTCAGGCATAAGATAAGGTCACATATCTGGAATTTTCCAAAACAGAACCATTCCAGGTTTAACAGAAAAGTAGAATAAAGAGTTGGAAGGGACCTTGGAGGTCTTCTAGTCCAACCCTCTGCTCAAGTAGGAAACTCTATACCAGTTCAGACAAATGGTTGTCCAGTCTCTTCTAAAATTTCTCCAGTGTTGAAACACCCACAACTGCTGGAGGCAAGTCATTTCACTGATTAATTATTTTTATTGATAGGAAATTCGTTCTTAGTTCTAGGTTGGTTCTCTCCTTGATCAGTTTCCATCTATTGCTTCTTATCTTGCCCTCAGGTGTTTTGGGAGATAGGTTGACCCCCCTCTTCTTTGTGATAACTCCTTAGATATTGGAACATTGCTCTCATATCACCCCTAATGCTTCTTTTCATTAAACTAGACATACCCAATTCCTGCAACTGTTCTTCATGTTTTAACCCTCAATTCCCAAATCATCTTTGTTGTTCTTCTCTGTACTCTTTCTGGAGTCTCAACATCTTTTTTTATATCATGGCAACCAAAAGTGGATGCAATATTCCAAGTGTGGTCTTACCAAGGCATTATAAAGTGGCATTAACACCTCACATGATAAAGAAGAAAAATCAGATTATGCTAATAGGAAGTTTAAAAAAATATTGTCAGATTTTACAATGATATAGTTGAATTTATACAACGATCATTATGAATCAGAAAACACCATTCCAATTTGATTCAAAACTTCAAACCAAACCATTGTATTGGATTGCTTTGATACAGACTTCTGATGCAATTTGGAAAAAAAATTTATTTATTTATTTATTTATTCGATTTCTATGCCGCCCTATTCCGGAGAACTCATCTTTGTGTCTGTGCAGAATGCATCTTTGTGTCTGTGCAGAGGTGTCTCAATAGAACCAGAGGTATCTCATTCAATCCAGCAATTAGAATACATTTTTTCAGTTCAGTTAGCTACTTCATTTTAATCAAATTGTCTTTCACTTTAATCTCCATAATAAATATTTGCACAGCTATAGATACAGATAGTCCTTGACTTAAGACAGGAGTCTGACTGAGGAATTCTGGGAGTTGAAGTCCACAAGTCATAAAAGGGCCAAGTTTGAAGACCCCTGACTTAAGACCATTCATTTAATGATCCTTGGAAGTTAGAATGGTACTGAAAAAAGTGACCTAAAACTGGTCCTTGAACTTGCCCCATGGTCACGTAATTAAAATTTGGGTGTTCAGCAACCAGCAGGTATTAATGTTAGCTGCAGTGTCCTGGGGTCTCATGAGCACTATTTACAACCTTCCCAGAGAGCTTCTGACAAACAAAGTCAATAGGGGAAGTTGAATTTGCTTAACTATTGATTCACTTAAGGATTTCAGCAAAAAGATCATAAAGTAGGAATGACTCACAATGTGAGTGTCAATGCTGTAAAAGTTGGATGTTCCCACTCTGACAACTGATGAAAATTGCAGCCATTTCTGCTGTGCTTTTAACATGCTTTTTCTTCTATTTAGAAATCAGATGCAGAAGGGGGGTTGGGATGAATGCTTGAGCTCAGCTAGCCATAATAATAACACTGCTTTGTGGGAAATCAAGGACGAACTGATAATGGTTTGGCATCTGAGGAGCTGGAGAGAAAGCCCGTGTTTCAGGCTAATTGGAGAACGTGATTTATGACTGCTTATTGGGGGTGGGAATTGCAATTTGTTACTTTGTATCTGAGGAAGGGATTTTAGTTTTGGGTTCAACTATGTAGTGCTGATACTTTGTTTCCTGAATAAAATGTTCTTTAAGGAAGAATTCTTGCCTTGAAGTTCTTTTGATGGGTTTCATCTATCGGAACCATGACAGTGAGCACTTAGAAATACAAGTTTCAGTTATAATTGTGATCATATGTGAGGACTACCTAAATGACCTTTTTTTAAAACAACAACCCAAAACCACAGACTCTTCTGTAGTAAAATACATGACACAAAAATGAGGTTGATTCTCAACCATAATGCACCACCTGGTGTTTGGAAGTGATAGTGCATCTTCTAATATATTATAAAACCTACTGTTCTTTCTGGATTTAGAAAGAGAATAAGGTTTAAGATTTAGAGACAATATGGCAGTAGTTACCAATATATATATATGAAGTCTTGTTCGTCATCTTCAGGCTGGTGCTTTTGACTTCTGCTTCTAGGAGCAATGTGTGGTCGTAGCTGTTTCTTCCTTTTAACTGCCAGTGGGGGTTTGAACTGATTGGCTGGGAGCTTGGCTATGTTCTGATTGGGTGGAGGTGTGTTCTGATTGGTTAGGGGCTTGGCTGTGCTCTGATTGGCTGGGGGGTTGGCTGTGTTCTGATTGGCTGGGGGAGTGTTTTGTTTGGGTGGGGGATTTGTTGTGCTGGAGGGGTTCAAAGTGGCCAATGATGCAGCTGTGGTCTGGCTCCTGGTCTGTGGTCGTGCCTCATCATCGGTGTGGGTTTGGGTTTGCTTTTTGCGTGGATGTGTGGTGGTGGCATCCTGTGTGGTTCTGGTGTCATTCTTTGTGTTAGGGATTCGTTTGTCAATAAGGACGGGTTTCCAAATGGCTGGTAGGCGGGAGGTATCATCTCGTTTGTTCATGCTGTGAGGGCGTTTTTCTATCTCGATGGCTTCTCTGATTATTCTGTTATTAAAGTGTTCAGTTTTGGCAATAGTTCTGGTCTTTTTGAAATCAATTTCATGTCCTGTGGCTTTAAGGTGTTGGACCAGGGAAGAAGTTGGTTCCTCTTTTTTGACTGAGTTTTTGTGTTCTTCAATGCGTGCACTTATTTTTCTGTTGGTTTGTCCAATGTATGTAGTGGGGCAAGCAGTACATGGGATTTCATATACTCCTTGATTTTCTTATATGATAGAATTGAAAAGTTACAGGATGGAGGAGGTATTAGATGGTCTGTTTTATATCACCTAAGCTACTCTGATATAATAGAAGATAATCAAGGAAAACTTGGTTATTCATCTTGTCAGAAGTATCTATAGAAGTAGAGGGGCCAATATCTTGTCCTTCATCATAAGCAGAAAAATACCTAGATTAATTTATGTATCTTACAATCTTCCTACATGGATAATACATATATTTGAGAATAATTACAGAGAGTTACAGTTAAGTGACAATGGCTCTGTTTCCATAGCTGACCTGCAAGTAAAACTTGCTTCAAGCCCTTAATTTTGTTCAGGATCTGATTACTTGGCAGAAGTTTTTTCTGATACATGTTTAGATTAATTCCTTTAGTAAAGACAAGAATGACACCTTTATTTACACAAAAATATGCATCCAGCACATAGCCAATACAGCAATATAGGGCAGGGCAGGGCTGCATTCAAAGTCTTCAGCATTCAAAATTGAGGGGATTTTTTTCTTCGGCTTGTCTGAAGTCAAAAGAAAATAAGCTTTTATCTTCAAGGCCATGCAAGAATATTCTTTTGGGCCTGAAAATCACTACAGGTAGTCCTCATTTAAATTATGCTAATTGAGATTGAAAACTCTATTTTTAAGTAACTTTTATTATGTAAGCTGAAAAACTACATGACCATAGTGGTTACAATGGCAGTTTTGGCAGTCCCAGTTGCTGTCATTAAGTGAGGACACATTGTTAAGTAAGAGCCTCATGTGAATGTGACTCCCAACTTCTTGCTGACTTCCTCATTGACCTTGCATGTGGGAAGCTGACAGGAAAAGGTGCAAATCACAATCATATGAGCATGGAAATGCTGCAATGGCCATAAGTGTGAAGCCTGATTCCACAAATACTTGTTCAGCATTGTTCTAAGTTTGAATGGTTGCTGAATGATTGGATGTTAAAGATGAACTATCTGCAATGGCTATCATATCTGCTTCAGTCCTAACATGAATAACAGAATAACAGAGTTGGAAGGGACCTTGGAGGTCTTCTAGTCCAGGGGTCCCCAACTCCCGGGCCATGGACCAGTACCTGTCTGTAGCCTGGCAGCAATCGGGCCGCACAAACAAGCAAAGCCCCATCCACAAAAGGCACAAAACCAAACACTCTCCAGTCTGTGGAAACACCTCTCTCCACGGAACCGGTCCATAGTGCCGAAAAGGTTGGAGACCTCTGTTCTAGTCCAATAGACAGGTGGAGAGTGGACTAGAGGTCACCCTCTCCATTTCTGCCTCCTTGTTTGCTGGTGCTACAAAGGAATCTCCCACCTCCCCCCCAACTATTTTAGGATTTTATAGCCCTCTCTCCTCCAGCCTGAAAAATGCAAGAGTTGGAGAAGATTTCCATGTCTTCAATGGCTGGAGCTGCATATACAGTATCTTTCCTCTTGTATTGCTGCCTACCTGTTACTGAAAAGAAGGATTAGGGGAGACAGGATAGCAGTGTTCCAATATTTGAGGGACTCCAACAAAGACAAGGGGGTCAACCTATTTTCCAAAACACCAGAAAGCAAGAGAAGAAGCAATGGATGGAAACCAATCAAGAAGAGAAGCAACCTAGAATTAAGGAGGAATTTCTTAACCGTAAGAACAATTAATCAGTGGAACAGCTTGCCTTCAGAAGTTGTGGGTGCTCCATCATTGAAGGCTTTCAAAAAGACAACCATTTATCTGAAATGACATAGGGTCTCCTGCCTCAGCAGGGGATTGGACTAGAAGACCTCCAAGGTCCTTCTAACTCTATTATTCTATGTTCTGATTGACTAAGTTCCTTACTATCCTCACCTGATTGAACAGGTGTTCCCCAATATCAAAGCCTGATAGAGAATAGCCAAATTTCCATTGACTAGAATGGGGAAAAGAAATGCCTTAGAATTTAAACCCTTGGAGAAATACACCATTATGGAGTATTTGTGGGTATTGTGCAGATGTGATGTTTCTATCAGCTTGATTTCTGGGTTCTTGTTTGCAATAAAGCAGCTTATAAGAAGTTCTGGACTGAATATATGAACCTTTAGGTAATTACTAAAAGGGAGGTTGAAATTCTGGAGAAAAGAGATGAATTGTCACATCTGCACTGAAATATATGAGTATCTAATTTTGTCACTCTTAGTAGGTATATAGAAAACTTACGTATCACATTTATCACAGTGGCGGCAAGGTTTAGTTGACTCGCAAAAGAAACCAGTCCTACACCTACATATTACATTCTGGGTGATGGTACAGTTTTTTTCAGTTTCCATCCCTAAAATAAATGGAAACATTTTGTTATTCAAATATTTTTAAAAATCTCATTTTTAATGCCTGCCAAGCTTTGAAGACTAGGCACCCTTTCAAAGAAAATAATGCTGTTCTTCAAATACATGAGAGTATTTCAAACAAAAGACAAACGGTTATTCTTTACACTGTGTAAAATGCACATTTCAGTAATAGATGTTTGACTGAACATTCAGAGAAACATTTAAATCAGAAGCATTTTTACCTTAAAGCCAATTTCTACTTGAAAACATGTCTGTGATTGGAAAAATATATCATGAAGATCCTCTAACTCTGTACTTCCTTCATCAAACCAAGGCATGAACAAAGTGGTTTTCAAATTTCCCTCCAATTCTAGGACTCTATTTTTTTTTTAAATGCTTAAGTCTGCACAAAATCTCTGTGACTTAAGTCTGCATATTTCTTCCAGCTGACATGCTTACATGGTTTTTAAGTTGTATTCAGAATAATCTATTTTGCTACATAGGAACCCAGTTGGTTTTCAGAGATATCTGCAGCTTGTGAGGACCATATCTTAGGCTTTCTGTAATCAGATGGACTAAATATCCTTTTCTCCTATGTGAAATACATTAATGTTGAAATACAATATTGTTGATCATACATACCGTGTTCTGTATCACAGAAATTGCATCGTAGGCAAGCAGTTTTATAATTGTCTTTATCCATATATTCTTTACCCCCTGTGCAAGGTTTGCAATTGGTTTTAGGATTCTTTGTGCAATCTAAAGATTTGACAACAGAACCTGTAAAAAGAAAATGTTTCAGAAATGGCCAGTGAAATCCTTCTGATTAGGACATGGCAAATTTGGGCCAGGGGAGACATTTGAACCATTGAGAGCATCCTACAAGCATTCTCATAGATTGGTTACTGTGAAATCCATAGGTAATCACACAATTGGTACCATTATTGGTGAGATTGTTCCGTCTACTAGCCCATTAAGAGGACTTCTATGCTATCAGCTTACATATATGTGTCTCAGCCCTATGGGGAAAACCAGATGAGCAAACTGATTATTATTATTATTGTTCATCATACAGTCAGGCAGATGTTCAGACTGGGTTTGTCTACCTATCGGGTCCTTTCCATGGACTTGGGATAGGTAGGTCTGGTTGTTGTTGTTGTTCTTGGTTATTATTTAAGATTTAATCTTCAATTCAATTCACAGTCTGGGACTGGTTAAAAACTTACAGTTCAAGTCCTAACTAAGGGCCTAAGAGCTATTAAGGTAGCATCTGAGTATAATTATTAATCTAGTTCTATGCCACCTATCTCACTGATATAATGGCTTTGGTAGATTATACTTTATCCAGATAGATTTTAGTTACAGAGTCTTGCAAGTCCTGCCTATGTTTTCCCTGCCTTCTGTCTTAAAACCCAGGGAGTTGGGGTAGTAGTCAGTCTGAATCACCATGGTGTAGGAATTATGGTGCAGAGTTAGGTGTGGAAAGCCTAGATTTCCCTTAGGGGCAAAAACTATTTAGGTGACTTTGGGACAGTCATCCTCTGTGAGAACTCGCCACAGTTAACTCACCATGGAACAATTTAACAATTCAATTTAATTATTTAAAATAAATAAAACATTATTTTAATTTTTGTCATTCACATTTCATTCTGTCCCTCTGTTTGCATCCTTTCGTTAATGATTCTATTCCACCATTTCTAAGATATTAGTGTAACTCCTGTCCCGCAGTGAGTTATCCCGCACTGAGTTGGCCGTGGCAAGTTGGCAGCAGTGAATTGTCATAAATTTGTCAGGAGAACAGAAGAGAGAAAAAAATGCTGTCACTAGCATGCCTCTCTCTCCATCTTTTCATTCCATTCACAGCACTACACCTTTACATTGTGTATTAATGTTTCAGTGTTTTAGAAAAAGCTTTGAATGTCTTAAGGAGTGATTCCTCAAAAGTGGCACAATTTTCGCTTGAAGAAAAACAAACATAGGTAGTCAGTTTGGGTTATTCAGAGTCATCTCTGAAGCAATGCTACACTGCCTTGCATGCATGCATGCATTGCATAAAGTAGCCGGGGGGGGGCAGGGGGAAAGAGGTAGATAATAAAGATGGCAGTTGCAACATCAAAGCCCTGAGTAGCCACCTTGAATATTTTGAGACACATTTCCCCTGTAGTATATCAGTCAAAGCTCCTGAGAAAGAAGGATATGGAGCCACTACACTTTTCTGAAATGGTCAAGGGTTCTGGTGCCCTTCTGAAACATCTTAATAGTCACTAAATACACCAGGGTAATGCTGGGGGGGGGGGGAAGGATGCTTCTCTTTCACTGCCATAAAGAGAAAGAATAAGAAGAAAGAGCAGCAATGAATAACCCTTTTCATTAAAAAAAAAAGCCAGTTTGCTAGTTAACATAATCAAAACCACATGGCAGACTTTTCGTTGTGCAAAGTACATCATTGTTATACTGTTCAGCCTTCAAGCCATCTAGACTCCACTAAATGCTCTCCTGGGTCTTGGCTACAGCTGAAATTATATTTCCAAGTTTTTGTCCTTCAAGTAACTTAGGCTAAATTATTATTTTAAAAGATTTTTTGTGAGCTGTCTGAAACTATAGAAAGGTCAAAAAGTACGGCTTCCTTTTCGTTATGTTAATTTGTGCTTTCTTCCAGGTCATGAGGCAATACAAAAATATTGCAATATATTTTGTGCTGTGTTTGCTACCAAACCGTGTCCTCTCTCAGTGACAAAGTGAGTAATGGGTGTTGCTCTTACAGATGTAATAGGAGTCAACTTGTAGGAAAGTGATGGGTGGAGTCTCTAGATATTATTTGCTGGCAGGAAAACAACAGTAAAAGGAATGACTACTCCATTAGTTGACTGAAAATATAAGATTCCTTGTAATGATGGGCCATGGAGGAACTTTTAACTTGTATTCTACTAAGCAGAAATGCATTTCAACTGTTCGGACCCAACCTGGCAAGATATGAAACCAAGAAGGTAAGAAAGGAGTACACAGAGGATACATATGACCAGGCCATATGGTGTAGCCCTATGATTTTTCTATTTTAGCTCTTCCACTTGGTGAAAAATATTTTAAGAAGATTTTTATAGCCCAATGGAATAAATGGAGGATATGGAGGAGGTCTGCACGCCATTGGAATATTGTTTCATTAAGATTCTGCTCCAGCTAGACTGGTGTTTCTTAATCTTGGCTGCTTGAAGATATGTGGTCTTCAATTCCCAGAATTCACCAGCCAGCCTGGAAATCTGGAGAGTTTCTGCAATCACAGAGAGGTGGAATGCATCATATTATTTTATAACCTATCACTTGGACTAGTGTTTTAAACCTTGCAAATTGAAAATGTTGGCTTTCAACTTCTAGAATAGGGGTGTCAAACTGCTGGCCCGTGGGCCGGATGCGTCACGCAGAAGCCGTGCCCACCCCATTGCTGGCAATGGCAACAGTCCCGATACGTTGCACGACATCATGTGACGTCGCGAGTTTGACATGTCTGTTCTAGAATATTGAGCTAATATTGAGAAACACCAAACTAGACAATGATGCATCAATGGATCAGAAAAGTGTAGACTGGCTGCTCAACTTTGCAGTGGGGACCTACTGCAGTTGGTGACCATTGCCTTCCAACTAATTTCATGCATTCTCAGAAACACTTTTGAGCCATCCTAAAAAGAGTAAACCTTAATAGCAAAATCATCACAAAATTCAGATTCTTCTCACCATTCCATAGTGCAGTGTTTCTCAACCTTGGCAATTTTAAGGCATGTGGACTTCAACTGCCAGAATTCCACAGCCAGCAATGCTGGCTGTGGAATTCTGGGAGTTGAAGTCCACATGCCTTAAAATTGCCAAGGTTGAGAAACACTGCCATAGTGACATCAAATTTTTTTTCTATTTCTGTATAATACTTACCAGGCTTACAAAGGTCACAACAGATACCATTGGTTTCATATTGTCCACTGGGACAGTTCTGGTTAGTGTGCGTTGGCTGTGTTATAAGTATAGAACCGCTATTGTGTAAAGATCTGGCAGCGGTTAAATCAAGAATCTGTAACAGAGAGGAAAACAAAGTATTATTGCATTGTAGCTTTAGGTCTTAGAGTCTATTAGAGATTATTAGTGCTATGCTAATAATTGTACTCTGTGTCAACTTACCTTTAAAGTTATTTTGGAATAACTTAGTAGAGACTAAGTTAATAAAAAACAGAAAAATGAATGAGATGAGCAGATGATAAGAAGACTGATAGGAATAGGATGATGGCTATAATAGTTCCAATGGCACCATTTCATTTATTTGTTTCAATTTCCAGGCTGCTCAACTCCAAAATGACTCTGGACACTATCACAAGTTAAAAGAACATTATATAAGATAACAACTGTCCCAAGAACAGAAACATGCTCCCATACCATTTTCCAGGTTAAAGGGAATTTCTCAACCATCCTAACCTAAGGCCTATGGAAAAGCGAGATGTTTAAATAATAGTTTGAGGTAGGCAAGGTATGGGAGGGCATACCAATCTCTTCCAAAGAGTGGATATAGCAACAGAAAAGGCCCATCTCTTGAGTCCAAATAGATGACATTATCCAATTGGTGAGATCTGAACCATGCCAGTTCTGCTGGAGCAAGTAAGACAGGGAAAAAACTACAGTAAATAGATGGTCCTTCAAGTAGCTAGGTTGTGTGTCATGTTTGTCTTTATATCATCTCAAATTGGGTCAATTGGATTTCTGTGTTTAGCAGGGATGTTACATAGGCATAGCAAGTACTTCCCATCACTTCTTGTGCTGCCATATTCTGGACCATGATAGCTTCCTTGCTCTCTATGGGATAAATTTATCATATATTTTCATATATCATCTATGTTAATCAGTGGATGGCTTGTTTCCAGTAATTGTGGATAGCCCCAACACTGAGGGGTTTCAAAAAGAGTCTGGACAACCATTTGTCTGAAATGGTATAGGGTTTCCTGCTTGAGCAGAGGGTTGGACTAGAAGACCTCCAAGGTCCCTTCCAACTCTGTTATTCTGTTTTTCCCTGACACAAGATCCCCGGATGATTAAAAAAAGCACAACTATAGGGATAAATGAGTCTTTCTGAATTGGGAACATCAAATGTTTTGATATAGATTTTCATCATTTTACATTCAGCTGTGTCAATAGCATTTCAAACTACTTGTGGAAAATTATATTTCTAATGCTTTTCCAGGTTAAAAAAATACATTTGCATAGAAAGCTAGTACTTTTACAGAGCTGGAAGATGCCACTTAGTTTCAGCATGATTAAATCAGTAGCAAATGATTGAAAACTGTGAGGGGAAGAGGAGGCTGTAAAGCTTTCTGCACAGATAAAACTCTATTACAATAATAATAATAAAATCAATAGATTATTATATCCATTGCAAAGCACACAAAATAAATAGGGCAGGAATTACATTTTACTCAGTTGTTAGTCACCATCTAATATAAGCTGCTTATAGTCAAATTCTACATTTTGCCACAATATAGGTGAGAAACTCACTTTGATGGAGATAAAGAGACATAACAGATTGCCTTGAACAATCTGGGAATTGCAATAAAAGAGTTGTAATATTCTGAGTGCAGGACACTCATTAAAACATGCAATAGAACAATAACTCTATTAATCCTATAGTATGACAACATATGGGATGTTATTAAATCTGCTGATGGAGGGCCAATAAATTTGGTATTTGTAAATGTTCTCCTATATTATGGTGGTGGAAATGAGAGACAGTAACTGACAATCTTGCTTCTGAGATGAATAAATCTCTCTTGAACTTTCTGTTTGAGAATCTAAGTCTTGCTGATACATTAATATGGCTTGGTCATAACCCAAGAATAGCAATTTAGAAGAGAACCAAAGAAACACAGCAGAGCCTATTTTTACCTAAATTGAAACTATCACAAAATATATATGGAACTCATGTGTGTACAGGTATAGGCATAGGTATAGGTAACCTAGATCAGGGGTCCCCAACCCGCAAGCCCTGGCCTAATTTGCAACCAGGCCGTGGGGTGATGCACATGTGTGTGTGCAGCTCAAATCACCCAAGAAGCAGGCCTGTGTGCATGCGCATGCGTGCTCGGCTCAACTTACAACAACTCTTACATAAACATCTCTCTTAGTCCTGGAACCTACTCATTTTTTTATTTTTATTTTTAGTTTCATGGCCAGAAGGCAATTCATCACTAATCCTGTACTGTGGGATTAGTATAGCTATTTTACCCAGAGAAATCCCAATCTGTTGAAATGTTTCTTTTTTTGGATCCTCTCATTCTTGGGCCTCACATTCTGGCCCTAAAATTCTTGCAAGGCTATGTGATAGCCAGTGGTGGGTGTTCTGACAACCAGAATTAAATTGTGTTGTAAAACTGGGTCAGACAGATAAACTCAATAGGAATAATTTCATTAAAAAAATATATTTATTCAGAGAGATTACTTGCATTTGTGCTGGTTGTTTCTTCTGGAAAATACATCTCTGTTCATTCCCATAGGTGAGAAGATAATGCTCTCTCCATACCATCTTTATAGCGGAACAGGGTCATCGGGTGACATCCGATGGCCCATGCTTCTCTTTAGACAAAGACATTCCAATCTGGCTTGTGTTCAGGAAGTCTCCCAATGCCCTTTAGAAATTCCTCCCACTGACCCATTAACATGGGATGGCTAACTAGCTAAAACTACATTTCCCATAAGCCATCTCTTAAGGAGACAGCACTTAACCCAATAAATGCCAGACATTCTTACGTACAGATCTACATGATCTAGTCAGGGTTACATAGAGTTACACGATTCAGAATACTCCCCACTTGGAAATTTAAATTTCCACTACTAACTAACCGAAATAAGCAAAGGACATAGCATTAAGGCATGCAATGCTCATTGTTAACTAACTTGTGACTAAATAGGTAAAAAATAAGTATCAAACATGCGTAACTATAAAGTAAAGATAAAACATGCACAATTATAACAGAAACAAGCAAGTGTTACATCAAACAATGCATAAACACAATACATAGTTTGAGGTTTGATCTTCTAGTTCAATCTTTATCAGCAACGGAACCAAATCGATGATCAGCCTGGCACAAGAGTCTTTGAGTCACGACCTGACTCACGTGGCTTCACAATCTGGGCCTCAGCTTGGCAAACTAGTTCATCACTGGGTGGGCCTGGTGTGCAAATCCCATGGGCCAATAGTTCTGGTATGCATTCTTGTCTCTCAGCGAGACAAGGTCTTCTCCCTGGAACTGGAACCAAATCTGAAACAGAAAAACTGGAACCCAAATTTTCCCAGGAACAAAGGAAACTGGATTCACAGGATACTCAGGAACCGAAGAATCTGGAAACATAGGAAACTCAGGAGCCAAAGAACCTGGAAAAACAGGAACAGCTGGAGCTGAAGAATCAGGTATATCTGGAAACTCAGGAACAGCTGGAGCTGGAAACTCAGAATACTCAGGAACTGAAGGGTCTGGAACCACCGATGGAGCATTGAAGATGGCTGCTACTGCTGTCATCAGGGTAGTGAGGACTTCATGTGTGGGCATGGGTGTCTTTGACGACATGGAGTCCATGATTTTGCGGGGTACGCCAATCATGCACTCCCATGCTTCGCCCATGTGAGGTGCATGGGGAGGGTAATTTTTGGCCTTCAGACATTTGTCAATCACTGAATTATGACAAATATCTTCAATAGTCTGTAAGTCCTTGCAGGCTTCTACAAGGCTAATTCTTGGGATGCTAAGACAAGTGATCAAGATGATCAAAACTATGCACAATCCCGGGTGTCTCCGCTTAGCTGTGGGTTTGAAGCAGTTTGGTTGAAGTTTATTGGGTGCCTGAGGTTGTGCATTGGCATGTTGATCTGGAGCTGGAAGCATATAGCATTGTGGTCTCTGCGACAACTGGCTATTTGGACCAGCCAAAAACTCAGGACTTTCTAGCCACTTAACTTGGTTCACAAAGTTCTTATCTGTTGGCACATGTTGCCATTGTTCAGGGCTTAAAGATGTTTCAATCTTTTCTACTCTGTTGCCTACATAGACGTAGAAGTGTCTGCTTTGTATGCAGATGTAGCATGACATTGTCTTGCTGTCTGCGTAGAAGGTGGTAGACTGTAGTTCAAAGCACAACAACTTCGCTGTCAAGTTGGTGAGCTTTACAGCCAAAGTGGTACCACATAGCTCTAACCTTGGTACGGTGTGGCCTTCTTGTATTGTTAGTCTCATTTTCCAAAGAAGACACCGAGACTGTAGCTCTCCCCACTGTAGACTCTGATGTATCTTATGGTTGCAATCAAGATGACGTAAGTGTGGCTCTCTCCGCTGTAGACTGTGATGCATATTAAGGCTGCATTTACCTTTGTTGACACATCTGAGGAAGCGTACAATTCTTTCCTTTGTATGGTGGCTGGTGAGCTGGAAACATATGTGTGCTGCACTTGTATACTCTGGAGACATCTTGGGAGTACATTCCATTACTCCCAGTCTTGTTTCTGTTCTAGTAGTGCAGCTCATCCCAATGTGTGGTGCTCAGGGAGAAAATGCTTAGCTGCAGACATTGTTTGTCCTCTATGGACAAAGCTAAGTTGTTGTAATTCTTACTGGTCTAGAACACTGTTGCTTCCAAAACAGGTTTGGTTGTCACAAGCGTGCAGTGTTCTAGGTGTGGTTTTAGGTGAGGTGCTGTTCCATTACTGAGAATGGAGATTTTTGGGATGCTCACCTGGGTTGGGGTTTGCGGTTGATCAACACAAACCGTCCCTCCTATGGCCCATCCGAGTTCCATCTTAATGGCTACTGGGGTTCCGGGTGGACCTTTGATTCTTTCGTTGGAGCCAATTGACTCTGGGGCGTCTCTTCCCACCATGAGTAGGATTTCAGCTTCAGGATCTAGAGGAGGGATTATTTATTGCGAAATGCTTCAGTTCGCTTGGGAGGTCGAAAAAGGTGGGATTAGCTATAGTGACCTTGCTGTGTGGGTCTAGTATGGCGTACATCTTCACAGCCCTTTCAGGTTGCCCGTCGGGGTAGACTTTTGCAAGACAGATGGGTGAGCATAATGGAAGGCATGGTGAGTCACCACATATATCTGTGTAGTATGTCCCGTATGGTTTTGGCTGCCCTTCAGAGTCACCCCGGGCCGGCTCAGCTACGTGGGCGGCCAGGCTGAGCTGAGCCGGGTCTGGGCCACTGCTGGCACTGCCACTGGGCTGGTCCACCACTGCCGCCGCTGCTGGCTCAGCTGAACTGCGGCGCCGAGCCAGTGCCCATGCCTCCTGGTTGTCCAGCTGTGCTTCGCTCCCAGCTGCCCTCCGTGCCATGCCAGAGCCTCCCCCACGCCGCCCGGCCCGGCCCTGGGGCTGGCGGGCAGGAGCAGCTCCTTCCTGGCTCGCCAGGCTCTGGGCCTTGGAAGGGGCCAGACGGCGGGGAAGGGGGTGAGGCAGCAGCGATGCCCACATGTGCATCGAAAGCCAGCTGGCCAGGCCGGAAGGGGAGAAGCAGCGCCTTCTGAGTGGGAGCCGGCACTTCGGCTGTGCCCATCTCGTGTGCGATAAGTCAGGGAAGGGTTTGGCGGTGAAGGGCTGTGCGGCATGGAAAGGGGCTCCTGCGACCCCACCGCTGCGATGGTGCTTAGGAGGCTGGAGGGGCGTGCCCAAGCCAAAACGCCACGCTTTTCCTACCACTTCTCCTCCCGTTGGTCAAAGAGGCAGACGCGATTTCCCTTTCCCTTTCTTTTTATCTGCGCTGGAAAGGACAATTTGGGCTATTTTATTACCGGTACCTGTTGCTTGTTTTATTACTTGTTGCCTTTGCTGAACCAGGGAAAATTGGTTAAAGTGATTTTCAGGAGCTGCAGAATGCCTCCAAGTAAAGCCGCAGCAATTACCCGGCCAATTTTTCCTGTAAGCCAGAGAAAACTTATCCATTGGCCACATATCAGCCATGGTAGTTTTTGGATGATAGGATTTTGTGTCCTGAACAGGTCAAGGCAAGCTAATCCCGGCAAGGTAGGATCCTGTTGTACTGTCTGTAGTTGAGTAAGGAGTGACGAGAATGTCTTCAGCTGTTGAAGTTCGTTGATTCTCATGTTGGGGAAACTGAGAACGTGGTCCAGGAGCGAGGACTCTGTCACTGTGGGTTCACCGTAGTCCTTGTCAAGTGTAACCCAAGCTTTTTTAAGGCTGATGACAGGGTTACCCAGATGGGATGCGAAGATGTTGTTCACTGTGATTACGGATTTTGGGCCTAGCCAGTTCCTCATCTGGCCCAGCCCTTTCCTCAAGGATGGCGCGCTTGAAGATGTGCTTCCACAATAAGTACTCTCTTCCTGATTTGTTGGAGAATTTTCGCACGCCTCTGGCTGCCATGTCTAACCTTCTTCCAACGAATATTGGGGGATGCATCGATCCCGTGTGTGAGCTGTAGTTTGGGGGAGGTGGTGCATCGCTTCCAGAATTGGGGGCGTGCGCCATGGCTGGCTGATAACTTCCTTTGGTGTATTGTCCGCTGAGGACATCTTGCCATGTCGCATGTGAGGGGCCTTGTTGACTTGGTCTGAATTCCTCTGCTCTGGTGTTGAGCTGAGGGGACCCAAGTTCCTTCGTGCTTACTTGTTGGAGGATTTCTCGTCTTTCGGGTGGTGCATGGGTGGCTCCCTGGTAGGTTGGCATCACTGATGGTTGAGGTTCTCCTTTGTGGTCATGTCTGGTTGCGGTTCCTTGGGATTCTGCCTCCTGTTGGCATAGCAGGGACTCTAATGTGGCTCGAGTTCTTGCAATTGCATCTCCGAGCAGTAGCTGGTTCTGCTGTGGGGCCGACGCTGCAGTAGACGAACCCATCTGGTAGCCACCTGTGGTATGGTTCGGTGGGTTCAATGGGGCAGCAACGGTGGGAAGATCTTGTAGCTCTGCTTGCTGTGTAGCCGTTGCCATTGCAGGTAGACCCATCCGGTTGCCTTCAGTAATATGGTTCATTGGGTTCAATGGGGAAGCAACGGTGGGAAGATCTTGTGGCCTAGATGTTGCGACGACAACTCTCTGGCTGCTCAGTACATCTGACTGTTGAGATACTTCTCTTCGTCTACTTGGTCTTGGGGGGCTTGTGGCTGTGGCACTCTCACCTGCTCGTGTTGAAATGCACTTTGGTTGTCCACACGGCTATGAGGGTTTTCCCTTCCTAGCCCTTCCAACCTATTCGTAGATGTAGCTTCTTCTAGCTCTCTTTGGAGAGCCGCTTGTAATACGGCTGCCTCCTTTGCTTCCTGTTGGCATCAGGTTTCAAAGTTGGCACCGGCTTTGACCATGTCTTCCCTTTGCTGATGCCATGCCTCTTCCACATGACAGGCTGCTGCAGCTTGCACTTTGGCTACATCTTCCCTTTGTTGTTGTTCAGCCTCTACTACATGTAGAGCTGCTGCAGTCTCAGCTTTGGCCATTTCCTCTATTTGCTGTTTTTCTACTGGTGATGCTTGTGCAGCAACTTCAGCCCTTGCGGTATTGACTCGTGCTTGTGCGAATTGGGTGGCAATGCTCTCTGCCCTTGAGGCTCGAGATGCTTGGCTCTGGTGAGAAGATGCCTTTGAATGGCGGGAGGTGCCTATGGCATGAGATTGTTGTCACATGCTGTGACATCCTGAATGTCTTTGAGTTGCCACTCGGAGCTCATCCATTGTTCGAGGGCGTCTTCCTTATCTTCTTCTAATTTTCGCGCACTTTCGGGGGAGAGCTCCCCCTTAGGCCCTTGGTGGAGTTGTAGTAATTTCCCTCAGTGCCTTTCATGGCGTCTGCAGTGTGACTCCCATCTGTCCATCAGATATAAGTGCATGGCTTCTGTAGGCTTTCCTTGTTGCCTCAAGTCATAGGGCGCCTGAGATGTCTTTGGCCTCACTGAGGCTTGAGCATCAGCCTCAGTGTACAGGTCAAGGTTGGCTGTTTGCAGAAGTTCTCCTTGGCTGGCTGGTTGGGGTGTCTCATCTAGGCTGGTTGGTTGAACCCCTTCTTCTAAATTAGTGGGACACTCTTCCATGGCTAGGACCGGTTCAGTACACTTTCTAGCTATTTTGGAGCAAATTCAAAAGGGTCGCTACTTGCAGATCAGCTACTGGGGTGCTGTCTGTGGATGAAGGCACCACTGGGTGCGTTCTCCTGTGTTTATGGGTACTTCACCGCAGTTCACCCTTTCACCACTAGGGGTCATTTCCTGCGGGTCAGCTACCAGGGTGCTCTTCCTTCGAGGTTCACCCTTTGTCTACTAGAGGGTTTCTCTGTATGTGATTAAAGGCTTGCATGTAGTTCCTCCTTTAATCACTTGAGGGCATCTGGCAATGGGCCAGCCAAAATTCTTCTTATTACCACGTTACCTCTAGTGGCCACTGAGAGAATGCTGAGCTTCCACTAGCTCACACAAACTCCTATCTAGTCATTAGGTCGCAAGCTGGAACTTCTGGGTCATCAGCTTTGTGATAATAAGCAAGGTTAATTGCTGCCTGTTCTTCTCCTTAATTTGCCTTCAAGCTGGAACTTCTTGGTCGTCAGCTTGAGTGCGTGATTACTTTTGGTGAAGTTCACTCTGTGCCCTCTAGGGGGTGTTGGGAGCTTGGGATGAATTTAAGTAACTTGCTCTTTAACTATCAGATTCACTCTGCATAATTAGAATGCATTTAGTGAAATACCTTCTTAGCCCCCTAGGGGGTGCTCTTAACTTGAGTTGGTGCACGCTTGCCCCTTGGTATTCAATTGCCAAAGTGGGGGGTGCTTGTCCTTCAGCAAGGTTAAAAAGCTGAAAAATTGTAGTGTGCAGATTGGCCACCAGGGATGCTGCTACACTGCTATTGGGCCTCTGGACACTTTCTTTTCTCATTGACATAGTTGGAATTCCAAAGGGAAGAGGCAGTTTAGCTTCTTTCACCAGTGCTGGGTTACCAAGACGACAAATGGTTTTATTGCCTGCTGCTGGGGCCAGAAAGGGGGAGGATCGCCCGTTCTGAGCATTAAACAAAAGCAACAGAGGTTTGCTAAACTTTGAATTTGCCAGCAGAGAAACTTTTTCAGCCTGCTAGGTTCATTTAAAAAGGGCAGTCTCATGCATTCCAAGGCATCCCAAAACAAGCTAGCTGAAACTCACGTGCTAACGACAAAGTTCTTCTTCAAGGCTTACTAAAGCAGTTATCACACACACAACTCTTTGATTCATAATACAGTCTTTACATGCAACAGCCTAGTGAACTAATTCGATAGCATTTCAGAACAAGTGTATTTTGCATTTCTCTACTTTGGCTGCTAGCAAGCTTCAAGGCAGTCATTTATAACTTTGCTTCTCTTACTTCAGAGTCAAATGCAGAGATGAAGCCTTGCTAAATTATAATACTTTCTTTGCAGAATTAATATAGAGAAGGGTATAATTTCCCACTAATGCAGACAGATGCTTTAAGGAACAACGCTGAGGTTGAAGTTAATCTGAGGATGATTCAAATTACTGTTGCAGGTGATTGGAGGAATTAGCCACATCAAATTACTTTTCCTTTTATAAAGCTGATATAAAGAAGAGTGTATCTTCTCACTGTTCTGACAACCAGAATTAAATTGTGTTGTAAAACTGGGTCAGACAGATAAACTCAATAGGAATAACTTCCTAACAAAAATATATTTATTCAGAGAGATTACTTGTATTTGTGCTGGTTGTTTCTTCTGGAAAATACATCTCTGTTCATTCCCATAGGTGAGAAGATAATGCTCTCTCCATACCATCTTTATAGTGGAACAGGGTCATCGGGTGACATCCGATGGCCCATGCTTCTCTTTAGACAAAGACATTCCAATCTGGCTTGTGTCCAGGAAGTCTCCCAATGCCCTTTAGAAACTCCTCCCACTGACCCATTAACATGGGATGGCTAACTAGCTAAAACTACATTTCCCATAAGCCATCTCTTAAAGAGACAGCACTTAACCCAATAAATGCCAGACATTCTTACGTACAGATCTACATGATCTAGTCAAGGTTACATACGGTAGAGTTACATGATCCAGAATAGTGGGATTCAAATACGTTAACAACCGCTTCTCTGTGTGGATGCTGCTTCCGGAAGTCCATTCTGGGCCTGGCCAGCAAAAAATTAGCTACAGTTCTGCCGAAGTGGTGTGAACTGTCTGAATCCCACCACTGGTGATAGCCTTATCAAAGAACATGTAGCATCCTGAAGGATGGAGGCAGTGGAAACAGGACTGGGCCCTCTTCCTATTGTAAACAGTTTAGTTAGAATGTGCTATTGTTCCTTTCCTGTTCCAGATAAATTAGCTGGAAAGTTTGCATGCTTAATTATCAGCCTCTTCAGTTGAGACAGAAGGTTGTTGTTAGTTGCAAAGTCATGTCCGACCCATCGCAACCCCATGGACAACATTCCTCCAGGCCTTCCTGTCCTCTACCATCCATTTATGCTCACGCCTACTGCTTCAGTGATTCCATCCAGCCACCTCATTCTCTGTCATCTCCTTCTTCTATTGCCCTCAATCTTTCCCAGCATTAGGCTCTTCTCCACTGAGTCCTTCCTTCACTTTAGGTGGCTAAAGTACTTGAGTTTCAACTTCAGGATCTGGCCTTCTAAAGAGCAGTCAGGGCTGATCTCCTCTAGGACTGACCGGTTTGATCGCCTTGCAGTCCAGAGGACTTGCAGGAATCTTCTCCAGCACCATAGTTCAAAGGCCTCAATTCTTTTGCTCAGCCTTTCTTATGGTCCAAATTTCACACCATACATTGCAACTTGGAAAACCATGGCCTTGACTATACGTACTTTTGTTGGCAGAGAGATGTCTCTGCTTTTTAGTATGCTGTCTAGATTTGCCATATCTTTCTTCCTCAGGAACAAGTGTCTTTTAATTTCTTGGCTGCAGTCCCCATCTGTGGTGATCTTGGAGCCCAGAAAGATAAAATCTGTCACTACCTCCATTTCTTCCCCATCTATTTGCCAGGAATTGAGAGGGCCGGATGTAATGATCTTGGTTTTCTTAATGTTGAGTTTCAAGCCAACTTTTGCACTCTCCTTCTTCACCCACATCAAGAGGCTCTTTAGTTCCTCTTCACTTTTTGCAATTAGAGTGGTATCATCTGCATATCTTACCGTAGGTTGTTGATATTTCTCCTGGCAATCTTAATTCCAACTTTTGATTCATTTAGCCCTGCCTTTCTCTTTTTTATATAAGTATTTTATTAATTTTATAATTATAAATATAAACAAAAAATCAAATTAAATACAACTCAACTTGAAACAAACTTTTTCAACTTTTTCCAACACAAACCAAAACATAAAAACTTACGTAGTCAAAATAACTATGGGTATTGCTCGGCACCCCTCCACCACATCCCCCTCTTCCTTCCTCCCTACCTCCTACATCCATCCCCCCACCCTCTCTCTCTCTCCCTCACTCTCCACCCTCCTCCTACAACCTCCCTACTTCCCTCCAATCCTTCACTCCTCAATCTCCACCCCCTCCATATGTGGTTCCGAGGTACTGCCCGAGCAATCCCATTTATATCTATAAATATATCATTCTTATATATTGCCAATATTGCAGTTGAGTACATTATTACACTCCCCCAACCCACCCACCCCCTGACTTCCCAAAGTGAATACAGGGTAAAAACACAAGAAAACCCACTAGACTAAACAAAATTATTATATAAATCCTAACAAAAAATTTAACTATATTCTTCAGTCCAACATATAAAAATTTAACTATATGCTAAATACAATTTCTTAGATTGATATTTCCCTTGTATATATTCTATCCATTTTTCCCAGTCCAACAAATATTTTTCATTTGAATGATCCTTCAAATATGCAGATATTTTAGCCATTTCTGCCAAATTTATAACTTTCAAAGTCCATTCTTCAATAGATGGTAATTCTGAGTTCTTCCAATATTGTCCCACCAACAGTCTTGCTGCTGTAATCAAGTTCAAAATTAAGTTAGTCTCTATGGTGGTGCAGTCTTTTATAATACCTAGCAAAAACAACTGTGGTGAAAATTCAATACGCTTTTTCAAAATATTTTGAAGTATCCACCATATTTTTATCCAAAAGGCCTTGATTTTTCTACAAGTCCACCATACATGAAAATAAGTAGCATCCATACATTCACATCTCCAGCACTTAGGTTTTAGATTAGGGTACATATATGATAATTTTTTTGGATCCAAATGCCATCTATAAAACATTTTATAAAAATTTTCTCTTAAGTGTTGCGCTTGTGTAAATCTTACATTTTTCACCCAGATCCTCTCCCAAATTTCCATCATGATTGGTTGTCCAAAGTTTTGTCCCCACTTTATCATACAGTCCTTAACTAATTCAGTTTCAGAATCGATTTCTATCAATACGTTATACAATCTTTTAATATGCATAGACCTTTGGTCTCTAACTTGTTTAATTAAATTTTCATCTGTTTGAGATAAACCCATCTTCAAATATTTTTTCCATCTAGTCTGCAATTGTAAATATGGAAACCAAGTGTGGACTATTCCTTCCTCCCTTAACATGTTCAAGGACTTCAATAATAACAAATTCCCTTCTTTAATTAGGAGTTTCTCGTAGGGCACCACATCTTGAACTTCTACTCTATTTATATTCTCTATTGCATGTCTGGGGACCGTCCAAACAGGAATCTTTTCATTTAATATATATTGATACTTTTTCCAAACACGCAGCAGAGCGCTTCTCAGTAGGTGCTCTTTGAAACTCCTATCCACCTTTTTATTATAAACTAAATATGCATGCCAACCATATAATAAACCATACCCTTCAATATTCAATATTCTATCATTAGTTAAATTAACCCAGTCACTTATCGCTACTAAAACAGCAGCATGGTAATATAACTTAAAATTGGGCATTTTCAAACCACCTCTTTCCCTTGTATCCTGAATAATTTTTAATTTAACCCTCGGTTTCTTGCCATTCCAAATAAATCTATTAATACCCTTCTGCCACTCCTCCAAATTCTCATCCTTTTTAAGTATAGGTAACATTTGAAAAAGAAATAAAAATTTTGGCAATACATTCATTTTAACTGCCGCTATCCTACCCAACATAGATAATTGTAATTTTTTCCATTTCTCCAATTCTATTTGTATCTTATTCCACAAAACTTCATAATTATTTTTATATAACTTCCCATTAGAGGCTTCAATGTCAATTCCTAAATATTTAACTTTCTTAACTATCTCACAACCCATTATTCTTTCCAATTCCTGTTTTGAATTAATATCTAAATTTTTAACTAACATCTTTGTCTTAGATATATTTAATTTAAAGCCTGATACCCTACCATAATTTTTAATTATCTCCATCGATCTCTTAGCTGCCTGAGTTGGTTGTGTCAATGTCACAAGCAAATCATCAGCAAAAGCACATAATCTATAATCTTGTTGTCTAATCTGTATACCTTTTAAATCATCTGCTGCTCTTATCCTATTCAATAAAACTTCTAGAGTTAAAACAAACAACAAAGGGGATAATGGACATCCCTGTCTAGTACCTTTCTCTATATTAAATGAATCTGTTAAATCCCCATTCACAATAATCTGACCTGTTTGTTTCTGGTAAATTGCCAATATAGAATTAATAAACTGATCCCCCATTCCCATCCTAACGATTAATTTTTTCAAAAACAACCAATTCAGTCTATCAAAGGCTTTTTCCGCATCCAAAAACATAAGAACTGCGGGCACCTGGATATGCTTTTCCAAGTATTCTATTATATTAATAAGTTGTCTAACATTAGTTTTCATATGTCTCCCTTGTAAAAAACCAGTTTGGTCTGAATGAATTATTTGTTGTAAAACTGTCATTAATCTATTAGCCATAATTTTTGCAAAAATCTTATAATCCGTATTCAACAATGAAATAGGTCTAAAATTCTCTGGTTGAACATTATCTCTTCCCTCTTTGGGAATTAAAGAAACATAGGCTGTTTTCCATGAAGGTGGAACCTGACCACCCTCTTGTATATTAACAAATAACTCTCTAAGAGGTTCCACCATTTCCATTTGAAGATGCTTATAATAAATTGCCATTAACCCATCAGTCCCAGGAGATTTTCCCGTTTTCAATTGTTTAATCACTGAAATTATTGCTTCTGATGTAATGAGTGCATTTAATCTATCTCTTTGTTCATTGGTAATTATCAATACATTTTCATTCTCTTGTATCTTCTCTTCAGCATACAACTTGGAATAAAATTCTAAAAAAGCTTTCTTAATAATTTCTTGTTGAAACACTTGCCTTTATATTCTATTTTTTCAATTATACGGGATTAGCCCTGCCTTTCTCATGATGTGCTCTGCATAAGTTAACTAGGCAGGGCAACAGAATACAGCTTTGCCAGACTCCTTTCCCAATTTTGAACCAATCAGTGGTTCCGTGTCCAGTTCTCACTGTTGCTTTTTATATATATATAAAAAAATGTATTGGTTTTTTCCATTTTTTCCCAAAAGCTTGGGACACAACATGGTGGTCAGGGTGTCCAATCATTCAAAGACAAAATCATATAAATATAGCTCAAATTAATTATCAAAAATTTCCTCTCTGTTTCTTAAATATAGTATTGCTTATTAAAATTAATAGTTTTAAGTAAAGTTCAATCAAACAAAAATCATCAATCACATGCAATTATAATCTATATCCTGTTTTTAAGCTTTACTAATTACAGTTGTCATACTCCAATTACATTTTAGTAAGTATATAGTTGGGATTTCAGGTATCCTTAATAAAAGATCATTCATTGAGACTAATGTTTTTTCTTCCTTATCACAAATAGCTCTTCCTCTCTCTCTATTACAACATAGTTATCATATTTAACTATGTGAGAGGGGCGGCATATAAATTAAATTAATTAAATAAATAATAAATAAATTTAAAATAATAATATAAGTCCAACAGATACAGTTTATTTTAAAAAATATATTCTATCATTTCATCAGTCTACATCTATAGAAAATCTTTTAAGCCGTTGATAAAGTTTATCAAATACTTATCAACTATAATATCAGAAAATTCTCATCTTACATTCCTAATTAGATCAGACATACTCTCTTTCTCTATTACAACATAATTCTCATATTTAAAATTACAATGTAAATAAAAAAAGAAAAAAGGAGAGAAAAAAATAATACATTTCTATTTTTTTAAAGAATATATTCAATCATTTCATCAATCTACATCTATAAGGTCTTTTTGTCCTCTGAAAAGATTTACTCCCTCGAATAATTATCAACCATGATAACAGTAAATTTACATCCTTCATTCGTTATTAAATCAGACAAAATTTCTAAAGCCTTTTTAACCCGTCAAGTAACATTTTATGTCACATTTAAACCTGACTCTGGCTTTCTTTCTATGCCAATTTGGTTCCCATAATAAGGCTTTTCGGTTATCAGACCTCAAGATTTGATTACAAAAATTTCTATCCAGTTCAAACTGAACAAATTTTCTTTCCCTTTCCGCTTTATTGTAATTTCCAAAAGATTGTGTCTGAATGTCAATCTTTGTTATTTTTGGTAGTTGAACTGAGTCAATTACAGTTATTTCTTGGTCATCAAAGTTGTCCATCAGTTGTAAGTGAGGTTGTGTAAGATTGGTTGATTCAGTAGTTTCCACATTTTCTCTCAGTGTAGATTCACAATTGGGTTGTAAGTATAGTGTCTCTGTCTCTTTAAGTTGTATGTAGGCCTGTGCAAGATTACTCTGTTCATCTTCTATTGTTCCTTGTTCCATAACTTGGTTCAATATTGGAGGGTTGATGTGAGGTTCCAAGGTGGCATCTTTAGATTTTCTCCAAGATTTCCAATAAGTTTTGAAATCTCCTGTATATTCTAATGTTTTTTCCAGTATTAAATCATAGTCAAGATGTGGATAACTTTCAGTCATTTTGGTGGTAGATTTGCCTATTTCTTTATTAGAGACTACTTGAAAAAAAATCTGCCTCCAAAGGTCTAATAGCCAGCTTCACCACCCAGCTGTCAAGTTATCTTTTCTCTTTTATTATCACATAAAATCCAATCCCTCTTCAAATGACAGGGAGAAATACAGTTGAAATTTCGCTTTTCGCCACCAGATGTCCTCAGTGGACTATAAAGTCTTTTTCCCCCAAGTTAATAGAATTAAAGAAAAAAAGTTTTCTTTTCTTTTTTTAAAAAAAAATCAAAAAGAAAAGTATCTCCAACATTCTCAAATTAAGAAAAAAAGTAACAATGTCCCTTTTTTCTTCTTTTCCCCTAAAATTCACCCAACAGAAGTCCAATAGTAAAAAAAACAACCACACACAGAAAAAAAATTAATCTTTTTCTTTTTAGCTCTTCTTTCCGTAGAGGCAGCTGCTGCTTTCTTAATAAAGGAAATAAAGACTTTTTGCAGGAAAAGTTAGGATAGCAAGAGAAGGAAAGGTCTCACCCGGATTTACCACGGTGGTTTTTCATGCTTAGTTATTCTTTTGACTTGCGGTTGGTGCGGCTAGGTGATCGGCCATTTTATGGCCGATCTTCTTCTCCGTCGGCCCTCAGATTTAGCTCGGACAGCTGGAGGAGCCGCAGCTCTTCTGCAGCTGAGCACAGCCTCCTTGATGTTAGTCGCGCCCTCCAGGGCAACTTTCGACCCACACAAGGGTCTACTGGTGGACGGAAGCTAGCCAAACGAGGAGACAAGTCTCTCAATGTGGCTAGAGGCGCTGTGATCCGGAACTGGAAGTCCTCACTGTTGCTTCTTGACCCGCATATAGGTTTCTCAGGAGACAAATAAGATGGTCTGGTACTCCCATCTCTTTAAGAACTTGCCACAATTTGTGGGCAAGGGCAATAATATTTTAGTAATAAACCTACCTTCTGGGAAGGCCATCCTTTACCAGAGGTGTGAATACTTAGTTGCTTGTTGCCTAGTGCTTGCTAATGATCATGTGCCTTTGATTTTTAAAGTACATATGTATATAAAAGTATATAAAGGTACATAAAAGCTACTGTATGTTAATTTGTGTATTGGGGGACTCTCAATTTGTTATGTAATCCTGAAAGCACCCCTCATTTTGCTGTACAGAATAAACAGGTTGCAGTTTCCTGCCTTGTATGATAATAGTACAGGGAGAAAAACAAATTGAGCATTTGGCTGCGCCATTTCATGATTTGATTGTCAGTTTGCCATAAATGTGTACCTGAAAAGTGTCAAACTCAAGAAATCAGAAGTCAAATGGATATAGGTTTATTGTCTACTAATGCTCTCTACAAGAATCTGAACTATTAATGGTCAAAGCAAATTGGTGGTAGATAAGAGTCAGTGGAATTCAAGGTGGGTTGGACTTAAGAACATAAGAACATAAGAAGAGCCATGCTGAATCAGGCCAAAGCCCATCGAGTCCAGCATTCTGTGTCACACAGTGGCCCACCAAATGTACATGGGGATCTTGAGCAGAAAGAGAAGGCAAAACCCTCCCTTTCCCTTGACCCCCAAACAAATGGTACTCAAGGGAATCCTGCCTGCCTCAACCAACATAGAGGCGGCACATGGACATCTGTTTTAATAACCACCGATACACTTTGCATCCATGAAACTATCTAGCCCTGCCTTGAAGCTGTCAAGGCTGACAGCTGTCACGACCCCTTCAGGAAGTGAATTCCATAAATCAACGACCCTCTGGGTGAAGAAATATTTCCCTTTATTTGTCCTCACTTTCTTAGCTATGAGCTTTAGGGAGTGCCCCCTTGTCCTGGTATTGTGTGATAGAGAAAAGAATTTTTCTCTATCCACATTTTCTATCCCATGCATGATTTTATACACTTCGATCAAGTCACCCCTTAAACGCCGTCTTTCAAGGCTGAAGAGACCAAGGCGTTGCAATCTGGTTTCATAAGGGAGGCGCTCCATTTCCTTGATCATTCTTGTTGCCCTTTTTTGCACCTTTTCCAGTTCCATTATATCCTTCTTGAGGTGCGGTGACCAGAACTGTACACAGTACTCCAAGTGTGGTCTCACCATCGATTTGTACAGAGGCAATACAACACTTGCTGACTTATTTTCGATTCCCTTCCTAATCATGCCAAGCATGGAATTTGCTTTTTTTACTGCTGCTGCGCATTGGGTTGACATCTTCATCGAGCTGTCCACCAAAACCCCAAGATCCCTTTCTTGGGTTGTCTCAGAAAGTTTGGTCCCCATCAGTTGGTAAGTAAGACTTAGATCTCTTTGCTTGAGGGACTCAAGACTTGTGATCATTTGACCCCTCCCTCAGGTCCAGCCTGGTCATCCCCTGCATCAGGGCCTAAGGAACGGATAGTTGTGTAGCTCCTGACATATGAGGATAGACAGTTTTTGGGATATTCTGAAATGTCCCAGTGTGAAGACCAAGAATGAAACTTATAATAAACAAGAACCAGGTTTAATCCTTAAGTAGTATGGCTGTACATATCCTTACAAAAAAGTGCTTCAGCATGTGCAGAGCACACATGAAGAATCTCTTTCTGAATCATTAAAGCAGCTGCATCTTTTGCCAGAATGATGTGGCAGTTTTGGAAACAGTCTCCAGCTCTCTCCAGATGCATGATTGCTCCAGGGGGGGATAACATAAAGGAAGCGGTTGTGCGTTCACATGCATTCAACATCACCCAGAAACAATTTCCCTATAGTAACAGCCTGGAAAAAAGGATCTGACTGTTTTAATTATTTGAAAAGAAATGTCAAACATTTCTTCCCAAAGGTTTGCACAGTCCTTCTTCATAAACCCTGTATTCCTTGCCACCTGATCTAGAAATACATGCTTTTATTCTCCCGTGCATTCTCCTTTCTGATGTTTGTGCTTTTATTCCAGCAGTATTAGGGGTAGGTAACTGTACACAACATATCCTGTACAAACTCATCCCTCTGGGATGTCTGGGGGATATGATTAAAATATCAAGACAATGGCCATAGCAATGAGATGGAAGCTCACTCATTTTTTTCTATTCCTAGCACCATCACGGACACCATCATGGACACCTGCATTTCTCAGTCAACACAACAGTGGTAACACAAAATTCCCTTTTCTTTTATTCAGTTAAACATGATCTCTTTTATTTTCTCATGTAAGGAGAAGTTAAGCTGAGAACTGTTCACATATAAGAGCTTTCTCTCCCACAGAATGCCAGGTAATCTGTTAGGATGGGGCTACGTTACTTCAAAACAGGAAGGAAATATCTGCTAGGTGGATAGAAATGCATGTCTGAATACTACACTTCTACTCTGAATAGAAATGTCCTTTTTCATAAAAAGCTAGTTCATCCAAAAGAGCTTTCCTGGTGTGCAACTTTAACTGCAGGGACTTTTTCATATGAAAGAGCACTCAAAAGTTTCACATTTGAAATAGAATTGGTTGACCAGAAACAGCTAAAATAAGATGTAGAATCTTAATCACTAAACCGAAAAAGATGCAGAGGTACTTTCTTGTCAATTTGAGTTTAAAGGCACATCATCAGACTGGTGGTGATCACTTTTTTATACCACTCCCATCCAAAGACTTATTTTTAAAAATAAAAATAAAATAAACATTAGCATGGTAAGTAATTAAAAAGACCTTCAAAATGTTATAGCTTTGAATATCCTATGCAGACAGAATGTGCAGCACCTTAAACAGGAACTTATTGTCATGCCTCTGAAAGATATTTGCCCAAGACACAGAATAATTAAAAAAAATATTGTCAACTTACTCTTTACAAGAATGAGAATGACATCGTAAATTATTGTAGTTGAAATATTCTGAGGTTTTAACTTCCCGGTCAATTGAAAACTATCAAATGGTTTTAGTTTGCTGGCAATAAGCCTATTTGGTTAAGGCAATTTATTATATTGCCTATATCTGACAACTTATAAATTTCTATTTCTACAATTAAAAGAAAAAAAGCTTTAATATCCCTTCTTGAACTGAACTACATACAGTTCTCTCAGTACCTTTCCCTTCTACTTAAAAAAAAAAAGACCAACATATTTTTTGTGTAAAATTACTACTCTTGTTAAAAGCAACAAATGGAATAATTTCAACTACATAATGATAGGCCAAAGTCTCAAAGATGCTCTTTTTTTCTTCAAAAAGCAATTGAATGGTGTTTTTTTTTCCCTTGAGGGAGAAAAAGAAATTGTTTTGCTTCTCATCTGAGAAGCTTCATCAGTTCTGATGGCGGGGAGGATGGAAGTAGAGGTGGTGACTGGAATGGAAAGATTGTAAACCCTCCCCCATCCCATCAAAACTATCCTTCCACCTCTCCACCATCCAGTCTCAACTGTCAGTACCTATCCTTCCTTCCCCCCCCCATCGCCATCAAAACGGATGAAGCTTCTTGAATTAGAAGTGAAATGGTTTCTTCTTCCTCCTCAAGGAAATATACTCCAGCTGCCTTTTGAAGGGGAAGGGGAAGCAACTTTGAGACAACTGTTACCTGGATGTCTGAGAATCTCCACAGACAGATTAGATCAAAATGAGCAACTGAATTTCTGCCAAAAAATACCCCCAAATGCCCCTTATGTGAATCCTTTAGGGTAGAAAGCACTGCATATGGATAAATACTTACAGAACGGATGATTAATAAAAGGAGCAACTCGAACATGTTTTCAGGCTAGCTGTAAACATAAAGTGAAAGCAAAAACAAGGAAATGTGTTATTTAGAATGAAACCTTTATTTTATTGGTACGGTAGTAGAAGAATGAATCCGCCTTTTTTCAATGCTTGTGTAGTTCTATTGGAGGGAGGGGAATTCCATTCTGCAACAACTTAGTGGCCAACAATACTAACAATAATACCAAAAAGGAATTCCCCCCTTGTACTTAGCAAAAAAAGGGGTTTCCAGGGATATAAATACAGGTATTTACAACAGTTCATTTAGTGACCGTTCAAAGTTACAATGGCATTGAAAAAAAGTGACTTATGACTGTTTTTCACACTTATGATCGCTGTAGCATCCCCATGGTCATGTGATCAAAGTTCAGATGCTCGATAACTGACTCATATTTATGACAGTCACAGTGTCCCGGGGTCATGTGATCCCCTTTTGCAAACTTCTGACAAGCAAAGTCAATGGGGAAGCCAGATCCACTTAACAACCATGTTAATAACTTAACAACTGCAGTGATTTACTTAACAATTGTGGCAAGAAAGTGAGGCAAATGTGGTCATGAAATGAGGCAAAATTCACTTAAGTCATGTCTCACTTAGCTACATAAATTTTGGGGTCAATTGTGGTCGTAAGTCAAGGACTACCTGTCATATATTGTAGAGGGCATAAGAAATGGACTTGAAGGACAAGAGAAAAAGGTGCCACTAGGGTAATTATCAGACCAGCTGATCTTGAACTTAGTTCAAGAAACAAGATTTATTTATTTAATAACATTTGTGTGGCCACTCACTCACTCTCAGTGATTCTGGGCAGCTTACAAAAAATAAAGGCCTCAGACAGACACCCCCCTCCCTAATTCAAATAGAGATAAGCACATTCAGACTTGCCAGATTCTGTTATTACACCTGTTGCAATAAAAGTAGCCCTGATCTATGTGACACTAGTTTCCTAGTCTAGTCTACCTTATAAGAATGGATATTGATAGAACTGATCAGTACAGGGGGTGATTATAGCTTAAGAAAGATTCAAGAAAAAAATGGAATAATAAATATCACCCAGAACACTGATGTAAAGGGGGCTGGGTAAAACAACTCACCCTCTCCTCAACAGGAGAACATGTCCCATCAAGCTGGTGGGTGAAAAAGGAGTTGAGCTAGGAAGTGGGAAATAAACCTCCAAGTTAAAGACCAGCAACTCAGCCACCAGTCTTAGAACTGGACTTCAACAAAGATATTTTACAGTTCCATATCATGCCACTAGAGGGCCATATACATCACTGCCCAAAATGAATATGTAACCCCCCCCCAAAAAAAAATCAATTATGGCCTTTTAAATTGAATGGTTTGACAGAAAACCAGCAAATTTAGAATCCATTCTCCAAACTATTATTGACTTAGTTTTGGTTTAACAACTTTTGTGAACACAATCCCAGTGGTTATGGTTTCATGACTTAAAGCTAGATTTTGATCCAGTCTTAGTTATTGTTGACAGAATTTGTCTTTTGGGGACTTATTTATAATTGAATGAGGGCAGGTTTTTCTAATTTTCACAGGAATAAGAGAGGCTTGACAGCCTCCATTCCACTAAAAATATCTTAAGAATGGGACAAATATGACATTCTACCTTTGATGTGAAGAATCATTCTCAACTTGTCATTGTTAGCATCCAATGGGCAGATATATATTAAACACTCCATAGAAAGAGAGACAGTTTGGTGGACTGGTTAAGGTACCAGGCTGAAAACACAGAGCCCATGAGTTATAGTCCTGCCTTGAGCACAAAGCCAGCTGGGTGATCTTGGCCCAGTCACTCTCTCTCAGCTCTGGGAAGGGGACAACTCCAAACCACTTCTGAAAAGTATTGCCAAGAAAACTGCAGGGACTGGTCCGATCAGTACCCAAGAGTAAAAAACAGGCTTGAAGGGAAAGAAAGAAAGAAAAGAAAGAAAGAAAGAAAGAAAGAAAGAAAGAGGGAAGGAAAGCAAGAAAGAAAAAAAGAAAGGAGGGAAGGAAGAAAGAAAGGGAAGGAAGGAGAGAGAGAGAGAGAGAGAGAGAGAGAGAGAGAGAGAGAGAGAGAGAGAGAGACAGAGAGACAGAGAGAGAGAGACAGAGAGACTCAGAGAGAGAGACAGAGACAGAGAGAGACAGACAGAGAGACACAGAGACACACAGAGAGAGAGAGACAGAGAGACAGAGAGAGACAGACAGAGACAGAGAGAGAGAGACAGAGAGAGAGAGACAGAGATAGAGAGAGAGAGAGAAAGACATTGAGAGAGAGAGAGAGAGAGACTGACACTGGCATGTTTCAGAAACATCACTTTGCTGACTATGACATAGAAATAATATTATTAAATTAGGCGCACCATATTTTCAGTTTGTTAAAACTGTGACAAAGGTCATGATCAGTGATCTCATCCAGACTATGCCAGAGAGGATGGACTTTAGTCTTCTTACAAAACATACTTCTCCTTTGCCTCTGTCAGCAAAGAGACACAGTATGCATTTAAATGGCTCAAGATGTGTCTCTCAAATAGGACATTTTTGTAAATTCACCAGGAAGCTCACAAACAAGAGTAATCTGAATCAGGAAAGGCATCTGATAAGGCCCTGTTAAAGTTAAGAAGGGAAGCTGGCTCTGTCTTCTTTGAATGGATCTATTGGCTCCTGCTCTGACTGAAAACATATTCGGATGCATTTTAAGAAGAGTTTGAAAATGTATTTAATAAAATAGACTAATTGATGAGATTGGTTGTGAGCAGATACTGAGAATAGCAGAAGGGGTGTCAAATGCCAGGGAAATCAGAAAATCCAGGCAGTTCAAATAAGTATAAAGAATCAAAACTAACAGTCAAAGCAAATTGGCAGCAGATAAGATCAACGGAATTCAAGGAAGGCTGGACTTAGATCTCTTGTCCCTTCCTCGGGCTCAGCCTGGTCCTGTCCTACAAGGCTATATTGCAGAATCAAATTAGTGAAGTTAAGTAGTGTGTAGGTTCAGGATTTTATAGTTATATAAATGTTATTTTTATTAGATTGTAAATGGCATATCTTGATTTTATTGTTCAGTCTTTATTTGCCAGGCTTTTTTTAAAAATTGCATTGGGGATGTATTGTAAGCCAACATTTTTTTAAAAAAACACACACACACACACACTGTAATACAGATGAGAAAGAAGGGCCAAGAATTCTTCCTTATGCCAAGCTCTGTTCTACCTCATTGACAGGGCTGGCAAATGATTCTCTGCTGACAGTTTTAATTCAATCTAAGGACAATAATTGAAGTTCCTGATAACATTTTCCCCTCCCATCCAGTTTCACCTGCCAGTGGGGGAAAAAACTATTAATCATTCTCCTTAATGTATGGTTAGTTATGATTGGGTGATTGTGATTGGGTACCTAGAAAGACGGTTTGGTTGTCTTTCAAACTGACAGGATAGGGTGGCAGTGTAGAACTTTTTCATGCTGGAAACCTGTCTTGGGCTATGTTGCCTGATTGATAAAGACCCTGTAGATAAGAGCCTAGTGACAAGTAACTTGCATGGAGAAATGATACAGGAGAAGAATGCTTGCACTCTTCTTCTCCATGCCCCCAATATGTGAATCAGGCAGTGGTGGGATTCAGATGTGTGAACAACTGGTTCTCTGTGTGGATGCTGTTTCCGGAAGTCCATTCTGGATCTGGGCAATAAAAAATTAGTTACCGGTTCTGCCAAAGTGATGTGAACCAGCTGAATCCCTCCACTGGAACATGAGCCTAATATTTTCTGGGAGAGTCCAATTTCAGAAACACTGAATTTCAGGGTTCATGGAGGTGCCGCCAGGTGTTTGATTTCCCTTGAAATCCCGGTACTCAACAATGGAAAGAAGTATAATTGCAGCAGCTTAGAATGATGGTTAAAGACACTGAGCTTGTTAGCTGGAAAGCTGACAGCCTGGTTTTGGGACCTGAGCGCCATGTGACTGTTGCAAGCTCCCATTCATGTCCCGGCTCCCACTCACCTAGCAGTTTGAAAGCACGCAAATGCGAGTAGATAAACATGTACCACTTTGGTGGGAAGACAACAGCACTGCCTGAGCCTCAGTGTATAGACATTCTGGCCACATGACAACAGAAACATCTTTAGACAGTGCTTCCCCCCTCAGTGAAGAAATGGACATGAGCACCTCCCCCTAGAGTCAGACACTTTTACCTTTATAAGAATGACCAGTAGGAATTGGACAGGTGGCCTGACCACTTCATCATTAGCATCTTCTATGAAAGGGTGTGGATTGTGTGCATGAGAAGACTCACATCAGGAGAAGGAAAACATTAGATCAAAAGTGGAACAACTGACATAAAATTTAAGTCGCCTCCATGGAGGACTGAGTATGAGGTGAAGGAGGCATACCTTTTCAAAATGGCTTGTGATGCATCTTTGTGTTGCTATTAGAGGGATTATAAGGACCCACCTCAGCTAACCACCCAAGAAAACAGAAGCAGACATTGTTCCAAAAGGAAACTTTTATTAGGGGTTAGGGACAGTAGGGAAGTGAAGGCGAGATCTGGGGAAAATCCCGCATAAATGGTATAGTTAAACCAGCAATATTCTTCTTCCCACCAAAGTCATAATGTCCATTTGAAATCCAGGCAATCCACAGGTGGTCTGATGAATGGGTAATCGGCACAGTTGGTGCGCATCTCAAGGTCTTCTCTAGTTTTGCTTTTCTGTAACCGTCTCCCTGATAAGGATTTGGGGACCTTACAGGGATGCTAAGGATAAGCTGGTAACTCTTGTTTTATGGTGTGCATTTCCAGGAATCAGGCAGCTCTAATGATCTCAATTCCTTCATTTCATGACTTCAGTGTTCATACAAACGGGGACAAATTTGAAGAGGGAAGACTTGAAAAAACCCATAGGACTAAACCCCTGATGGTAGAGATTTAATGTGATGGAGCAGTTCTGGTGTTTCCCTCTACTATGTGAATAGCAAAGGAATGACCTAGCCACAGTGAGGGTATAGCCTCTTTCAATCTCATATGATTATTCATGCCTGAGCAGACTGAGGTGTTTAAAATACAGGTATTATCTTTGACTTACAACCATTTGTTTAGTGACCATTCAAAGTTACAACAGCACTGGAAAAAGTGACTTATGACCATTCTTCACATGTACAGCCATTGCAGCATCCCATAGTCATGTGATCAAAATTTGGATGCTTAGCAACTGGCATGCATTTATGATGGTTTTAGTGTCCCAGGGTCACGTGATCACCTTTTGCAACCTTCTGACAATGGAGAAGCCAGATTCACTTTACAACTGTGTTACTAATTTAACAACTGCAATGATTCACTTAACAATTGTGGAAGCAGTCATAAAATGGGGCAAAATTCACTTAACAAATGTCTCAACTTAGGAACAGAAATGTTGGGCTCAATTGTGGTGATAAGTCAAGGACTACCTATACATTAAGCTTATGCCTACAACTGTTTCCGTCTGTCCTGGTAATCTACAACCATATCTTGTGGATCCATAAATCCATTTATCCAATGTTGCATAAAATCAATGCAGTTAAAAAAACATTGAAGAACAATTTTGTCCTTATTTGGTGTTTTTGGGTCAAGTGAGGTGCTTCGATTCAAAGCAAGTTACTTTCCACTGTCCTGCTGGAGAAAATTTGCAAGGGCTGCCTCTTGTACAGCTTAATATTTAAAATCTCTCCCTACCCCCTTTCATTTATAGCCATATATTAAAATCAGCCTGAATGTCTGCAGGAGAACCATCTTTCCCCCACACATAGCTTAAGCACTCCGTTCCAAATGGAATAGTAATTTGGCTTGATGCCTGAATATACTCACAGCCAATCACCGCAGTGTTAACCATAAATGTAAATGCATTTCTAATGCAGAATGACTGAGTACAGCAACTTCCCTCAGCCTGGTTTTTTCTCCAATTCCTAGCCAGCCATTTAAAGAGGAGCCACCTGTATTTTTATCTGAAGCCATATATTTCATTCTTGGTGCTTTTCCACTTGGTATGAGCTTCACAGTGCACCACAACACTTTTGATAATCTCTTAGTAGAAATATGATCTCTCCCCTCCCCTCCCCCATTACAAATCTAGAATCTAGAATAGAATAGAGCTAGAAGGGACATTGGAGGTCTTCTAGTCCAGCCTCCTGCTCAAGCAGGAGGATCTATACCACCTCAGACAGGTGATTGTCCAGTCTCTTTTTAAAAACTTCCAGTGATGGAGTGCCCACAATTTCTGGGGGTAAGCTGTTCCACTGGTTGATTGTCCTCACTGTCAGGAAATTTCTCCCTAATTCCAGGTTGCTTCTCTCTTTGATTAGCTTCCAACCATTGTTTCTCGTTTTTCCCTCTGGTGCTCTGGTGCACAACCTAACCCCCTCTTCTTTGTGGCAGCCCCCTAGATGTTGGAATACTGCTATCATGTCTCCCCTATTTCTTCTTTTCTTTAGACTGGCCAAACCCAAGTTCTGTAGCTGTTCTTTGTATGCTTTGGTCTCCAGGCCTTTGATCATCTTAGTTGCTCTTCTCTGATTTTTTTTCCAGACTCTCAATATCTTTTTTGTGATATGGTGACCAAAATTGGCTGCAATATTCAAGGTGTGGTCTTACTAGGCTTTATAAAGTGGTACTTCACATGATCTTGATTCTATGCCTTTGTTTATACAACCCAGGATTGTATTTGCTTTTTTGGTTGCTGCTGCATACTGCTGGCTCATAGTTAAGTGATTGTCCACCAGGACTCCAAGGTCCCTCTCACAGTTACTGTCTCCAAGCCAGGTCTCGCCCAATCTGTATTTGTTACTGCCTAAGTGTAAGATTGCTTTTCTCCAGGCAGGCAGGCAGGCAGGCAGGCAGGCAGGAAGGAAGGAGCAAGGAAGAAGAGATAAAGGAAGGAATAGGGAGGGAGGGAGGGAAGAAAGGGCTCCTGTATAGGAGAAGGAAATCTTTTAGTTATTTACCAATCTCCACTGGTAAAGATCAAATAAAGGCTATCTATCTATCTATCTATCTATCTATCTATCTATCTATCTATCTATCTATCTATCTATCTATCTATCTATCTATCTATCTATCTATCTATCATCTATCTGTCCATCTACCGGTATCTATCTTTCTACTGGTATCTGTCTGTCTATCTCTATTTTTATTTATTTCCTTTATTATTTTTATAAATTACACAAGGTGATGAATACTAGTTTTTCTTCCTCCTCTCCCCCCCCACCCCACAACTACAATCCTGTGGGTGTGGTGCGCTGAGAGAGAGAGGGAGACGGGCCCAATGAAACCCAGCCAGCTTTTAAATGCAGCTTTTTATCCCTTCTGTGAATTTGGCCCCCTGACCATTTTTGGAAAGTGATAACCGGGTACTTACAAGATGGCATGTTTTATTCATTGAACTGTTATGCTGCCAAATCCCTAGAAACTCCCAGCAATAAAAAGACACAGTAGAAAATTAAAGTGTCCATCATTATAACAAACATGCAGCAACCCAACTACCCCAAACAGTTAAAGAAGGCAAAATTAAATAATTTTCTTAAAACGACAGAAAAAGAAATGGTTAACCCACTGGTGGCAATGACTCTCTTTGCCAGGGGTTGCCAAACTTGGCAACTTGAAGACTTGTGGACTTCAACTCCCAGAATTCCTTAGCCAGTCCACAAGTCTTCAGGTTGCCAAGTGAATTATGATCTTTTTTCACTTATGATTGTTGCAGCATCCCCAGGGTCATGTGATTTATATTCGGATGCTTGACACCTGATTCATACTTATGACATTCAGTGTCCCAGGGTCACGTGATCAATGGCCAGGGGGCGTGGCCAGCTGATCACTCAGGTTGCAGAGTGCCTGTGGGGGGGAATCTGTGGGTCTCTGGGATGGGACTGGGGTGGGTGCCTGCCTTCCTTCCCTCCCCTTGTCCCTTCCTTCCTTCTTTACTTCCTCTCCTTCTTAGTCTCTTCCTTCTTCCCACCCTCTCCCATTGTCCCTTCTTTCCTTCCTTCCCCTCCCTTAGTCTCTTCCTCCTTCCCTTCCTCTCCCCTTGTCCCTTCCTTCCTTCCTTCCCCTCCCTTAGTCCCTTCCTCCTTCCCTCCCTCTCTCCCATTGTCCCTTCTTTCCTTCCTTTCCTTCACCTCCTGCTTAGTCTCTTCCTCCTTCCTTCCCTCTCCTTGTCCCTTCCTTCCTTCCTTCTTTTCCTTCCCCTCCCTTAGTCTCTTCCTCCTTCCCTCCCTCTCTCCCCTTGTCCCTTCCTTCCTTCCTTCCTTCCTTTCCTCTTTGTCCTTCCTTCCTTCCCTTCCATTGTTCCTTCCTTCCTTCCCTCTCTCATTGTTCCTTACTTACTTCCCTCCCTCTTCGTCCCTTCCTTCCTCCCCCCCTCCGTGCCAAGGAAGGGACAAGGGAAGGGGGATAGGCTGCTAGCATGGCTGGGGGCTTTGCTGCCGGCAAACCTGCCTGTGCAGAGACAGAAGAAAGCTCCACCCAGCTCACTTAGCTTCCCTGAAAGACTTGCAGCTTGCTAAGTTAGCAAGTGCAGGGCTAAAGCTGATTCGCGCTTCTGCTAAATTAGCAAAGCTCGAGCTAGTTTGCTGGGCAGGAGACAAGGAGAGCAGCTACAGTTGCAGAAGCATGGATCAGCTGTAGAGGTTTGCCCCGATCCTGGACAAGAGGGAAGGAAGGGACAAGGGGAAAGAGGGAGGGAAGGAGGGACAAAGAGGGAGGCAGAAGGAAGGAAAGAAGGAAGGAAGGGACAATGGGAGAGGGAGGGAAAGAGGAAGAGACCAAGAGGGAGGAAGGAAAAAAAGTTCCAGCTAGGAGAGACTTGCCAGCCTGGCTGCCGAGGAAGAGAAGAGTGCAAAGCCAAGGAGAAGAAGGTGGCGGTTTCCTCTCAAAGGGGGCTCCTTTTCTCCACCCCCTCCCTGGGTTTGTGGGAAATTTCTCCTCACCAACACTGACAGGGGCTCCTTCCAGCCTGTCGCGAGCTTTCTCGCCCCCTTTGCTTCTCTCCCCCCCGCTTTCGTGAGGATTGTGGCGCCCTTGGGAAGCCGATCGTGCTTTGAAGCTTAGGAGAGGAGGAACAGTCCCTTCCTCCTTCCCTCCCTCTCTCAGCCTCCCCTTCGCTGACCTGAGTGCACGAGAAGAAGTCAATCCGGTTGCTGCACAATGAGTCTCTGGGGAGGGCGGGGCCTTGCTCTGCGCCTGCGCTCTTCATGCGCTCCCTGCAGGGCACATTTGGTAGACTTCATGCAGACTGCCGCCAAGCAGCATATTTTCCACAAACAAGTGAGGTGGAGCGGAGGGGGGGAGGGAGAGAAGACGGTTGACAAGCCCTGCCTAAGACCATCAGAAATATGTGTTTTCCGATGGTCTTAGGTGACCCGTGAAAGGCTCGTGTGACCCCCAAAAGGGTCGCGACCCACAGGTTGAGAACCGCTGTTCTAAAGTCATTATAGGACCCATGACAGGGTGGAGAGAGAAAACAAAAAGTTGGTCCTTTTACACCACAGAGCGTTCTAAACCATTTTGCACAATCAAAGCTGGAGTGCTGTTTCTCAAATGCCACATCATAGTCTAGGGTCTATGATTTTATTCATTCTGATTCAATTTTTCCTAGACTTTTGAAAGAAGCCTGGCACAAAAATACTAAAAATAAGACATTTAAAATATATGCCTTCTTTCATCATTTAAAATACAGATGGATGATTTCTTCTGAATGTATTTCTTTCTGCTCATTAACATGATGTATACAGTTTAACTACATTAAGGAACTGCAACTGGCTTAGCAGTTATTTTACAGTTGGTGAGAGTTTGTGACCCTACAAAAAGTTTCATTTCCTTATTTTCAGTGATCAGCAAAAATAAGTGCCTTTATCTGATCTTCTGGAAATCCTACCCAGATTAAGCCTTTCAAATGGTAATGTCAGCACCTCTGAGCCTTGACATTGATCCCACATATATAGAAATAAATATAAGCATGTATAAAATGTTCCTTTACATTGGTCCCTTTATGCTATATTTTAAAGCCCTAGGTGGGGAGTCAAATATAGTTGAAAGGAACTGAAATCAAACATATTTATATTACATTTTAAAACTCTCAATGTGAGGTTAAACGTGATTAATTATAGAGTCATAAAACTGTGCAAGTATTAATATGATTGCACAATACAAGGGGTAATGGGTATGAAACAAATGCTTTTTTCCCTTTCATTAATGGTTGTCTATATTCCTTCCTCACTTTCTCCTATGCCTTCTATTTTATATCTAGGGGGTAAATTATATAAAAAAATATAGTTGGACAAAAAAGTATTCTTTTTATAGAAAAGCTGTAGTGCCTTACAGAGAATTCATTAGGATACTGTGAAAAACAACTGAAATGACATTGTATAGGAAATAAGTTTCAAATATGTTTAAAACATACCTAGAAGTATTGTTGTCCCAAGAAAAGATGAGCTTGCTGATCATGGAATGCAGGAGCCAAAAAGCACACTAGAAGAGACAATGGAAATGCTTTATTCGTATAAATAAGGGTGCAAGGGAATAATTTTCCAAACCCAGCACACATACTGTATTGCACTGGTGACCATCCTTTTATTTATTTCTACAAGGAAGATTCAAGTTTCAACGAAAACCTCCTCTAAGTCTTATCATTTTCAACAGTTCATCTGGAAGTCATGATGGGTGAGGGAAGATATTGGTTCAAGTTATTAGAAGCTCATTAGTTAACTTGGGGCTTGATGCACAAAATACCATTCACAGCCTTTGATCACCAGGCAAATCTACTGTTTCCTACCGAGCAAAAGGCATGGTCAAATAAAGATGGAGTAGCTCTGGCAGGTATTGTAGTATCTGGACAAAATGTCTTCCCTTCTGTCTGTCCATCCATCCCACAAGTGTATGTGGGAGGAACAGTATGAAAAGAACAAGAACAAATGCAACATATTAAAAATATCAATATAATGACACAGATGATTCCTGTTAGAAACACCATTGTGTACTACATAATCAGATGAAACATCTGATGCAATAAAAATAGTTTAATATCACTTTGGAGACTCACTCTAAAACTGGTAATTTGATTTTTTCCCTTAAAATAATTAAGTCTTATTTCCCATAGTCCCAGAATTAAGATTTATTTATAGGATTAGAATTATGGTGTAGTTTTAATATATGGAAGTGTAAACTAGAATTGCATATGGTCATACTTATGAGTACGAACCAAGTAACTACCCATATATATTTGAGACTATGAATTGTACCAACAGGAAGCATTTCCTGTTTCCTGCTTATTAATGCATTGTATCTTCTCCTAGCTTTCTCCCTATTTCACATAAGCACAAGAAATTGTGATATTGGAATTGCATTGATTTATTAAATCAATCTGCTGGCAATCTCCCTGATAAGGCAAATCTGGGTAGCTTACAGATCATAAAAAGATAAATAAAGAAGTAATTACAATTTTAAAACTATACAAATTAAAAACTTAAAACTATGCAAAAAAATCAGGATATGGATGGCATGGGGAGGTCTTCTTACCCGGTCAACCACCTCCAGCAGTGAGTGCCTCCTTCTAGGCTCCAAGCCAGCTGGCAAAACTAAATTTTAATTAATTGTTTTATTAATTTATTTGCTGCCCATCTCATTTCTAAGCGACTCTGGGCAGTTTATAGTATTAAAAACATTAAAATAATCTGAAATAAATATTCCTAACCCAATAAAATAACAATTTAACAAATTCCCCACAAGATGGGGACAGAGGAAGCCAGATGCAGGAGGGAGGGGGAGGAGCAATTAACAATTAATCATCCACTTCTATTGCGATACTCCCCCGTTGGGTTCCCAAGCCGTCTGGCAGAGCCAGGTCTTTAGGCCCTTACAGAAGGTCAAAAGGTAAAAGCCGATCTTACCTCGGGGTATATTCCAAAAGTCAGGAGCCACAGCAGAGAAGACCATTGTCCTAGACCAGGGGTAGGCAACCTTGGCTCTTTTATGACTCATGGACTTCAACTCCCAGAATTCCTGAGCCAGCACAGCTCAGCTTGGAAACCTCTCCCTTTCCCCTCAGTATGGCTGGCTCAGGAATTCTGGGAGTTGAAGTCCACAAATCATAAAAGAGCCAAGGTTGCCTACCCCTGTCCTAGACCCTGCCAGCCTAAATTCCTTGACTGATGGATCCGCAATATGACCTCTATGCTGGTGTGGATGGGGTGTGCCAGCCCCATCAGTTCCTTTCTCAAAGGGCACAACATTATAAACTAGAAACATTTGCTTACCAGAGACCATCCCTTGTTCTAATGAAAGACCAAAATTCTGTTCAGTTTGATACTTATTCAGCTGTACTACTGCTTCTGATTGGCTGCTGTGAATCCATTTATTTCCACGTCCTACTTTCTCCCTGTCTTTTGTTCAGTGGGGGGGGGCTATATTAGAAGATCTTTTGTCATTTACAAACTACAACTCTTGTCCTCAATAATGTGCTGATTGACCCTTCCTTGGAGTGCGCCAAGCTCCTTGTTCTATCTAATTACAAAAATGAAATAAATGGGAAACCAGCAGGCAGTCAGGCAAGAGACCCGTTTCAAGGAATCTGTACTTCTAAGCGTGCTTCTGGGTCCCCCCTCAGACTTCCAAGGCCTCCTTAATAAAGTGGGGGATAGCCCAGTCTAGTGTTTTACATGTCTTCAAGAGATGGCTTCAGGGACTTCTCCAGGGGATGTCCAAATAATCAAAATAGTGGCTGCACTCATGCAATTAAATTCTCACCTACTTTTATATGTACAACCTGTGTTAAAAAAAAGGAACAAGTGTTCAGTTGAGTGTTTATGGCCAAATATATTGGTTATATTGGTAACATCTACTATGGGGCCTTTTCTTGAGAGAGGTCCTCACAGAGTCTCAAAATTTCCCTTATCAATTGGACCTCAAAGTTGGGGATCCCTGCCTTAAAAAATATGACTGCTGCAGCAAATTCAAATATCTCTTTTTCTCTCATAATTTTTTTTCTTTCTCTCCGGTGAATAGGAATTCTCTCCTGGTTCCTGCTGATTTTTAAGAATCGTATTTGCAGGCTCAGAAACTGGTGTGCCTGTAGAGAGAAACATGATTTTTAAATAAAAAGGATAAAGGTTTTTAGCAGGATCACTCAGTTTCAAGAGGTGGTTCTCTCAAGAGGCCCTGACTCAACTGCTTTGCCTTATAAAGCAAAGGCATGTATTAGGTTTCCCCCCTCCCGCCCTTTTCTAGTGGAATGTTTTGGATCCAGCTTTGTAAGGAAGCTAAATCAGGCAGTATTTCAAATTTATTGAAAAGGTTTTTTATTCTAATAAGATCCATGCAAAATGTGCTCTTTAATAACTTATAATTCTGAGGAAATGAGCTGAATAATTCAGAATTTTACACATTTTTCAGTTTATTTGGTTTCTTCCAGATAGTTTGGATTACTACTCCCCTCATCCTGACCATAAGTCATGCTAATGGGAATTATAGTCAACAACCACTGGTGGAAAAAACCTGTTGTATATGAAGGAACACATTTGTTATTCCTAGATAACTACACAAAGAACTGCAGACAGTCTATATATGTATCCCTGAATCCCGAAAATATTAATTTTAGTAACTCAAGCTACTACTAGCATGGATTTCATATCCAAGTCTGTTTATTTCTATATCAATGTATAAGCTGAAGTAAAGAACACAATAAACTCACAATTAATATGACAGCCTGGGAAACTCCACACAGTTCAGCAAATTTGGCTATAAATGTTTAGTAAACTTTTTAAGAGGCCCTTGGACTTTAAGATCTTAAGATAGAAGCAGTCACACTGCTCACAACCCAAAAAGGGACAGAGTTTTGACATCTCATGATCCTGTAGATCAGTGGTTCTCAATCTTTTTCAGGTTGAGACCCCACTTGCCCTGCCCATGCGCGGCGCGACCCCAGCACGCGCCGCGCTGCGCATGCGCGGTGCACGCAACAAAAAAAAACCAAAAACAAAATGATGGACCGCGACGGCCTGAATCGTGCATGCACAGCGTGCGACGAAAAAAAAACCCCAAAAAACCCAAAATGGCGGACCGCAACGGGCCGATCCGCGCATGCGCGGTGCACGATGGGAAAAAAAGGCGGACCGCGACGGGCCGATCCGCGCATGCGCGGCACGCGCGACGGGCCGATCCACGCATGCGCGGCACGACGAAAAAAACAAACAAAAAAACAAAAAAATGGCGGACCGCGGTGTCCGGCGACCCCTGCGAAACGGTCGTTCGAAATGGGGTCGCGACCCATAGGTTGAGAACCGCTGCTGTAGATGCCATTGATGGAGATGCTGTGTTGCTTACTTCAACTAAATTTAGGGGCAAATGCTGAGATTTACTTCAGAGTAAATCTAAAACTCTCCCATGCATATGGAGATTCTCAAATCATCCACATTATGGTTCTCCTAAAGGTGCTTTTGAACTGAAGAAGCTTCTTGGATGAGAAATGAAATGTTTTCAAAAAAAAAAAAACCCAAGAAAGTCAAGTTGCCTTTTGGAAAAAGCACCTTTGGCATGGCAATAATCCATGTTTTTATAATATGGTACAGTACATCATGAGTATTGATTTCCTTTCCTTTCCTTCTGACTGTTATAACTCAAAATATCTCTTAGTCCTATGTTTGATAAGGCATCTGCTCTGCATTACCACTCTTCTTGGTGCCACATAGTTCTAAAAATCAAACCACAGCTTCACTTTCCTGTTGTGTATGAGGCATTAATCTCTCTGGCAGTTCTAACATTTGGTTCCACCCCCCTCTAGTCTATGAATGAAATCTTTCCAGGATGGAGCCAAGGCAGGATTAATGACTCCTCTTGTGCGCCATTGACAGCTACATACATAATAGTACACATGGATTTTGCCAAAGCATCTGCTCCATGCCAGAAACTGTCCCTGATGCACCAACTAGCCCCGGAATCTCTCAGTAGCAGCTAGCCCAAATTCTCTTTGTGTTTATATAGCAGTCAGCCAAAGCTACTCCTGACTTTGTGAACAGCAGAAAGGAATGCCGAGTGGAGCAGACCCGGCAACCAGCAGCCACCCAGAACTGAAGGATTTGTGGAGAAGCCCCTATATGGTTCTGTTTGACAGAGAGATGGAGATGGAGACTGGGTTTGCTCCTTGTTTGGTGAGCTGGTGGGAGGAGACAGGCTATATAGTCAGAGAATATGCCATTTCTCAGTGCACCATCCCAGGACAGCACGCCCTGAGCTGAGAAGGGTAAGTGGCATTAAATCCAGAATAGAGTGAAGAACATGCAAACTGTTAAGAATTGGGGAAGCTCTTCAGAGGTGTCTCCATATAGAACAGTATCTGTCTCAGCTGCATAATACAGTTAATGGGTTTTGCTCTTGGGTTCAGAAGAAAGAAGCACAATTCCTCCACAGCCCCAGGCTCTGCAGATTTACCTCGGAAGTAACTCTGACTGAACTCCATAGAGATGATTCCCTGCATTAGATATTTTGTAGGGGACCAAGCATCTAATCCAGGGAAACTCATGTCTGAGTAAATATGCAAGGTACATAAGATTGTGTGGATTGGCACCACTTGAATAAGTATTTTTAAGATTTAAGTACTCTCCAAATTGTTTTGTTCTGTTGAAATCAGTGAGGTTGAAAGAAGATTTACTAGATTTGATTCTGCATCTGTCTTATTTCCATCCTTTACTTCCAGATAAAATTGCAGAGATAAAATAGCTATAGGGTTAACAGGTTAACTGAATTTTCTGTACAGCTTTCCATCTGTTTCTGTAATATGATCTTTTGTTTTACATTGCTCTTTGTGTGTGTCATCCTAATGGACAGCTCCCCGCTCATGACTTGTTGCAGTTCAAGCTGTAACTACAAATCATGAATTCAGTTTATTGCTGAGGTATAATTTATTATGGAGCTATCCATTTTTGGTAGCTTCTTTTTCAAATCTTCATTTGCATTCCTACATCTCAAACAAACCAGAAGCTCAGGGTCTAAGCATATATAGTAGCTGGCAGTTGCATTACCAAGAAGGCAGGGGCTAACTTTGATTTCACTTGCTTCAAGGGCCTGTGTAAGTAACAACCTGTGTTTGGCTTGATGTTTATTTTCTATGGACATGCCTACTGTGCTATTTAAGTATGAGAATAGAAGCCATGTTTACTATCTTTAGGTAAGAGTTCACCAGAAGTAAACACACCATCACCCTATTACTGTTTCAATGACAGCTAAGATTAATTCTGAGCAGTAAATGCTGCAAAAAATAATTTAAGTTAGGAGGCTTATACTGGTAGATATCTACCAAATGCAAAAGTCTGGCATGATCCAGAACAGACACTTTTCCTATTTACTTTTAGTAGATTCAAAGGTAATCTCCCTCAAACTGGAGAGGGGGGGAGGAAGGGAGAGGGGGAGGGGGAGAGGGAGAGAGGGGGGGAGAGAGAGACACAGAAGAGAGAAAGAGGCAGAGACAGAAAGAGAGAGAAGGAATTTGCAATGGATGTATATGGAGCGTTGTTCCTCTATATCGGTTCCCGACCAGGGGTGTTCACCCCCCCTGGGGGTGTGAGAAGATATTCCAGGGGGTGAGAAAATTTGGGTTTTCAAAATTATAGTATATATGCATAATTCTTTGCCATTATTTTGAACTTTTGTAAGGGGTGCAAGAAAATATCAGAAGCATTCTAGGGGTGCGGGGTATAGAAAAGGTTGGGAACCACTGCTCTCTATCCTATTAATCCAAATACAGAAATATATGAAGAGAACTGTCATTTGTCTCAATGATACAATATTTGATATGTATTTCATTAAACTTCCTATTGTTTTAATTTACATACTTTTGGTAAATTGGGCATATCTGTAACATACCTGATATTTTTATTTGCAGCATTATTTACCGGTAACTATAACAAAATTATTATAAATAATAATTAATAATACTAGGAATAGTATAGGAGTTGCAGTTCAGTGAAGCAAGAGGGTAGTGGTATTTATCTTTGTTTATGTTCGTTTAGATGTTATTCATTGCTCACAGCCCTTTTTTCATTGTCTGGGTTCATTTGATATCTTAAAGACTGGCTTCACACGTGGTAAAATGTAAAGCTATAACCTGGCTTGTATGCTTTAGGTTTGGCTAACATGTTATGTGAACTCCATCACTGAGATCTGCAAGCCATGATAAGTTATACTTTTGATAATAATGGATTATTAGTAATGAGCCATAGCTTACACATAATAACCTTGGATTTACAGTCACTGCAAACAAATTGTTTTATTGTCTAGCAGTCTGTTGGTCTATGACTGAATAAAGATTGATTGGCTGATTGATTGATTGCCAAGCAAACTGTATAAACACCATTTATGTCAGGGTAACACAAAACCCAGAACCTTCCCCATGGTTTTTGCGCAATTCTTGTCCAATGGACAACACTTCAGATATTAAACCTGAATTCATATTATTCCTCTTATTCTTGAATTGCTTTTTTGGTGTGTTTTTTAACTGTTTCAGTGTAGATTTTCAGTTATATTGCTCTATTATATGTTTTGTTCTGATGCAGCTTGTTTGCTGGAAAGTGCCATTGTTGCTATTATTACTGTTGTTATTAGTCCCAGTAAGGAATGCCTTAGAATGATCAGATTTGGGTTCCAAAAAGCAGATCATGAAAGAGGGGAACCCTCCCCACAAAAATCTAATTATTTTCTGACTTTTAGTAGCTATTCAGATGTTTGCAGCTCAGTTCTGGTAATCCTATTGATGACAATCAATGAATTTATAATAATTTGTCTTTGTTGTTGTATACAATGACTGCTGGTGTGCTGAAATTGTGCTTAACTTTGTTTATAAATAAAATAATTATTTGCAGAGCTTATACAGGGCACACATACATGTTTTCAGGTTTAGTGCTGAGTTCTGGGCTCTGCAAGTTACTATGAGCCTCCTAGAGCTTTAAATGACTGCTTGTCTGGCATTAAAATCTTGCCTTAAATGTTTGGTTTCCCTGATTTTCCCTGAGCTCACGTAGTTACTAAATATGGTTTTTATTTAGAGTTCCCCTTGCTCAAGTAGAAATTCAGCATTCCCTTCTTCCCCCTCCCTTTAAGGATATTATTTCCCTTTTTGGCTCAGTTGAAAAAAGATTGAGGCAAGGAACCCTTGACCTTTCCTGCTCTGTTCCAAAAACAAGCTTTTAAAAGGCTTTGTTTCCTAATTAGGAAATAGTTTGTTCCCAATCAGTCAGACATTTTCAGCATAGGTGCAGATTCTGTGTTTTTAGCAAATGTTTATCTATAAATGAATAATCCTTATAAAATGCATTTTTGCAGCATTCCTTTGAAAATTCTTTTCTTTCTTTCTTTCTTTCTTTCTTTCTTTCTTTCTTTCTTTCTTTCTTTCTTTCTTTCTTTCTTTCTTTCTTTCTTTCTTTCTTTCTTTCTTTCTTAATTTGTCCAAGAATTTATCCTGAACTACAGTATACATTCTTATTCTATTTAATCCTCTCAAAAAAGTAATGGTGAATAAAAAGCAATTTTACTACAGAATATTCAACACGGGATTTGTTTACACATTACTTTTGAGAAGTGTGTCCCCTGCAAATATGACAAATAATCACTTGCAAATGTGAGATTTTTGCTAACATGTCCATAAACTGAGCTCATACTGATTCACTTGTCCCATTGTTTATATTCAATGTTTATATTCCATTCATATATTATATTCCATTCAGGTATTTCTTACCTCCTGGCTGAGAAAACATTTATATCTGGTTCTCTCGCACAATTAAAGTAACACATTCAACACATTTCAGGATCCTAAGCAGTATGAGAACTGAGTGTTATAATATAGCAATTTTGTTTTGATGGGAAACACATCGGAATCTCATCACTTGTCTGTGAATCTTTGAAGGGAAGAAAATGCAGTAAAAATAAGGTATCACAAACCTGTCCATGTGCCCCCATTTTCTGCATTCCAATCTGTGTCCTTTCCTTCAGATGCAATTCAGTGAAATCCTTCCACCTTCGAACTCTCACATCACATCTAATGTGGGAAATCCAACCATTATAATCAATGTATGTGCATTTGATAGCCAATTATCTTTTTAGTCGATTATGGTGATCAGCCTATCCCACTTTTGGGGTTTTTTTTTTAGTTATTTCTTTTAAATGCTAAACATGAGAAACTCAAGAAAAATAAAACCAAAAATCTTAATTGCCTAGATCTCTGACTTTTGAGATGTTATCCACGTATTATGAATCACAACTAAAAGATTGTGTGATATCCTGCCTGTGATTATGGAGAAGGCCAGAGATTTTATTTCAGCCGACAATCTCATTATATTGGCTATGATCTGACAATCTACTTTTCTTACAGTATTTTTAAATACATGCCCATCCATTATTCTTTTTTGGGATAATGCAGGAAACATGTAAGAAGTAGTAAGCTGATGAAATTAGAAGCAACCATGGCATTATTAGTGGGTTTTTTTAAAAGGATGAAATGGAGAGAGAGAGAAGAATGAGATACAATGCCATCAGCTACCTGGAAGAAATTATATCTCTGTCTTTCTCATCAAAATGCAACAATGAGAAATGTATATATTGTAGAACAAAAGTTGAAATGATCAGGAAAGATAATTTTCTGCACTCAGAAACCACGTTCTGTTCTTTTTTCTGCAAGTTTTGAAAACCAGACCTTAAAGATGCACTTTATTTATTCTGCTTCTTAAAATAAGGGAGGCTTGGTTTAGATTAAGGTGCTAACAAACTGCAGGGGAAGTTTTAATTCTTTTTTATATGCTGTCCCTATTACATTTTTGAATCCCCACACCTGGCCTTTACATTGGAACCATCACCATTTCATTTTTTTTAACATTGTCTTTACTAATTTTATAAATAAAGCAACGAATATACCTAATATTCCTTTCTCCTTCTATTTTCTCCACAACAGCAACCTTCTGAGGTGGGTTAAGCCGAGAGAGGGGCTGGCCTAAAATCACCCTGCTGGCTTTCTTGCCTAAGATGGAACTAGAGCTCAGAGCCTCCTGGTTTCTAGCCTGGTGCCTTAACCACTAGATCAGGGGTCTCCAACCTCCAGTCTGTGGACCAGTACTGGGCCACGGCATGCCAGCAACCTGTCTACCACAAACAAGCAAAGCCCCTTCCGCAAGATGCAGGCAGCACACAAAACCACTCCCCTTCCGATCCATGGAAAAACCACTCTGGTGCCCAAAAAGTTGGGGACTTCTGCACTAGACCAAACTGTCCAAAACGTGCAGCTTTAGCATCAGGGTAATTGGTTTTTCATTGCTGAGGTTACCTTATTTAGGTTGCAAAAATCAAGATTAACCAAAGATCTAAAGTGGTCTAAATCTCTTTGCTGCCATCTTGTGGTCATCTGGGTTTTTGCAGACTAGGTATAGAGGCTTGTTTATGCTTGAACTCAGATTCATTCACTGAGTAAAGAGTAGAACTAATTTTAAGTTAGGCAGGTGAAACTTCCAAAATTTCCTGAACTACATCTCCCAACATCTAGCTTTTCCAGCTAGAATTAATCAGGTTGCATTTAGGAATATGAGACTGTCCCAAGTGCTTTACCTCTGCTTTAAGCTAGGAAATGATGGTTTTCTGATAGCTAAAAGGAGGAAGTTTAAACAATTCCTTCATTGCTCTTTGCTTTCCCTATGTCTATTCAAACAGTAAGTGAAGTCACACTTATATGTTTTAACTCACCTTCTGCTGTCCTTTATTGACTGGTAATGTTGGATATTTGCATTGGATCTGCTCCCTTCTCTTTGTAGGACAATACCTGTGTGGAAAGTCTCAGAAAGTGACTGCAGAAGATGTGTGAGGAAGAGGACAGTACAGCACTGGTTTGCGATAATGGCTCTGGCCTATGTAAGGCAGGCTTTGCTGGCGATGATGCTCCCAGGGCTGTCTTCCCATCCATCGTAGGACGTCCAAGGCACCAGGTGAATGAACAATTCAGTTGCTTACCAAAGAAATAAAAAGATTCACTTGAAGTGAAACTATGAAAAACTTGCAAACACACTCAACTCCATGACATAGTTCTCATGTGATTTATCTTAGATTAGTGCAGTTGATATAAAGAGGACTTTTCACTCAGATCCTTGAACAGATGTCTTAGAAATCAATCATTTTTCACAGGAAATTGGCAACCTCTTTTAACTTCTTCTTCAGAAAAGATTGTTGTTGCTTTTGATTACAAATAACAAATATATTTTAAGTAGCATAAAAGGAGGTTAATATTTTGTTCTCTGCTTGGTTCAGTAATAAAGAGGCAGCAGTAATAAACAGGTATTTCTTTATTGAAGGTCAAAACAGAAACTAACAAGCCTGGCTCCGCCCCTATTTATACATTCAGCTTTGGGTGCTGTCAGCCAATGAATGCACCATATTCTCCCGCTCAAATGTATACTAATTAACCTTGCAGACAGCAAGTCTGGCTAGCAGGCTACGTGGTCTGCTAACGGTCCTTGCACAGACCTCTGCAGCTTTTCCATAAGGTTAACACAATACATTACAGGGAAATACACACAAATGGTGGTAAAGACGGATTTTAGGATTGTCAGGAAATGAAATATAAAATAACAGCAAATCTGATAAAAGTACATAATTCCCATTTCTAAACATGTCTCAGATGTTATATTTCAATGTCATTGTTGGTGAAGACTCTGAAGCTGCTGAATTTCTTAACAAACTACATGAGACACATGTTGGATACACCATCCCTATCCACCAAATTACCTAGAACTAAGGAGAAATTTCCCAACAGTGAGGACAAGTAACCAGTAGAACAGCTTGCCTTCAGAAATCATGGGTGCTCTCTATCACTAGATGGCTCTCTGCTTATTTTACTTAAGTGAATTGTTTTTATTGTCTTCTTCAGCCAAAAGGGAGTTCCAGAGTAACTTATGTTGCACTTGAGGAGAAGATTGATAACCCTCTGCAGGATTGACTATTTTAATGACACGTTACAGGAGAAATGAAAAGTAGAGAGGAAAGAGGAAAGCAAGATCAAATGTTGAGTTTAATTCTAAGTATTTCAAAATAATTTGCCGGATGCAGTTCAGTAGAGAAACCCTATGCAGCTACTTATTTAACTGGCCCAGTTGAATGGTTCTCTTTTTCTCTATTGTTGCTGTCTAGTCTAGTGACAGTTCAAGGAGGACCCTGACGGGCTGAATGTAAACTGAATTGATTGCTAAAATAGTAGTGAGTAATCCATATTGGATTTCAGATTACAAGGCCCACAAGAATCTAAAGAGCACTTCTAGCTTCTAGTAAATGGAGTGGGAAAAGCATTTATTCAAGAAAGCTATTATTGAAGATATCTCAGATTACATTAGGCTAAATGGATTAGTGCTGTTGTGATCCATTGCAGTGCAACTTCACATGCTGAGCTTGTGTAGGATCCTTGGAAAAAAAATATTATGTTCCTATATGCTGTGTTTGGCTATTGTGCTAGTGAGGCATCCTTGGTTTTGGTTTGGGTGTTATGTGCACCTAAACAATTAAGTCACTCAAGGAATTAAAAAGCCATGGCTTAATGTGAGTGAGAACTGGATTATAGCTACACTCTGGAGAAAAGCGACGCTATGAAATGATGATAATTTTGGTTTGCTTCTAAGCCAGATGGAATCATGAATCGTTTCCCGTTTTTAACTTTTAGGGTGTGATGGTTGGCATGGGACAAAAAGACAGCTATGTAGGAGATGAAGCTCAAAGCAAAAGAGGGATCCTGACACTGAAATACCCCATAGAACATGGCATCATCACAAACTGGGACGATATGGAGAAGGTATTTAAATTGCAATTTTGATAGTGTGTAAGATTTAATGTTATAAATCAGAGATAGCTTCATATTATGTCTTAACTTTTACTATTTTATTATATATCATAAATGGCAAAAATGTTTTTTTTTATTTTGGAGCCCCATTTATTTATATCTGATGATGGGTTCTTTTTTTTCATTTTCTGGAAATTCAAAATGCATTATCTCAGGGGTTCTCAACCTTGGCAACTTTAAGACTTGTGGAGTTCAACTCCCAGAATTCCTCAGCCAGGAGTTGAAGTCCACAAGTCTTAAAGTTGCCAAGGTTGAGAACCCCTGCATTATCTTGTCCTTGGATTTCTGATTAATTGTCCAAGGTGTGGGACTGAGTTAGAGATGTTTCTCATAATGCTAATAATTCATTTGTCATTTATTCCAGATTTGGCATCATTCATTCTATAATGAGCTCCGTGTGGCTCCTGAAGAACATCCAACCTTGCTAACAGAGGCACCTTTGAATCCAAAGGCTAATCGAGAAAAAATGACACAGGTGACTGGTGTATAGCATGGTCCTTATGTCAGAGTGGTGGTTCCACCCTATATGGCTGTGAAATGTGATCCCTGTTTATATTTTTGAAGAGAAGAATGGAGCCTCCCTTCCTCTCTCCCTCCCTCCCTCCCTCTCTTGTCTCTCTCTCTCCCTCCCTCCCTCCCTCCCTCCCTCAATATTTACAAAATCCTGTACTCCTCCTGAAATTATCTTTGAGTTTTCAATTATTTGTTTATGAAGCAGATCAAACAAGAGATCATTTCTTCCATTCATAATTTTTTATTTTTGCTCAGGCAAATTAATTTCTCACAAACTAGATTTGGGTGCAATTCAGATGCTATGTTTGGGTCTTAATCAGTATGCATAGTTTGGATGTCATCCTGGTGTCCTTGTTGCTTGTGAATAAGCTTCACACATTTCTTTTACTGTAATTTTATCAGTCTGCACAATTCTGACCAGTCAAAGAATGACCCCCAGCCTCATCAATCAGAGATGGACAACCAATTGGCTCCATGTAGCCCACAAAGCTTTCAAGATAATTGGTGATGTGATTATCCAGCAGAAAATTTAAGAAGGCCTAACACTCCTTTAAAAGTGAAATAGTCAAATAAAAAGAGGGAAAAATCAATGAACTGTCAGACATGTATGAATATATTTATTTTTTTATTTTCATCTAATTGTTTACTGTATATTTCCTATTTCTAAACTGCCCATCTCCCTCAGAGATTGAGAATGGCCTTATTGGTATATCTCAGTAATTGTATAGAACTGTGGAATTATGGAAGGTGTAGTTCTATACCTGTAATAAGCATCTATTATCAGTGACCTACCTATTAAATGCAGTCACAAAAATATTTTATAACATTGTAAGCCAATGCCTAGTTTATAAAAATAGCCTACAGATGTTCAAATTAAAATAAGTCGAGGGAGGGATTTATTTATTTTTCTATTATTTTCAGATTATGTTTGAGACATTCAATGTCCCAGCCATGTATGTTGCTATTCAGGCTGTTCTGTCTCTCTATGCCTCTGGACGTACAACAGGTAAGAATAAGAAACTGCACTGGATTTTCAGAACACAAATGAGAGTGAGTTAACTTGAAGGCAATCAAAACCTGTTTTGTGTTACCTCAAGGGATTGTGCTTGACTCTGGTGATGGTGTCACCCACAATGTGCCAATCTATGAAGGCTATGCTCTGCCCCATGCTATCATGCGCCTGGACCTGGCTGGCCGTGATCTTACTGACTACCTCATGAAAATCTTGACAGAACGTGGCTATTCATTTGTTACTACTGGTAAGGAAATTCCATATGACCTTCACTGACTCAGAGCTTTATATGCTCCTAGCAAAACACATTACTTTCAAATATTCTCACAAGGAATCCAATTTTCATATTTTTGGGTTGTAAAATTTGGTACACATTGTCAACATTTCAAAAGACCAATCTAAAGTAAGACTATGTTCAAATGGACTGTTGTTGACAGAATACAGATTGCTAAACTGGTTCATTGCATAGAGTTATCTATAGTTGATAACAAATTATCTTAGATGAAAATGTGTTGTTTTTTATAATGTTTTCCTGACAAAGCCATAGGTAGTTTCTCAGAAACCTCAGGAAAAACTCCTACTTACAGTTTGAAGAAAATGGAGCAGAAATTGGCACCTATCCAGATGCAATAACTTATTTTGTGCAAAGAGCAATTCAAATTATAGTTTGGCACTGGATGAGAAATTGCATTGCGTTGCTAAGTTTCCTTACATCTGAATCATTGTCTGCTATTGTATACTATAGACTAGAGGTCCCCAACCTTTTGGGCACCAAGGACCGGTTCCATGGAGAGAGGTTTTTCCACGGACTAGAGGGTGCATGGTTTTGTGTGCTGCCTGCATCCTATGGATGGGGCTTTGCTTGTTTGTGCAGACTGGTTGGTGGCATGCTGAGGCCCGATACTGGTCCATTGTCCTGGGGTTGGGGACCTCTGCTATAGACAATCCCTGTTGCATCTTATAGGCTCTGAACTAGGGATCCTTGTTTGTAGAGGACTGTAATCAATAGTGTCTATCCTAGTAAGATGGATTCCTTATTATCCTTGCATTTCTGCATACCAATTTCAGAGCTTTGGAGAACCTCATAGAGCAATTTGGTACTTCAAGGGACTGGAGAAGGAGAAAGAAGAAGGAGAATTCCATTACACAGGATGTTGCTCCCATTCTGTGTTCCCATTATACATGTAGCTACTAGCCCTGCAATTAGGAAGTCTTTAGTGCATAGGGTAGAATATGCAATTATATAAACTTCCCACCCCCAAAAAGCTCAATGAAAATACTGCTTAAATTTAAATTCAAATATTTAAAATTTGATGGGATTGTTTTCCTTTTAAATATTGAAATTGAAACACTGGGTAGGAGAAGGAGTAGCAGAACCTAGGTGCAGAGATAAAAGAGGGATCAGCCTAGAATCCCTATGTAGCCACAAGTTCAACCCTCCTTGAATTCTGTGAACCCTTATTTAACTCCAAGCAGGTGCTAACCTTTAGTTGAGAAGATTCCTGTGCATAGATTGTTTAACAATAAATCAGTTGAATTGGACCTTCACCTATGGACCTGGTCTTTCAGGCCTGACTTTGTGATTGCAGTATGATAGCAACCAAATAGTAACACAAGTTTGATTTTTCAAATCACCAGTTTCTGAAGTTAGACAAGCCCATCTATAATGATTAATTTTGACAAATTAAAGGAAAACAAAATTAAACATGTTTGGCAAATTCAGAACATTTGCTGGGTAATATATTTATGATAAAAATGCTGAATGTTGATTTAGTTTGCTTAGTTTCAGTCAGCATAAATATCAATTTCAGTCAGCAAATGCCACAAGTCTGCATTTCTCCTTGTATCTGATGGACCAATAGTTCATGTAGACACCTGTTCTTCAAATTTCATCCACAGCTGAGCGTGAAATTGTCCGTGACATCAAGGAGAAACTCTGTTATGTTGCCTTGGATTTTGAAAACGAGATGGCCACTGCTGCTTCTTCATCATCCCTAGAGAAAAGCTATGAGTTGCCTGATGGTCAGGTGATTACTATAGGGAATGAGCGTTTCCGCTGCCCAGAGACCCTCTTTCAACCGTCTTTCATTGGTAAGTTGAAATATATACATAATGTTATGCTTTGAGTTAGTTTTGGTTCCCTGGTGACTTCATAGACTAGTCCCTGAAGTTTTCTTGCCAAGGTTTTTTGGAAGTGGTTTCTACTACTGAGAGAAAATGGCCCAACATCACCCAGTTGGCTCCTGGGAATAAGGCAGGACTAAAACTCACAATCTGTTTGTTTCTAGCCTCGCGTCTCAACCCACTACACCATATAGATCTACACAATATCTATATCTATCATCTATGTCTCTCTGTGTCTGTGTCTGTCTGTCCGTCCGTCCGTCTGTCCATCCATCCATCCATCCATCCATCCATCCATCCATCATGCCATGTCATTTTACTGGATTGCCTTTTGACATCTATAAAAAAGCCAATTTCTGGTACTCAGCATTCTTAAATGTATAAATCTACCTGTAGTTTTCATGCAATTTCATTTCTGATTCTGTTTGCTATATTTGTAAAAGGTTATAAATACTTTCAACATTTGAAGGTGGTAAATCAAAAGATTTAACAAGTTTAATTCCTTATTTAAGAATATTGTAACAAGTGTTCCTTTTGAAATCTTCATCAGGCATGGAATCTGCTGGCATTCATGAAACTACCTACAACAGCATCATGAAGTGTGACATAGACATCAGAAAAGACCTTTATGCAAACAATGTCCTATCTGGTGGGACCACCATGTATCCTGGCATTGCAGATCGTATGCAAAAGGAAATCACTGCCCTGGCTCCCAGCACTATGAAAATAAAGGTATTGTTTTATTGAACACTGCATAATTCACAGTGCCAGAGATGGCTTTGTTTATATGACATGTCACGACTCCTAGAGATGAGCAATCTGCTATGTTCCAGATGTTGGTGAGCTGCAGCTCTCAGCATCTTCACTACTAGCCATGCTGATAGGATTGCTGAGAATTGCAGTTCAGCAATATTTTGGAGTCATTACTGAGTTGAAGGCACACAAAAAATCCTAAACCAATCATTTTCTTAATTCTGCACCTGAATTAGGAATGCCTATAGGAAATGTATTTTTTGTTTGATATGATTTGATAATTTAAAATTATTTTTACTTTTCTTTGGCTGGGATACTTTCATCTTATTTTGCATTGGGAAAATTGGATCTTCAACATGAGATGGACTTTATCTCACAGTAGCCATATGCAGCAACAGGCAATCAAATACAAGACAATGAAAACACTAAAAAAATGCAATGCAAAGCACTAACACTCCAGCAAAACGAATCTGAATGAAAATAAATGTGAAGGAATTATACATTGAAATAAATTTGGATTTAACTTAATATTTTAAAAATCAAAAGTAAGCATCAATGGGATTTTGTTTTTAATCATTTCTTTGGGATAAATTAAATCCTAATCCGAATTCCTTAGTTGAAGAAGATGTTGAAAGAAAGTTCCCATAAGGAGATTCATCACATCAGTAGTGACTGGATTTTACTTGCCAGTATCATTTTTAAGTACCTATCATATTTCTTTATCACAGTGAATCTCATGAAAAAGGTTCCTATTTTCACACAGAATTTTCATAGAATTGCTTTGCTTTTAAAAATGCAACCAGAGTAGATAGCTTCTGCAAGAATCGAAAGTAACTGAATATACAGCCCATTTTTCTGTCCAAAATGATTTGTGTAATCTCACCCTCAGATGGGGAACAACATCAAGAATAAACACACTTGCTTGGGTTAGGTATATAACTATATACAGATATGAAGTCTCTGCTACCGGTTGCTTTCTATGAAAACAATATCTACATGATTTGTAATATCACTGCTTGAAGTGGTTTAATTAGATCTGTTCAATCCTTTTTTCTTCAGATTATTGCTCCACCTGAGCGCAAGTATTCGGTCTGGATTGGAGGATCTATTCTTGCTTCTCTTTCTACCTTCCAACAGATGTGGATCAGCAAACCAGAGTATGATGAAGCTGGCCCATCCATTGTTCACCGCAAATGCTTCTGAGTTGCTTCCCCTTCTGTGAAAATTATTCTTATTAGCCTACTCCAAATTCCTTTCTTTCAATTAGCTGGATTTCCAATAAGATGTATTTGAAGTTTTCAGGGGGCAGAAGAGGAAAGAATTGTAAACATGCTTGTCAGGTGCTTTGAATTTTTATTAATAAACCTCAACTTTTTCATACTCTACTTGGAGTAAATAGTATTCCTTCTCCTCTGGAAGAAGAGTGAGACATGGCAGATCAACATTATACTAGTCAATATTTGCATTAAAGTTCTACGGATAGTGGAAAAAGTGAACCTTGATGATTAAAGGAAGTTTGTGCTTATTTTAATCATCCACTGGAGAACACACAAAGATAGCAGCCATTTTTACATTTAAGACTTAGATGGACACATTGTAATTTATGCATAAGTAGAATTGTTTGCCATTCCTCTCTAATCCTCTGGTTATATCTAGTTTTCAGTCCTCCATGCCCTCTGACTTCTACTTGTTACTCAGAAAAATCAGAATTATTTTAAGATTCTTTCTTCTACATTGAATTTATAGGGAGGCAATACTGACTGTTTAATAATGCAGTAGCAGCTGTTTGGAACTGAAGCTAGTTGAATAGAAGGAATTAGTGTTTGTGAGTTCACACATTCATAGTTCACTTTATTATTTGAGCACAGTCTTTCTGTGTGTTTCTCAGAAGAATCTGCTTGCTCCTGTTGGCTATTCTGTTCTTTCTTTCATATTTCCTATTCTATTTTATAGCTACTGTATTTTTAAACAAGCTGTAAACATTCACATGTCCCACTTAGACACTCCTGAATACCTGTAGGGCAGGAAAACAATCATATATATTCCGGGGAGGGGGGGAGAGAAAAATTTTGCAAAGGGGTCAAAGACTGTCATTATTTCAAGTTCACTTTATTGTCATATTATTCCAATAAAATAACATACCCGGATTGAATGCTACTGTGAGCTTCATTTTGACCGTACAACGAAATAACTTCAAAATGAGAAAAGGGCAATAAATATCAAATTGTTAAATTCAAAACATACAAATATAAAATGTCAGTAAGTTGGAAAACACTAGGAAAACCTGGCAGCCTTGTTTTCCTTTGGCCTTATGTTTTACCGAAGGTATTCTTCTGTCTTTATCACCTCAGATCCAGCACAGTTATTTTTATCTCTTTTTCAGTGACATGTTTGCAGATCTGCAAAAGGAAACAGCAGATTAATCTTAGATTATCTGTCATTAAGCAGCTGCTGCAAAATTAAATAATTTAAATCTGCAACAATTTAAGGTAAATGTGGATTTATTTTACTGGGATATTCATCTGCAACATATTCTCAAACAATCATGTTCTGTTATTCCTTCCTTTGGAGAAGATAAAGATTTCTTTGAGTTAAGGTGGACTCCTAGTGATTTCATTCACACATCTATATAATTTTCTTTATCGGCTTCTGGGATTTTTTTAAATGCAACTTGATAAACTGAAATATCCTGGAAACTTTCTGTTCAAGGTCTAACTTGGTTTATTTCTTAAGATATTAAAAGCCAACATTATTTAGGTACTGCTACCTACTTCCAAGATTTCTGATCAGTGTAAACCTAACCATATTGCCTATCTGGTTTGGTGGTATCCATGATTTAACAGACCTAGTTCTTCTGATTATCTTTCTCCATAAAAACCCCTGAGGATGCTGGGAGGTAGGAAGGTTTATCATCTGTAAGAAAGATAATTTACTTTTTTTTGTAGGCTAATACTGTATAAAGAGTTTTATGGGACAAATGGCTATCATCCAATCTTGGTTTCTATGGTAGAAAGAGGAGTAATTTCACTTTGAAAATGGATAAGTATCTATTAAATCTATATCTTTATTATATGGAAACAGACAATCCCTCTCCCCACACACATATCCAACAATCTGGGGAATTATGTTAGTTTTTAATACAGTATATCTCTTTCCAGAGACATGTTTACATTTTAATTCTAAACAAATGATTTGACATTTATCTAAAAAGTTTAGACAACATCCATCTCACTCAGAGTGACATTGAGTGGTATATCTTTAACTTTTACGGAAATGTAGAATATGAACAAGACATGAATAGTGAAGAAAAGGCTCTCAGACTATCTTGTTAACAAACTCTGAATTCTACAGACAACAGTGCAAAACATCTGGAAGGTGATGGGTTGGGAACTGCAGCTATAGAAAATTAGCACATCCCACTTTAATTTCCACATCCTGTATCTGGCCCTCTGGAAGGGTCTTTCAACCTGTCTATGAGATAATATTTGCCTTTTAACAGTTTTGCAGAATTTCTAAACTCTTCCCTGCAGGAATGTTTCACTTTGCCCCAGTTTGTAATTTCCCCTTTCTACTCAAATGATCAAATATATTAATGTATGAAATGAACAACCTTCAACAAATTTGATATTTCTCCAAGCTGCCTGATGATATGAATTGGACCGTCTGGATGCACTAGATTGGAGAAGACAGATTTTAACTTACACTACATTCACATTCCTGCATATTTGAGTAGTGGTGCAGTGAATGTACAGAATGTTAAAAATTAACATGCTATCCTTACATTAAATAGCCTAGGATCCTTGGTATGAGGGTGAAAGCCCTTCTTCTTACAAGCAGAAACTTCCAACATGCCAGCATTAGTAAGTCTGAAGATTCCCATCCTAGAAAACAAAAGAAATATTACATCTAAAAAAGCAACTCTAACCCAACAATTGTCTATACTGTAGCAAATAAGGTTGATCTCAGTTGCACAAAGAATACAAGAGCTTCACAGAATCTGCCTGCAAACTGAACTTGCAACTGGCTGCTAATGGAGACAAAACATACACTACTGAGAAAAGTCATTTATTCAACAATTCAAGTCACTTTTTGAAAATTACATTAATAAAGAATCATCTTGTTGATAAAGATGTTCCTACAATATTATGACAGCCAAGCTGTCAACTTTAGAATGAGCATGGCTGCAGCCATTTTTTCCTTCTCATTTCTAGTTGACACATAGCACAGAGGAAGGGGGGTTGCCAGGTGTTGCACTAGACAAAACAGACTTTCTGTCTCGGACTTTCTCTCATGGGAACTAAGGTCATTGGCTGCTCCCGAGACTGCGGACGGGGCATTTCATGAAAAGCCCGCCAACAAGCTGTATGGGGAAACATAGTTGCTTGCATAGCCTTAGGGGTGGGATTTCTTAACTTTGTATTGGGGAATTATTATGCATCTCTTCAGACATGGTTTCACTTTTGAAGTGCTGATACTTTGTATCAATAAACATGTTCTTTAAGGAATTTGCAAGCCTTGGAATTCTGCTTTATTTGTCTCTGTCTGTTGGAACCCTGACATTAAACCAAATTTAAACCCTGACACAAGCACTGCCTAATGCTCAGAATAAGATTCCTTCTTATGCTGAGAGGCTTCCTTGAAAAGATAATCTTGGGCCAGAGGTCTACATTGCTTCCGTAAAAATGTTAAAATGACAGGTAAAATCCCCACTTTTGAAAAATCCACAATTTAAAAACCAGCCAAAATAATTATAATTACATGAATTTTAATTTAATTAATCAAGGCTGAACACATTGCATGTTACATGAAAAAAGTAAATCCCTGGGATTTTTAATGTAAAGAATGTTGATAAATATAAAAAATACTAGAAAAGACCACAAACATAAAAGAATCACTACCATTTAATAAAAAGTTTCTGGACTATAATAACACAGGTTGGAGTACACAGTAGGATTCATAAAGGGGTCCATGGAAGAGAAGAAAGACTTCTATTCAACCTCTATGTCTATGCAACTACTGCTACAATATTTTTTTTTGAAAGACTAAAAGTGTGAGATAAGTAATTTGAGAACCTGAGGGTCAAAAATAAAACTCTGTTGAGATTTAACAAAACAGAGAGCAGCATGGGAAGGGCACAGAAGTAACAAAGAAAGAACATTCAGGAATTAAATTTGATTCTAAAAAATATACTGTATCTATAAAGATTGAAACTCATACAATAAGTATTTTGATATATTTTTTCCCTTGCCTTCTTGAATATTTTACAGGTGACATAGCATATAACACAATAAACCAATTATCTGAATGTAGTTATCTGAGGATGGAAAAGGAAGCTCAGACTCACTCATTATGTTTTGGTGAACAAACAATTGCAATGGCTTCTGGCAGCATCAGCTGATAAGAACAATGTGTATGAAGATCAACACTGGATAAGAACGCAGTCTGGGTTGGATGGGACTGCAGAGAAAGGCAACATTTTATATAGCATATGACTTTTTGTTCTATTTTGCAAATACAAAAGAAAGAAGTCAGAATTAGTTGCACCCATCTTTTACTAAATAATAAAGAAATGTTATTTATTTCATCATCTGTCACAGGTTCTTTTAAGTATACCTAAGTCAGTGAGATCCAAAATACAAGATAGCTAACACAACACCACAGGTCCTTAGGCAGGCTAGTACTCTTTGCTCTCTACTCTTCCCCATTGCTACTATACCTCCTCTGACTGCTCCTCCAACTATTATTCCTTGTAAGTCCTACTGCTTGAGGACAGTATCTCTATCAGTTTCACACACCTACTCCTTCTCTCTCTCCCATTCAGAAACACCACCACACTCAGCTGTCTCTCTGCTCAACTTTTATAGCCAGTAGTTGCTGTGCTGTCTACGAAGAGGTCTTAAAGAGACAGTAGTCACAGGTGGTGGCCATTTTGTAGGCATCCTGTCCTCTCATAATATCAAAACAAGTCTCTGGGTAGCTATCAAAAGTTTAAAATGACATACATAATACATAATTGGCAGATGAGATAAAACCAAAACACCATCTCACATAACCATCTGCATAACCATCACCGTCTGCATAACCATCTCACAGAGTCTGCCACGTAGCCCAACCACCATCCATGGGGGCATAAACATGTCTTCAAGGCCTTAAGGCCAATAGAGCTGGGACAATCTAATCTCCATGAGGATAATTTTCCAAATAGCCAGCACCACAACAGAAAATGTTTTCTTTAGTATTGACCCAGGACAGGTTTCCAAGTTTATTTATTAAACAAATTTAAGCAGCCACCCCACTCATACACAATGATTCCAGATTCCATATAACATTATTGTTGTAACTAATAGAGATGTACCTAAATCAGCAAGTCTCAAAGCTACGCTCCAAGACAGTTATCTCGCTTTAAAATAACTGGCTGGGATTTAAGGAAAAGAAGGAAGAAAAGCAATCACCAAATTTGAACTTATTTAAACAAAATATTTAAATAGTCCTTAGGAATATTGTTTCTTTAGCAGTGGAATGGAAAATCTTTGATCTAGAGCAGGGTCTTCAAACTTGGCTCTTTTATGACTGGCTGAGGAATTCTGGGAGTTGAAATCCACAAGTCATAAAAGGACCAAGTTTGAAGACCCCTGATCTAAAGCATTGCATCCTCCTAACCTGACCTCCTGTCACTCATCCCACAACTCACCTCTTCTTTCTGGAATGAACTTATTTGGACAACATTTTTCAATATAAAACTTTCTCAAGCCTACTTGGATCAAGGGAGACTTCAGAGTGAAGAAAGGTTTATTATTCCCCCAAATCCAATCTATGTCGTGTGTTAGAATGTACATATGCATATAAAAAAGCAAACGTGTTTGTGTATGTATGTAAAATGCAAAAAATATGTCTGTGTGAGAGAAAGAAAGCTGATTTAGACTACTACCAGATGGCATGCAGCTCTGAACATTAACTTAAAGAGAACGCAATCTTATACTGGAATTTCCTCTGGCTGCAAGGAATGTCTAGTGTCTATCCCAGCATACTTATCTCTACCTACATGGATCCATCCCAGGGTGAGAAGATCATGTTGGTCTTGAACACCGAATAGCTCTTCCACATTCTCCATGTCACAATAGTCTGGTCCTGCAGACTGTTTTGGTATGATTACATGAGTGATAGTGAATTCATTATGAGTCTGTAAAACACAAGCCCAAGAAAATAGCTTAAGGACTTCAATCCCAAGACCACCAGTGGCAGCAACCAAATTTTTAATCATTTATTTTGCAGGAGCTGTGCTCATTTACACCAATCAATACCAAAGAATCATCAAAACAACAGGCAAAACAGGGAACCTGGAGGTTCCTGTACTAGGGAGGCTCTTTGTACTACATACAGAAATGTTCAGAGAGAGAGAAAAAAATCAGTCATTGGATTTCCTAGTTCAGTACGGATTGATACCACAAAAGTTTACCGTCCCTAGACCTGGAAATTCCAGGAATAAATCTTATGGCCTAACATAGAACTTTCTTCCTTACTTATTTATATAGTTATAACATACTGTAAGTTGCTGAAGTCTCTTAAAGGATATGCATCTATTCTCTTGTAGAAATGGGAGATTTTTTTTTAAATAAACACTATTATTTCCTTATTATAATTATTTAAATTTTAGTTTCTTGCCCAGAATATATAAGTCTAATAAAAGCTGCTGAATAGTTCAAAGTACAAATGCACAAAGTGTTTTGAGGTGAACACTTTTGAATTCAGACTACTCTATGTAAAACAGCTACCCCAAAGGTATGATGTACTTTGTGTATCTTAGAAGGGTTTTTTTTAGTATTAATATTCTATTTTGAGTGTAAAACACAACTTCTTCAAAACACATTAAAATACTGTTTTAATCTCAAAACAGCTATTTTTTTTCCATTCAGATTAGGGCACTTCACATTTAACAATGAGGCATTCCAATTCAAAATGGTTTGAATTGAATTTAAAGTTGTGCAAAACTTGGTATTTGGTCTGTGCTTTCATTTAGTTTTTTTATAAATTACAAAATTGATCTTTGGACATACGGTAGGGCTGTTTTAGTATTGCTATAATCTGAAGCAGCAGCAATATTCTCAACCTCTTCCTGGACTAAGGAATACTTTAGAACTGCTGCCTCCTTCTGTTCAGATAAGAATAAAGTTATTGACTGTATATAAAAGCCACATTTATGATCTTTATGAAAGCAGCTCAACATAAAGATATATGACAAAGAATGGGAATAATTAAACAAGTTTAGAGATGTGCAAATTTTTTCATGACTCAAAATCTTGGAGGTTTCAAATAAATCCATCTTGGGGGAAGGCAATTAAATCTTTGACAATATCAAAATTGAGACCATGATTTGCATTACAGTTAGCAATAGCAATAGCACTTAGACTTATATACCACTCCATAGTGGTTCACAGTATTCTCTGGGCAGCTTACAATGTCCACATATTGCCACCAGCAGTCTGGGACTTCATTTTACTGACCTGGGAAGGATGGAAGCCTGAGTCAACCTTAAGCCCAACAGGATTGAACTCCAGACTGTGGACAGAGTTTCCCTGCAATACAGCTTCTTATGAATGTGTCTGTATGGATTTTGGACTACTAGAGGCTATTCAATTTTTATTCTTTGGAACATTCTCCCTATTCCCAAGATCCAACTAGCCTTTACTTTGGACATAAACTGATAGAAACACGTCTTTTTCAACAGATTAACAGCTATGCTTTCCTTCCTACCCAGTTTGCAATGGACTATTTTTTGAAAGTTATTATGTTTATGTTTGTAGCTTTAATGGTTTCCATTATCTTCTAGGGATATATAATGGTGTTAAAAATACTGAAAATAAAATTAATTTTAAAACAGACAGATTGATTCCTACTGGGATATTTTTCTAGTGCCCAGGTATGTTCCCAATTTGGTGTCACATGTGGTATTGGGCATGGCATCAACTAAAGCTCAAACTCAATGTACCATGTCAACTATTGGTTTAAATGAATTTCAGGGCTTATAACAGGATCTCCAAGAGAGTTTGAGGTTTCAGGGGGAAATTATTACATTATATTCTAAATCACTGCAGCCCAACAACCCAAAGTTTTAGAGACCCAAATGATTCTTTAACCAACAAGTAGAAGATATTGAATTGCTGAAGTTGTTCTTCCTTTTACATCATTTTACAAGTTTTTTTTTTACAAAATCATTACTAAGAATAACAGATAATTGTTCTCTTTGCTAAGTGGCAAAGATTCACTGAGATATTGACTAATATTCCCAAATAAAAATGATGAGTCAAATGGTTTAGTTTTGTATGTTCTGTAGAACTCCTAAATAAATCCCTACAACCTGAAATTTTATTATACATTTTCTTACTGAATGTACATAGTCCGCAATCACCCAGAAGGCTTATATAGTACCAAAACCATCATCCCAACTTCCCCAGTAACACAAAAAGCATAATACAAACCAGATAGCCAAGAACAATAATAAAATCTTCCCATTCCCCATCACACCATGGAAAATCATTCTTCATAGCAAAAATCACTTCCTATGGAGAGGACCCCATCATGTTACAGATGTTCACAGACTTTCTGATCAGGTTTTTAGTGGCCTTCCTGAATGCCAGCAGGTTTGGTGCTGATCTGATCTTGGGAAAAAATATCAGGAAGGTCTCAGATACAGCACATTGATTATTGGCATTTTTTTTCTAGAATTCAGAAGTTTCTAAAAGTGTGGTCAAAATCATTGGCCTAGCTTTGTAGTAATTTTATCATATATGGCTGATTTTTTTCCTTGGCTATCTTAAAATTGTTTGAGGCTAGTTTATAATTATCAATATAAATAAAAAAAATACTTTTCAAATGTTTTACTTGAGAAATCTTATTAGAGAACTCCACTCCATATTAACATATATAGGATAGAGTTGCTACAGACTGGATTTTAAAACTCTTTTTAGCTTTAGTTTGATTATAATTATTTTAATACAGATACATATATATCCTTAGGTCCTGGGCTCGGCATTTCATATGAAAAGAGCGTTGTCTTACCTGAACGCTTCTTCTCAGCATGGGGATGAAGAATCCACAGAGGATGGGTTCGTATCCAGCTTTGCTGCCCGTAGACTAGGACCAAATTCCTTAGCTCCGCCTCCAACCGGGACTTCCTGTCCTCCCAACCGGGCTTCCTGTCTCCCAGTTTTTTCACCGGCGAAGCTCTTTCAACGTAGTTTGGTCCTCGTGGCTCCTGTTCATATTCCTGTAACTCAAAATCTGCCTAGACTGTTAGCGGAGGGTGTGTGGATTCTTCATCCCCATGCTGAGAAGAAGCGTTCAGGTAAGACAACGCTCTTTCTCCAGCATGTGGATTACGAATCCACAGAGGATGGGACATACCCAAGCCCTCCCATGTCCCCCGGGTGGGAGTCTAGGCTGAGGTCTCATTTGAAACAATGACCTGCTGCAGCGATCGTCTCCCGAAGGAGGCCCCAGCCGCAGCGAAACGATCTATCCTGTAACTTCTAATGAAGGAAACCGGGGACGCCCATGTTGCCGCCCTACAAATCTCCTCCACCGGTGCCTGCGTGTGCCAGGCCGCTGATGTGGCCGCACTCCTGGTGGAGTGTGCCGTTATCCCTGTCGGAACCTGCAAAGACTGTGCCCCGTAAGCTTCTGCTATGCACGCCCTGATCCACCTGCCAATGGTTGAGGAAGAAACCCTGTGACCCATAGTCGCTGGTTGGAAGGAGACAAATAGTGACTCCGATTTCCGAAAGGCAGATGTCCTTTTGGTATAAATGAGTAAGGCCCTGCGCACATCTAAGTTGTGCCATCGCCGTTCCCGTGGATCAGAGGGATTTGGACAGAAACTTGGTAATGCTATCTCCTGGGCTCTGTGAAACCAGGAGTTGACCTTTGGGATGAAGGCCGGATCTAGGCGTAAGGTGACAGTGTCCTCTGAAATGATCATCAGGTCCGCTCGGACCGAGAGAGCTCCCAACTCCGAGATCCGCCTAGCCGATGTGATGGCCACCAGGAATGCTACCTTCCACGTCAAATGACGGAGTGAGCAAAGTCTCAGTGGTTCGAACGGAACAGATGTTAGGGCCTGGAGTACCTTGGGCAAATCCCAGGACGGGTAACGGTGTACCACCGGAGGTCGTACTGTGGCTACCCCTTTCATGAAGGCTTTTACTGCCGGATGCTGTGATAATGACTCCCTGCTGTCGCAGGAGATCACGGTTTGAATGGCTGCCACCTGTCTGCGAATAGTGTTAAGGGCTAGGCCCTTCTTAACCCCTTCTACCAGGTAATCTATGACGATGGGAATGGTCGCTGTTAAGGGGTCTACCTTTTGCTTGCCGCACCAGCTTACAAAGCTCCTCCACGTTGCCTCATACACTCTGTTAGTGGAAGGCCGGCGGGCAGCCTGGATGATCTCTATGGCGTCCCTCGAGAAGGACTGCTTTGCTAGTCCCTCCCTCTCAAGTGCCAAGCGGCTAACTGTAACCATTGTGGGTCTGGGTGTTGCAGCTTCCCCTGACTGAGTGACACCTGGTGGGGAGGTATTATCCAGGCTGGTGAAATTGACAGGTCCACCAGGTCTGCGAACCAAGGCCGGCGTGGCCAATGTGGGGCAACTAGGATCACTTCCGCTCCCTCTAGGATGATCTTGCGGATGACTGCCTGTATCAACGGAGGAGGAGGGAATGCGTACATCAGCCCCTGGGGCCACCTGCACCTGAGGGCGTCCGTTCCCTCTGCTCCCCAGGTCGGAAACCTGGACATGAAGCGGGGGAGCTGCTTGTTCATGTGAGACGCGAACAGATCTACTAGTGGCCGCCCGAACCTGTTCGAGATGGCCTCGAACAGGCTCGGGTCCAGTTTCCACTCTGCTTGATTCACCGTGGCTCTGCTCAGTGAATCTGCTTGGCTGTTCGCCTCCCCCGATATGTGCTCTGCCTTTATTGACCCTAGATGCGCCTCTGCCCAAAGTCCCAGTTCTCGTGCCTCCTTCATGAGAACTGAGGATTTGGTCCCTCCCTGCTTGTTCACGTGCGCTTTGGCAGTTACGTTGTCCGTTAGGACTAGCACGTGCCTCCCCTCCAGGTAGGGAGCGAACTGTAGGAGGGCTAAGTGGATCGCTCTTAGTTCGAGCCAGTTGATGCTGAGGCCCCGGTCCCTGTGTGTCCATCTGCCCTGAGCTATCTGGTCCTGGAAGTGGGCTCCCCAGCCGAACTGGCTGGCGTCGGTGGTGACTGCTATTCTGTCTGGTTCCTTGATTAGCGTTCCCTTGGCCGTGGCGGTTGATGTCCACCATCGGAGGGATGTTAGGACCTGAGGGGGAAGAATGACCCTTCTGAGGGATGCTGCCTGCCTTTTCCTTTGGTAGGGAAGAAGGAACCATTGGAGCTCTCTGGAGTGGAGCCTGGCCCACGGGACGATGCCCAGACAGGATATCATTTTCCCTAGGAGTTGGGATAGTTGCACTATTGTGGCTGACCCCTTCCCCTGGATGGTGCGTGCGAGCTTTCGAACGCTGTCCTTCCTGTCCTGTGAGAGGTGTACTAACCCTGCTTCTGAATCTATGACCGCCCCTAAATGTTGTAGACATGTGGAGGGTGTTAGATGGCTCTTCTTGTAGTTTACAGAGAACCCGTGTTCTTGTAGTGTGTTTAGTGTGACCCTCAAGTCTGCGTGAGCTGCTTGTAAGGACCTTGACAGGATCAGTATGTCGTCCAGGTAACACAGGACCCGCACCGGTAGGCTGCGCAGTCGTGCTGCTAACACCGCCAACACCTTTGTGAATACCCTGGGTGCCGACGAGAGGCCGAAGGGTAAGGCCCTGTACTGAAAGTGTCTGTTTTTGTGGCAGAAACGTAGGAATTGGCGATCTTCCTGCCTTATTGGAATGTGTAAGTATGCCTCTGTGAGGTCTATGGATGATAACTGATCTCCCTTTCGAATGCTGGCCAAGATGGATTTGAGGGACTGCATTTTGAACTTTTTGTATGTTATGAAGTGGTTTAATCTCTTGAGATCTAGGATTGCCCTCCATCCCCCCGATGTCTTGGGTACGACGAACAGGATGGAGTAGAACCCCTGTCTTTCCTGCTCTTGCGGAACCGGTTCTATGGCTCTTATCTCTATCAGATGTTCTATGGCCCTTCTCAGAAGTTTTGCTTTTGAAGGGTTTCTTGACTCTGGGCAACGTCTGAACTGGTTCGGGGGGGGAGCGTAGAACTCTAAGGCTAGGCCGTGAGTTACGGTGTCCCTTACCCAGGCGTCTGTTGTGGTGGCCTGCCACACCTCCTTGAACAGCGCCAGGCGACCCCCTATGGGGCTGTCCCAGGCGTCACTTGGAGCGCCTGTAGGGGCGTCCCGCCCCGCCTCTGGCATTGCGTTTTGGGAACTGGCCTCTGCCTGCGGCTGGGCGGTCCTGGAAGCGCTCCTGACTCGATGAGGAGGAGCGCTGATTTCTGGGCCATTCCCAGGACTGCCCCCCGCGAAAGGGCTGCCTCCCCTCACCGGTCCCGCTCTGACGGAACCCCGGCCTGCGGAACTCTTGACGCCTGTCTGTCCCCTTGGACGGGTGGGCGAGGATCTTTCTCTTGTTCTTGTCCTCTATCACATACGGGTCGAGGATGGTCCCAAAGAGCTTAGATCCAGAGTATCTATCGGTGGCTAGGCGCCACTTAGACTTAAGGTCCGTCTTCCATGTTTTGAGCCAGAGGAGCCTTCTGGAAGCTACTGTGGATCCTATGGCCCTGGCCGAGTACTTGGAAGAGGACAGGGTGGTGTCTGCCATGTACTCTGCTGCCATCAGCAGCTTGTTTAGTGTTTGGTGCGCACGTACCTGGTCTGGTGTTAGACTTGCCTGCAGATCCTGAAGCCACAAGATTGAAGCCCTGGCTGCCAGCGAGGCTGAGAGCGCGGATCTGATTGCCCAGGCTGATGAGCTGTGCGTCTTGCGAAGTGCAAACTCGAATTTCTTGTCCTCGGCCTTCATGGATTCCGCCATATCTCCTGGAATGGCGGATGAGGCAAAGAGAGATATTAGTGGCTCATCCACCTTGGGTACCTCTATGAGGGAAGCTAAGGCATTGCACACATTTAGTATCTTTTTGTCTGTGCTACTCGGAGATGGCGTGGTAGCCAATGAGGCCCATTGTGCTTCCAGGGCAGTGCGGAATACTAATGGACACGGTACCTTTATCTCCTCCGGTGCTGGTGGGTGTAGCACCGGATGGACCTTACCTTCCTCCTCCTCCTCGGGAGAGGAGGGTTTTGTCACCTTTGGCCTGGCTGACAGGCACAGGGTGGAACAGATCTTGAGCATAAGTGAACGGAAATCAGCTGAGTTGAACAGCCCTGAGGCTGGGGCCTGTTCTGGGGTCTCATCTTCATCCTCTGACAGCTGGCGTCCCGATACTTCCCAGTCCTCCGGTTCCTCCTCCGTAAGCTGTGAGGAGGCCTCAGATTCCTCGGAGGCTGGGGTGGACACGCCTCCTCTGTGAGGCGGGGGCGCTGGTTGTTTGCTGTGCTCCTGAGGAGAAGAGGAAAGTTTAGTAGACATAAACTTATCAAAGGCCTGCTGCATAAATGTCTGCAATTGTTCAGACCACCCTCTAGGTAGCTCTGTGCTTTCCTGTTCCTGCGTGTCTGTATGGTCAGCATGCTCTGGTGTGGAAGGCATGGATTGGGAAAAATCAGCCTGTTCGGTCTCTCTGGCCTGGAGTCTCTGGGCCTTGGCACACTCTCTCTCTAGCACCTGGTGCCGTCTTAAGGCCTGTCGCTCGGCTGCCTTCGATGGCTCTTTGTTTAGGTGCTTTGTTTTTGCCTTCTTCTTGCCCCCCCCCCAGTTCCGGATCCATGGCCTTGCGTTTCGGGGAGGGAGGGGGGGGGCTTGAGCCTTGGTACACCTGAGGCGACGCGCTGTCTGCCATTGTGCGTCTGGGAGACTTACAGAAATCTCCAGACAAGCGGGAGTAAATGGGAGGCTTAGCTCCACAGGCAGGTGGGGCAAGGCCCTCTTCTGCACAGATGCACTGGCGGAGACAGGCAGGCAGACTCTCTCTGAGTAGGTCTGCGGGGCTGATTATCCCTGGGGTTTAAAGGAAATAAACCCCCCAAGATCACTCACACACCTCCAAAACTCCCTTTCTCGGCCTGACTCAGCAGGCTCTAAAGTGGCTGGGCTTGCTGTGACTGTGGTCCCCACCGGCTGCAATTGATTGCGGCGCCTAAAGCCCCCCCACCTTGCTCGGCTCTCCGGCCTGCCCCGGTGACTCGGGCCTGTGCAAAAAATGGCCGACCTTGCCGCCCTTGGATGGGACCGCCCCTTTCCAAAATGGCCCCTCGCGCCAAAATCCGGAGACCGACGGCCCCAAAATGGCGGCTGCCTCCTTCCACGCGGTCCTTAACGGCCGCCCAAGACCCCCGACTCGCTGCCTCGCGGCCGCTCTGGGGCTCTGCGCCGAGTGCCGGCCTAATGGCTCAGCGGCGCCTTCCTCCCCCCCCACCGCAAACCCCACTTGCGATTTGGATGCCACGGAATCCGCTGTATCCGTCCTCCGCAGTAGTCCTCGTCTCCGCTGGAGCTGGGGCGCCTCTCGGGGGGGGGAAATCTTCTTTTGCAGAGAGGATTCAGGCCGCAGATCCGTGCAGGAGCGATACTCCTTCCTGCTCCCACCGCGTGGTCCCGAAGGCCGTGGGAAGGACCCTTGGCCGGCTCCCTTGAATCCTTTCTGCTGCTTGTTCTTGGAAACTAAAAGATTCTAATCTAACTTTCCTTTCCAAATCTCTTTAAAAAGGAGACCTCTACCTAACTTGCTAAAACTCGATCCTATTCTGGAGCCTAGCTCTAAGAGCTGTTGACGGGCTGAAGACTAGGAAAAAACTGGGAGACAGGAAGCCCGGTTGGGAGGACAGGAAGTCCCGGTTGGAGGCGGAGCTAAGGAATTTGGTCCTAGTCTACGGGCAGCAAAGCTGGATACGAACCCATCCTCTGTGGATTCGTAATCCACATGCTGGAGAAGTTATGGTTTAGAAACATCTTCACTGCTAATGATACAAAAAATATTCAATAGCAAAAGAAAAAGAAAAAAAGAAAAAAAATTATGTGCTAATAGCCAAGTTATATTTTCTTACTTCCCTCCTAAGAATCTGGTATAACATACCAACCATTGTATTTAATATCACTTTGTTTCTAATAAAATTTCACAAAAACTAGAGAAATGCAAACATAAAAAGGAAGCTGTGCACAAAGCAGGAAAATAACTTAATAGTTACAGGCTTTTTAGTCTTTAAGATCAAAAATATTGCCACAAACCTAGCAAGCAGCACAGTAAGGTTTCTTGAAAAGACCCCCACAGAGGAAAAAAAATCACTTATTACATAGTACACTGATGCTTCATATCTACTTGTTAGGTTGTCACAACAAAAACTCATTCCAAAGTACCATTAAAAGTGCCTCTGCCATACAAATGTGAAGGTTTTATTGTACCAGTTTTCCACAGAGAATGCCACACGTCTCTATTCCTCTTGCTGTATTTGCATCTGCGAGCAGCAAAAACCTGTGACAAAGATCACTGGGTAGAACCACATTTCGCAGTCCTTCAGCAGCAGCATCTAACAAAGAGAAGTGAGAGTGACACTTACACAGAAATCTGCAGTATGAACTGTTCTCATACAACATAATCTGAAAATCACTCAGCAGTGCACACTGCTTAAGAGTGGGTATTCAAGTGTTCAGCACTACAGTCGATCTAAAGACTTTACATCTGACTTATCCTGATCAAAACAGACTTTTTGTGCCTGATGCAGTTCTGTTGCTTTATTGCAAGCCAAACATACTAAGAAATTATAAGAGCTGTGGTGACACAGTATTGTAGGCTAACTCTGCCCACTGCCAAGAACTTTGATTCTGACTGGATTGACTCCTTCCAAGGTTGGTAAAATGAGGACCCAGATTGTTGGGGACAATATGCTGACTTTGTAAACCACTTAGAGAGGGCTGTAAAGCACTATGAAGTGGTATAAAAGTCTAAGTGCTATTGCTATAGTTGTAAATATGTCCAAAAACTGTTTATAAAATGTATCCATGCAATAACATAGAAAGTAAACAATAACAAAAAAGTGTGCTTTCTTACTCTGAATGGCACTTAAGGTAGCAGCTGGCTTTAAGGCCCGACTGATTGGAGGAGATTGACTAGCAGAAGCATCACTCTTGTTTGCTATTATTTTGGGGAAAGAATTGTTCAGGTGTGCAACAGATGACAACGTGTTCCCATCAGCTGGCTCTGATGTAACCGAATTATTCTTAGTTTTCTGACCACGAGCTAATTCTTGTTTTTTTAACTGATCTTCAAAGAAATGAAACTGTTCTGTTTCCAGCTGCTGTTGACGGATCTGTGCAATCCGCTTCTTTTCTGCCTCAATCAATTTCTGTTGCTCTAGTTTCTTCAGTAACTCAGCTGTGCATTTGTCCTGGAAAATAGAATACATTAAAAGAACATGTTGTTGGCTAAAACAGGGTTAATCCAAATGACAAGGTACAATGCATTTAAATAACATGAAGCATAATAGATCAGAATACTTTAATATCTGCTGCATCTACCAAGAACATCTCCAGATGCTATCAACATCTGAAGAGTGATGTTGCAATATCACTCTCCAGATCTTGATAACTCCAGCAGCCCCAGCCAGCATGGCTAAAATGAGGACTGCTTACACCATGGTTTCCCAGGGAGGAGGCAGTACATTCAGGAGAGAAACCTAATTAAGAGACTGTGCATGTGGGAGGTAGGAAGAGGTTGGGATAGCCCCCCTAGAATCTTAAGATATATATATTAGGTTGGAAGATATGGCTTTAGTCTAGCAAGATTCTGTCTCTTAGGTTAAGCAAATAAAGAATTGGATTCAATTGGATTGCATTGTTTTGTCTATGAGCTTGGCCTGATATAGCAACACTTAATGGAAGATGTTTGTGCTTTAACATCTAATAACACTTTCCAGCAAGGTGATTATAAAACCACATCAACTTTATCACCTGGCAATTTAAAGGCAAAAGCAGTTACTTTGTCTATACCAAAATGAATGACAGTTTTAAAACTGCAGTCTAATTTATAGTAGCTTTCACCACATAAATTATAATTTTGCTTTGGCACTGCTATTCAGAGAATGTATTAGAGAGGGATGTCAAACTCGCAACATCACGTGATGCGTTACGACATATCGTGACTTTTTTTCCCATTGCCGGCAATGAGGTGGGCGCAGTTTCGCCATGATGCATCTGGCCCATGGGTCGGCAATTTGACACCCCTGTATTAGATAGTTTAGACTTATCTATATAGCTAAGAAGTAAAAGGTACCTTATCTTGCATATATTCCTGGTATTCTGCATTGTATTTCGTTAACAACTCTTTCTTCAATTCATCAGTCCTTGGAAATGCTATATCCTTTAATTTCTTTGTTAGAGAGAAAATAAGAGAAATAAAATGCAATTATACACATCTATGTACACACAAACATACACAAATAAACCCATAAATACTTCTGCTGCTTCATGTGCCAAATAGTCAGCTTAATCCTAGTTTGGTCTAGTGCAGGGGTCTGCAACCTTGACAACTTTAAGACTTGTGGACTTCAGCTCCCAGAATTCCTCAGCCAGCATGCCTGGCTGAGGAATTCGGGAGTTGAAATCCACAAGTTATAAAAGGGCCAAGTTTGAAGACCCCTGCTCAAGCTAGAGCCTAGCATCAAAAAAATCAAATACTGATTATGATTTGTAAATCTGAACCTTAACTGACTCAATAAGAGCATTCAACATCCTCAGGCCACTGCCAGGGTTTTTCTTTCATTAACCATTCTTAGAAAAGACAGGAGAAATCCCCTAGAGCAGAAGTCCCCAACCTTTTGGGCACCAGGGACCAGTTACATGGAGAGAGTTTTTTCCCCAGATCGGAGGAGGCGGGGTTTTGTGTGCTGCCTGCATCCTGTGAATGGGGCTTTCCTTGTTTGTGCGGACCAGTTACTGACATGCCGTGGCCCGGTACTGGTCCACGGACCAGGGGTTGGGGTTGGGGACCCCTGCCTTAGAGGACCATTTCTTTTAAAAAAGACACTCTACCTTCATAATATCCTGTTTCTCCGGAACTGCACATTGCTGGTAGTCCCGATGACATGGCAGCTTTTCTACAAATAAACTAGAAAATACACACACATTTATCCCTTTGCAAGTCTGATGAACAATAGTAATGCTTTTCCACTGAGACAACTGCAAAGTAGATAAATCATAGGACGTTAGAAGGAACATTTGTTTCTTCTTTCATTCACAGAAGCTTTCTGTATCTTTGAAGTTTAAATTAGTAGCACTGCTAAAGACCAAAAGAGAATATTCAGACCTTTGAAGGGATAGTTTGCTACTATGAAAGTTCATATCACATGTCCCTCTGAAACTATTATCTCCCCACCCCCACCTTCTTCTAAAAGCAAAATGGCCACACCAAAGCTTCACTTGGCCATCTGAACAGTTGGAAAAGATGAATGGGTTGGAAGCCTCTTCCACCTCGACCTGACAGTAACTGAAAGTACCAGAAGAGGCCTTGAATGAATGGGAGATTTGTTTCCATGTGAGATGCTACAATGTGTTACCCCTGTTTCTAATGATACAAGTTGTGAAATGCTTCATCAATGCAAAAAACTGCTCCCTTGAAGGCATAAGCCAAGAGTCTTGTGATGGTGACCAGAAGATTGGTAGTTCAATATCCAAGCACCACATAACAGGGTGAGCTTCCATTTTTGCCTCAGCTCCTACCAACCTAGCAGTTCGAAAGCATGCAAATGCAAGTAGATAAATAAGTACCATTTTGGTGGGAAGGTAGTAGTGTTCAGTGCTCCTCAGCATATAATCATGCTGGCCACATGACTGCAGAAAAGGTCTTTGGACAATGCTGGCTCCCTTGGCTAGGAAATGGAGATGAGCACTGCCCCCCTGGAATTGGACACCACTGGACAAAGGAAACCTTTACTTTTTATAATTGTCTGGAATCATATTTATCATGGTGCAGTGTTGCTATTTTTAGTGCAATTCTTCTGAAAGAAATGGCTTGTATATTATACTTAATGCCACTTTCAGAATATATTTTTGCGTGTCTACATTTACCCAAAAATATCCTTTCTTTTCATCATAATCCTCTCCCTTTTTCAAATATAGCAAGCATTAGTTGACACCCTAATATTTTTTTCCTAAAATACCAACAATATTAGATGCATGGCGTAGTAGTATGCTTGACTTTCCACACCTTCTGAACGGTCAATTAATAAAACTGCATTGGAACAAAGAATTTTTTCCAGGGATTATGTATGTATGTATGCATGCATGCATGTATGTATGTATGTATGTATGATTGTAGGCACAATTTTAATGATGATCTCCAGTTTATTTAATATTTAACTCATGATCATTTAGCAGTTTCCATATTTAGAGCGGTTATTATTAAGACTATGCGAAGTTTCATATTCAGTTTCTGAAAAAAAATTCAGAGTATACAAAATGCAGCACCTGTTTGCACCTTAGGCAAGCGGTTGCATTTTTTCATCTGGTTACTCTGCTGCTCTCTGCAGCAGCCAAGGACTAATGGGAAAAGATGTAATTGCTTCTAGACAGTTGCAAATCAGTGCTTCTCTCTTGACCTCCAAAACCTTTCTGAAATTGAATCTAAAGGACTGCATAGGCCTATCAGTTTGGTCTGCTAGTCCTGTACCAAGGTAATGAAATACAAGGTAATTTCTAAAGATTAAATTACAGTATTTATTTACAAATTGATCCTTACGTTATAAATTTATTGTAGAGAACAAAGGCATTTTCAAGATTTCCCTCTTGCAGATAGACAGAAGCCATGCGCTCCATCTCCACTCCAGATCTAAAGTAGCGTCGGGGTGTAATGTCTTCATTTATTGTGATGTTACAGCCAAGCTTGCTTAAGGAACGGACACGCTCCTCTGGGCTCAAGGAAATATCTGTGTGGTCAGGAATAGCTACTAGCTTTTTCTGTTAAAACAGAGGTCACAAATTGCATTTTATTTTGACATGTGACTTTGATTCATGTATGTTCAATATTTCTGAAAAGCAAATGAAATTATGAGCTAGGTACACCCCATGCTTTTAAAAGGAAGCTTTCATTATGTTTCCACAAAATCCCTGCAAAATAAATGATTGTCCTAAAACAAACATTTCCACTACATGCACACACACACACACACACTCATCAAAAGCCTAATTACCTTGACACTAATTGCAACTAATATGCAACCAAAGTAAGGACCATTGTGTTGCATTTCTGTTTTTCTTTTCTCTCATATACACTTATGCAAATGCATTTTAACCATGAGCCTTTAGGTCTCTACTTTTAAAATCAATGTGAACTGCTCTATTATTCTCTAATGGAGATGACCATGAAAGATTTAAAAAAAAACCATGATTCATGCTGAAAAGCATAAAGTTATTGAAAACAGCATCTTTATAGCAATAGCACTTAAGGACAACTTTATGAACCATAAACTGACACTAACCTAGATGCATCTTTACTAGATTTGGGGAATCAGTGCATCCCAGGACATATTTGAATTTGAATAGAAGGCTTGTTCAACAAAAAGCTCAGTGGATGTGCTGTCTGATCAGCAGTTTTCCTATACTATAAAGCATTAATCCTTACCAAGGAACTCACAGTGAATGGTTCTTCCATGTTGTGTCAGCAACCCAGCTTATTTTTTTTCTTTCCGATCATGCCATCTAGTCATAAAAGAGAGTGGGAAACTGTATAGCATTCAGGAGAAATACCAAGCTGCACAAAGTAGTAGCCAATGGAGAAGTTCCAAAGAAATACAAGCAAAGGAAATCAAATCATATCATTTATTCATGGTACAACAATAAAGCACATAAAATTTAAAATACATGAAAAAAAGCCCTGAAACCATTAATAATGAGTATTAACTTGCTTTTGCAAGTTATAGCTATTGCTAGAACTTGACAACCTTTATAGTGCTTATATAGATTACATCTTGCCGAAGGAAGACTGTAATTCCTTGATCAGAGAGATAACATATTTTTGATAATCAAGGTTCCTGAATGCCAGATGTCACAGGTGGTACAATGGGCACTGTAATAATACACACATACTGACTTAACTGCTGTACCTGAGCAGACACATTGATACATTTGCCTCTAATCTATATTGTAATATTGTCATGTTACAAAATTATCAGCCTGAGAAAGCAACAATTATTTGAGGTTGTAGCTAATTTCCTCCACAGTATCTCATAGGCAATTAAATTGAAGGCTGTCCTTTAACCAATAAAGGGTTGGAGTATTTTTCAATTAAAACGTGCAAAATCACACATTGATCCATGGTAGAATATTCTGAACTAAGACCTGCTTGTTCTTAAACTAAAATATTCTAATCTAAACATTTATGGTATAAAAATCAAGGATAATGTAATTATTGACAATATTACAATTGGGCAATAATTAGCAAGATTTTGCCTTCTCTATTGCCTTTCTGGTATATTGGAAGAGTGACAGAATTAAATCAGTGTTTGGAAACTAATAAAGAGTTATTTAAGAGCAATAAACATGGGGACTAACCCAGACGCCAATTGGTCAGGATTTATTTTCAGCAATACTGGCAAAATCGTATCTTTATCTGGAGCTTTCCCACTTTTCAACTGACAAATTGTTTTTTGGATTTCTGATTGTCAAACCAGAGGCCAAGTGGGATAGGAATCAGATAAAGAAGACCCAAGAGAATCACCAGCAAAGGAACACTAAGTTGCCAAAATATCTCATCCAGGACTCAGATTAAATCATTGGCACTGGAGCTAGGTTTATCTGAATGCAAGAAATAAGATGACCATCCTAATTTGTTACTGCTTCTTGGAGTCCTGTCATTTCACTAGTTGGTCATTTTGCTCTTTTTTTCTCCCCAGAAGCTTTTATATTACTTTTTTTCTTAAAAGTAAATGAACAATTTTACAAGAGGTAGAATCATGACACACTGGGTGTTTTACAGGCTGAAATTACCATAGTCTTGGTTTGAACATAATTCTTATCAAACCAAGGTTTGGAATGTGAGGTTTTAGTAGAAAAGTAGGAAGCTATAACCACAGGCGGAGCTATAATCGCAGTCCATAACAAAGCTAGTGTGATGTCTGTGTGAAATTCTTGTACACATTAAGATGTTTATATCCCTACAGCACAACCAACCCTTTTTCAGACTGGGTCTCAGTGCAAGGAAATAAGAGATGATTTTTAAGATCTAAAGGTCCTAAGGACCAAGTCTCATGAAGAAAAGGATTTCTAATTGATATAAAAAGCCATTAATGTGAATTTTGTTCATTTAGAGCACCATGCTGCATTGCTGCAGGCAGCCAGTGGTACATTGGGAATTAGTGGCAATTATTCAGATGGGAACATCTTGAATATAAGAGGTAAAAGCAGTCACTAGTAATAACCATTTTGTCATCAAGTCTGACAAAGCAATATTTGTCTTTAGCAATATGTAGCATCTTCACAGACTGATGTTCATAAGTAATCTAAAGTATTTTGGTTCCTAAGACAGAAAACCAAAGTACTGCCCATCAACATTACAAAATCAATACCATTATTTTTAAATGACTCAATTTACATAGCAAAGGAACATGCAACATGGCAGTTTAATGTATTTAAACTGATTATATTGCTGACAATTTGCAAGGGTTTAATAATGAACTTATTAAATAAATGTGTTCAATTTCCTGTCTATCTCCCTACATTATTATACTGCTAACTAAAGAGGGGAAGATTTTATAATAGTGTCATGTAAAATATTAATGAAACGGGATACTTTTTTGCTGTTTTGATAGGTGGGGAATACAAGATAAACCTTTATCAGTGCTAGCCACCTTGCAACACTGAACATTAAGAATTGCACAGAGCTCTGGGTTCAACCTCCCAAAAGTGCTACAGAGCACACAGAAGCATAAACATAGCTCCAGTTTCCATGCTTTTCCCCAAAAGCACAGCTACCTTCTCCTCCTGCCTTCTCCGTTGTTCTTTTTGGAGATGAAACCCAAAGTACCTCACAGTCTTGTTGAATGTTCTCAAGATCTCATATCTTTTGGTTTCATTGTAGTCTCCCATTTGCAGCCAAACCTGCTTTATCATGCAAAGTAAGGTAAGTTCTTGAGAGATCGCATCTGTTCCCATATGATTCTTTTGTGTCTCTCCGAACCTTCAAAAATCACATGGCTGTATTTTGGCAGAACACTCCAAGAAATGTCAGCGATGCAATTTTCTACTACTGTATGCTTTATAGTGGGGGGGGGGAAGCTAATATATGTCATAGTGTATTCCAGATCTACTTCTACTCTTTGTTCTCATAATAGGAAAGCAAACTGGAAATCAAGCCTCTAGGATGTTTGGTGAAGCCACTACCAGTAACTTGCCTATTGTGGCCAGTGGCTCCCAATATTTAAAACTTTCCTATTTAGGTGTAGTCTCTAATGTCTTCAAAGCTGTCAGTGTTTCAACTTCCAGTGTACAGACGGGGAAGCTGTGGCTCTTCAGATGTTGCTGAATTTGGTCTGGAGAGTGATGCTGGAAATTGCAGTTTAGCAATATGTGGAGGGCCATAGGATCCTAACCACAAGTGGATATCATTTGCAGTATAATACAGGAGTACAAAATTCTTACTTGATATTCACTATTTAAACTCATCGGGTTTTCATGTAAACCAGGATGATTGCAGAACTCAACTATGGGAAAATAAAAATTAATAAACCTACATTCTGTAAAAAAAAAAACAGCTAATCTCTGTGACAAGAACATTTTCCCCATCCATTATTCCCATTTTCCAATATTAGCTTAGTGGTGCCAACCATATTTTTCTTCCTTTGGAGACATTTTTGCAATAGTGATGTGTATTTTTGTTTAGAAATAAATAAGAAAGTAAACAGTACACCATACATCATTCACTTGCAAGAAAACAAGAAAATAAGATTTTCAGCAGGAGAAAACCTGAGTCAGAAACTCAACTTTCTCTGATTCCATTGGTAGTCCTCAATTTACAGCCATTCATTTAGCAACTGTTTGAAGTTATGACAGCACTGAAAAAAATGACTTATGACTGGTTCTCACACAACCATCACAGCATCCCCATGGTTGCATGATCAAAATTTGCATGTTGGCAACTGGCATGTATTTAAAACAGTCGCAATGGATTGGGTCATGTGGTTACCAGTTACAACCTTCTAAAAAGCTGGCTTCTGACAAGCAAAGTCAATAGGGGAAGCCAGATTCCCTTAAAAACTGCATAATTCACCTAACAACCATAGAGATTCGCTTAACAACTATGGAAGAAAAAGTAATAAAATTGGGCATGATCCATACAACAACTGCTTCGCTTAGCAACATAAATTCTGGTCCCAATTGTTGTAAGTTGTTATTTAAAAAGTGCTTCTTTTTTGTTCCTTCAGATACACATCAACAATCATTTCCTCAACAAAAGCTAGAACTTAGCTTCTATTAAAATTTCCCATTCTGGTTTATAATAATATTCACTAGTACTGGAATATTTATTTGTTTGTTTGTTTGTTTATTTATTTTCTAGACCACCTATCTCTCCCAAGGAAGGACTCTTAATGGTAGATTCAAGCTGAACAATTAATTGCCTTAATGGCTTTCGAAGGTTTTTTGGAGAGTACTGGGGATGGGTAGGAGGGGTTAAAATAAAAATACTATTGCACTGGTATTACTATACAGCAGGGGTATTCAAATGTGGCCCTTTTATGACTTGTGGACTTCAACTCCCAGAATTCCTCAGCCAGTGTGCCTGGCTGAGGAATTCTGGGAGTTGAAGTACACAAGACATAAAAGGGCCATGTTTGAAGACCCCTGCTATACAATAGTAAGTCACATATTTTCATCTGAAATAATGTTTTAATGCAGTGTCTCTGTGCTTTCTTTTTTGCTGTTGTTTTTACTTACTTTTTTTTTTACTTTTTTACTTTAGTGGGGAGACATTGGAGATGGTTTATTTTATGAACTCATTAGATTTATATCTCACCCTTTTCTCCAGATATTCAAGATGGCATATGTCACATTCTCTTCCTTCACAATCTCCTCTTAACAGCCCTGTGAGATTTGGACTGTCAAGAATGATCAGCCTAGTCACTCAATGAACTTCCATTGGTGATGGTGACCCCAATCCTAATTCAGAACCTTAACTACATGGCACATATTAGCTAATAGTATTTGGCACTAATACAATCCGCAACATTTTGGAAGAAACATTATAGTGGAAAATGTATTTTTATCATTTTCCACAGAATCTAAGTATTGTACTTCATTTAATCTGGCAACCAAGCCCTTTTAATTTCATTAAACTGACAATGAACACTTAGTTTTTAAAAACTAAGGCAAGGTATAGGCCACTTCTGCACCAATATAATTTACTTATTTTTTTACCATCCTTCCTCCCAACAGTTCCAGTGCTATCTATTTACATAATATTTCTCTTAATCATAAGACATCTGTGTCTATAAATCATCACATTATTTTTTTTTACAAAAAACAAGTAACAGTTAAAGTCATTCTGCCCTCATAAAGCTGACATTCTTTTCAATACTGTCACTATGTACCATCTTCCTCCAAAAATAGTACAAGTATGAAACATACAGAAACCAAATAATTGAAGATTGGGGGGAAAAAGCTGACCAGGTTTGACTCGCATATCTCTCATGAAAAATTCAGTATTTACTCCATCATTACAGAAAACAAGAAATGGTGTGTGTTTTTTTAAATAGGGTTGGGATTCACCTGGCTTCCAATGACATCATAGCAGGCTCCAACTTTGAGTCCAGCATCAAACCTCAAAGAATTGTACATAAGTTACATGGGTTTTTAATGTGTTATGCCATGTGCTGGAAATGCTATGTTTAAGCCCTGTGCATTTTAAAATGGGAAATGTATTATTTAGAAGTTATGTTGGTTTTGAGTTGGGAGGGGTAAGGGCCTTATCTCTCCTAACTTAAAACCAATATAACATGGTTAAGGTCCTTATCCCTCCCAACTCAAAACCAACATAACTTGGTTAATGTACTTACCTATCCCAACTCAAAACTCAACATAACTTCTGTTTAAAACAGAAGTTTCTAGATAAAACATTTCCCATTTTTAAATGCACAGTGCATAATCACAGCATTTCCAACACATGACACAACATATTAAAAGCCCATATAACCTATCTGATTTTTATTCCTGTGCAAGGAGCATACATATTCTACTATCAGGTGACAAATGAAAATTATCCTGTTTTCACAGTTGCAATCTTGTGGATTAAATTAGTGAATAAGCAACTAATCTAATAGCAAAGAGTATATGTCATGGCAGAACAAGAATATGAACACTGAATGGCCTGATCAAAAACTAATTTTATCCAAAATTCAGTGCTGTTTTTAACTTACCTTTATGACTCCCAGGAAATAATTTCTGCCCAAAAGTTATTATTACTTTTTTTTCAATTAAAAATTGCTTTTATGAATCAATTAGACTTGATTGGTTTCTGACACTGCATGCAATTTGATGAGCCACGCTTAAAATGTGGAAGTGTCCTAATATAGAGCAGGCACAGGATGTACAGCAACAAGCTATTCGTGTATTGCTGTTCATTTCTGCTCAGACTTAACCAATCACAGTTGGTTTTATAACTGTTATAAACAGGCTGAGAAGCATAATCCCACTTCCTCTGAGCAGTGAAAAACATAAAGTAGAAGATAAGACTTTTACTCCCCCAAAGGAACAATTAGTATTTTGTACAGTTGTATGAAGCCCTGGAGGGATTAATTTCTACTTTCAATTATCAAATAGACTCAATATAGGAAAAGATAATTTAAGATGCAACTCTTCATGCCAGAAAGAGTAGAGGAAGATAGTGTGTGATTGTCACCAGTTTGTAAACATTATTAGTAATATTACAACTATCAGCAACTGCTTCAACTGCTAGTAACATCCATGAGTATCAGCTCTGAACTTAGCACATAGAAATATAAGTTCCATATTCCTTTCCCCAGCCAGTTTATTACATGCTGGCTATTTCATTGAGTGCAGTAAGGCTTTATAAGCAATCTTCAAACACACTTCACATTCTTCCATTTTTTTTTACAAATTAATACCTAATTCCATATTAAAAAATAAATTAGAACTAAAATATATTTTGTCTGCCTAGCAATAAATCTTGGATGTGCTTTGTTTATTTATTTTAGTAAAAGAACTGGATTATGATTACAGACAAGAATGTTAGAAAGCTTCAACAGCATTTTATATATTATAAAATCTGTATTGAGGAATATTTTTTATAAAAAAACCCCTCAAAAATCACCAAAAATGTGCATGTTTTCAAAACTTCCAGGTAAATTTCCAGGAAGAAGAGAAAAACAGTAAAAGAAAAAAATACTGTTTTTTTTAAACAAGTTTTATTGGTTTTTTCATTTTACAGACAAGTACTTACGAAACAACATTGTGGCAGGGCAATCAATTATCCACACAACAAAGTCATACCCATAAAAATCAAATTAAATCATTAAAAAAGAAAAAAAGAAAAAAAACAGAAAACTCCCCTCTCTTTCCCCTCTAATAACTTATTATATTCAAACTGATATATTTCAATACAACTAGGTCAATCCTATCAATCCTCAATAACTTTTCATCTAAATAGATCCACAAATCCAACTCCTGTATGAAGTTTACATATTTCAGTTACTATGTTCCATATCTCTAATCTAAGTACATAATTAACACTTCAGAAGTCTCCCCATTACCTTAGGGGGAAAAAAAATACTGTTCATGGTGCTGAAGTCAAGAAGTCGAGGCATGGTCAGGTTCCTGCACAGAAGGAAAGACTAAATATATGAAAATTGGATTCACATATACTAAGTTAGTTTTAGAGTGATACAAATGTATTACTATATAATATATAAAATGATGTTTGATATAGTGATGGATAATGGGCCACTCAGGTCAGATGGCATTCTATGTGCTACAGTACAGAGGAAAAACTAAAGATCATTTAGGGGAGTGATGGCGAACCTTTTAGAGACTGAGTGCCCAAAATGAAACCCAAAACCCACTTATATATCATCAGGTGCTGGGTGGGGTGGCCCATTGGGTGGACGTGGCTGTGGTGGTAACGGCAGACTGGGTGGGAGTTAAAAGTTCAATCAATCAATTCCAACTTTGCAAGATCTTTTTTTTTCCTGCGAGAAGTTGAAACTGATTGATTAAACTTTTTTTTTTTTTGCACACGGCAGCGGAGGCCTACAGCAAAAAGGTTTATAAAACCCAGCTCTGGGTGTGCCATAGGTTTGCCACCACAGATTTAGGGTATTAAAAGCAGTGGTGGGATTCAACCTGTTCTCTGTATGGATGCTGCTTCCAGAAGTCCATTCTGGGATTGGGCAGCAAAAAATTAGCTACCATTTTTGCCGAAGTGGTGTGAACTGACTGAATCCCACCACTGACTAAAAGTATTTATGACATAGTTAGATTAAAGGGTCTGGGATATCTAGTTGCCAATACTGCTATGCAGGAGAAAAAAAATCTACAGTCAGAATTACAGAATTACATTGAGAACATGGAACATAAGAAGTATGAACATGGGAAAACAGATTGGAATTGGACACGTTCAATCAGAAGATTAGACTGTTTACTACTCAGATGGTGAAAAAGAAAGAATAATATTGCTTTTATAATTAGGAAGAAAAGAATTATTTGGCTGTAATCCAATTAATGACTAGATGATATATAATATAGGATTTCATGCACAGCCCTTTAATATTATGATTACCAAGTTAATATTCCAATCAGTAATGCAGAAGGACAGGAGGTTTATGACTTTTATAATCAGTCTGAAATGGACAGAACATGAAAGCAAGAAATGCTGCTAATAGCTGGAGATTGGAATACCAAAATTGGAAATATTGAGGAAAAAGCTGTTGGATTGATTGGCTTAGGAAACCAAAATGAAGGGGAACCACTTATTAATATCTATCAATCCAATGATTTCTTCATAGCTCACACTGGCTTTAAACAACCAGCATGACGTTCTATAAGCATGCCCCTCACCAGATGGAGCATAGGTAATCCTCAAATTACAACCATAATTGGAACTGGAACTTCCATTGCTAAGCAATGCAGTCATTAAGTGAATCGCACCTGATTTTACTATTTATTTTTTGCTGCAGTTGTTAAGTGAAACTAGCTATCTCCACTGAACTTACTTGTTGGAAGTTGCAAATGGTGATAATGGGACCCTGGGATGCTACAACTATCATAAATACAGTTGCCACATGCCTGAATTTTGATCACATGTTCATGGGGATGTTGTAATAGTTGTGTCACTTTTTTCAGCACTTTTGTAATTCTGAATGATCATTAAAGAAATGGTTGTAAGTCGAAGATTATCTATATACTGAAATCAAATTGACTATATTATTGGTAGAAGATGTAAGGTCTCAGTTATAATAGCAAATATGTGTCCATGGATTTACAGTGTAGAAGACAGCAATAGCACTTAGATTTAAATGCTGCTTCACAGTGCTTTACAGTCCTCTCTAAGTGGTTTACAGAGTCAGCATGTTGTCCCCAACAAGATGTATGAATTGCTCATATACAAATTCCAAATTAAAACAGAAAAAAAGAAAGCCAATTAATTTCAATGATATGATCTTGAACACATATATGCTACTTTCAAAGAGAACATCAAGAACATCAGGAATTGGAGAAAGTGGAATAAACTTAAGGAAGTTAAGGATGAGTGTGAAAAGAAATCGCCAATAATCAAGAAACAGAAGAAAATAAACTGGAAGTCAGAACAAACCATGGTTATTGCTAAGAAGAAAAGTCAAAGCCAAGAAAGACAAAGATCTCAGGAACAAACATACAATAAAGAATTTCAAAGAATATTAGAAGATACAAGAAGCAATATTACAGCAATATCTGGAAGACACTAAAGATGGAAACAGACATGGAAAAACAAGGAAATTCTTTCAGAACAATATCTGAACTCAGAAGGTTCCAATCTCAAATTGGTACGCTAAATAATGTCAATTGATTGATAACAGTTGATTCAAAAATCAAACAAAGATGGAAGGATGATACTGAAATTTTGTACAGTAAAGATGTCAACATCTAAGATATTTTTAAAAGTATTTCCTACTTAAGAGAACCTTTAAAGTTAAAAATAAAGTTAGATCAGCACTCTGATCATTGCCATGTTGGCAGCTACAGGAACTGATGGAATAGCAACAGAAATATGGGTAGCAACAGAAGAAGAATCAGTAAAATGACCGAGGCATGTCTAAGATATGTCATCAAACCTAGAAAATGATACAATGGTCAAAAAATTGGAAAAGATCAATTTACACAACAATACCAAACAAAATGGATGAATTATTGTATTATATCTTTAATTTCACATGCTAGCAAAATAACATTTAGTATCATGCAACACAGATTAAGTCCTATATGGAGAGATGCCAAATGTTCAAGCTGGCTTTAGAAAAGGCCAAGGAACATAATGCATTATCTTGATGTAGGCTGATGTAGGCGAAAGTTAAAGAATACCTCCCCAAAAAATGTCAGCATGTGCTTCATTGATTGCAGAAAAGCCTCAGTTGTGTTCATCTTGCCAAGAGGCGGACTGTGGTTAGAAAAATGGGTATCTCAGAACATCTTACTGTCCTCACATAAACCTTCTACATACCTCAGGAAGCCACAGTATGGAGATAATATAAATTACTTCAAGTTGTCATAGAAGTAAGATAACGCTCTATCAGCTCCCCTTATTCCAGGGATTCCCAACCCCTGGTCCATGGACTGCTACCGGGCCGCAGCATGCCAACAACGGTCTGCACAAACAAGCAAAGCCCCATCCTTGGGATGCAGGCAGCACACAAAACCTCACATTCCTTAGTCCACAGAAAAACTTTTCTCCACGGAACCGGTCCCTGGTGCCCAAAAAGTTGGGGACCTCTGCCTTATTCAACCTACATGCAGAATATATTTTGATAAAAGCTAGATTGAAAGATGATTGTGGCTTTAAAGCTGCTTTGTTTGTCAGAAGCCAGTTGGGAAGGTTACAAACGACAAATACATGACTCCAGGGCAGTGCAATTGTCATACATGCCAGTTGCCAAGCCTCAGAATTTTGATGATCACATGAGTGTGGGGCTGTCACAATGGTTGGAAGTGTGAAAATAAGGTCATAAGTCAATTTTTTCAGTGCTGTTGTAACTTTGAATGGTCATTAAACAAATAACTGTTAAGTCAAGCACTACCTGTAATGATTTTTTTGAATTTCAATAGATCATTTGACCAAGCAGAATTCTCATTTGAGGCTCATCAGGCCCACATATTCTTGTTTCAGACCTACTATTGCAGACCTAGCTCTCTGGAGAAGTCTATAATGGTGGTAGGAAAGAGAAGATGGACTCAGTTATAGCTGCAAGAGGTGCACCACTGGAAGACTGAAAGACCAAACTGGGGAAAAAATCCTATTGGAGAAAATATATCTGTGTAGTTACTAAGATTCTGCATTGACTTGATGGCACATAATCAATCAAAGCATTATGATTGATTTGGGTTTTTCTTTTCATTTTTTTAATATATAAATTTTATTAGTTTTTATAGGGTTAGGGATAAAATGAGGTCAGAATTAGGATTGAGGTTTGGGTTAGGGTTGGGATTGGGATTGGGGCTTTCCCAGGTAACATTTTCAATAGTTAGCAAACAGCATATTGTCTGGGTACATGTATTTAATTAACAATAATAGATATAGTTAATTATCATAAACAGCATTTATTACTCACTCAGTAGCCTTCTTCTTACTAATATATATTCAAATTATGTATCACATTTCTTTCTCTCTGACTCGTTTTTCTAGCCATTGGTAAAAGTTATTCTATGTTCTAAAGTAGACTGAGTCTTCTTTCTCTTTAATCTCTAAAGTCAATCTATCCATTTCTGCACACTCTAGAATTTTCTTAATTAGTAGTTCTTCAGTTGTTAAGTTTTCATTTTTCCAATATTACACAAATATTTCCAATATTTACAATTCTTGCTGCTGTTAATACATGTAGTATTAGATAGCTGCAATCTTTCTCGTACTTGGCTCCTATTATTCCTGACAAAAACAATTCTGGTTTGAAGTCTATTTGCTTTTTAGTCATCTTCTCCAACCATAGATGTATTTTAGTCCAATACCTTTTTGCTTTAGAGCATGTCCACCAGATGTGATAATAAGTACCTGGCCTTTGTTTGCATTTCCAACAATTATTTGAAGTATTTTTAAACATTTTCACTAGTCTCACTGGTGTCATGTGCCATCTGTAAAACATTTTGTATAAGTTTTCTTTATATGGCACTGTTTAGTTAATTTAATATTTCTTTCCCATAATTTTTGCCACTCTTCTAATTCTATAGTATATCCAAAATTCTTTGCCCATATTATCATTGTTTCTTTTACTTGTTCTTCCTCCATCTTTAAATTTAACAGGAATCTATAGAGTTTCTTGATCAACTTTTCTTCTGTTTTAACAGTATCTGATCAAAGTCTGTTCTTTATAAAAATCCCATTGTTTTAACATCTTTTTCATATCTCGTTTGAATTTGCAGATATGGCCACCATGCTAAATCAATACCTTGTTCTTGTAATTCTTGTCTGTCTTTCAATTTTCCTTCATTGTCCAAAATATCTTTATAAGTCACAACTTTATTGTAGTTAAATAAATATGGGTAAGCAAAAGCTTCAATTGTTGAAAGCCATTCAGGTATCTTAATATATATATTTTCTTTTATTCTTTCCCATTCTGAAAGAAGTGCATTCCTTATAAAATGATTTTCAAAGTATCTATGTATTTTATTCTTCCCATACCACAGAAAGGCATGCCAACCGATTTGCAGGTCATGCCCCTCTAGGTACAGTAGTCTTTTATCTCTAAGTATTATCCATTCTTTAAGCCATGTTAGAATGGTTGCTTGGTAATATAACCTCCAGTCCGGCAGTCCAAATCCTCCACTGTCTTTTGCTTCTTGTAGTATTTTTACTTTGATTCTAGCTTTTTTTCCTTGCCAGATAAATTTCAATATTATTGTGTTCAGTTCATCAAAAAAGGCTTTTCCCAGCCTTACAGGGATCGTTTGAAATAAAAAGAGTATTTTTGGTAAGATATTCATTTTCACTGTTGCTATTCTACCCAACATTGAAAGTTGGAGGTTCTTCCACTTTTCCAAATCCAATTTTGTTTTAGCAGTCTTACATAATTATCTTCTTTTACTGTTACATCTTGCTGTTAGATAAATTCCCAAGTACTTAACTTTTTTAACTATTTGAAGATTTGCTTTTTTTGTTAGTTGTTTTTTTTTTGTTTTTCTGTTAAGTTCTTTGTCAACACTTTAGTCTTTTCTCTACTGATTGTCAGGCCTGCCACTTCTCCAAATTTTTCTATTTTCTCCAGAAGTTTAGTGCTTGTTTCCAATGGATCTTCCAGTATAAAAACCAAGTCATCTGCAAATGTTTGTAATTTATATTTTTCATCTTTTATCTCCAGTTTATCTTCAGGTTTTCTTTTCATTTTTGTTCCTTTGACTCAGTTTTTATTCCTGGCAGTTTTGATTCCTGACTAGTCCCTGCAGTTTTCTTGGAAGTGATTTGCCATTTACTCCTTCCTAATGAGGACTGCTCCAAGATCATCTTCTTGGAGGAGGAACTACCTAGAACTTCCAGGTTTCTAGTCAAGATGCCTTAACTGTTATACCAGTGGTTCTCAACCTGTGGGTCACAACCCTTTTGGGGGTCGCACGAGCCTTTCACAGGGGTCGCCTAAGACCATCAGAAAACACATATTTCCAATAGTCTTAGGCAGGGCTTGTCAACTGCCTTTTCTCCCTCCTCCCCCCCCGCTCCACTTCACTTGTTTGTGGAAAATATGCTGCTTGGTGGCAGTCTGCACGAACTCTACCAAATGTGCCCTGCAGGGGGCACATGAAGAGCACAGGTGCAGAGCAAGGCCCCGCCCTTCCCAGAGACTCATTGTGCAACAACCGGATTGACTTCTTCTCATGCACGCAGGTCAGCGAAGGGGAGGCCACCACAGCACCCAACTCCTGCACCCGTCAGCCGGGAGGTCTGGCGACGCCACCAGTCTCCTTTACCACCTCGCCCGTCCTCGACTCCTCCTCCACCCGTTCATGTCGAGCCCGCTGGGGCTTGACAGGGAGAGAGGGAGGGAAAGAGAAAGGGACTCCTCCTCCTCCCTTAAGGTTCAAGGCACAAGGGCACCACAATCCTCACGAAAGTGGGGGAGGGGGAGAAGCAAAGGGGGCGAGAAAGCTTGCGGTGGGCTCGAAGGAGCACCTGTCAGCGTTGGTGATGAGAAATTCCCCACAAACCCAGGGAAGGGGTGGAGAAAAGGAGCCCCCTTTGGGAGGAAACCGCCACCTTCTTCTCCTTGGCTTTGCGCTCTTATGTTCCTCGGCAGCCGGGCTGCCGATCCTCTCCTGGCTGGAACTTCCTTTCCTTCCCTCCCTCTTGGTCTCTTCCTCCTTCCCTCCCTCTCCCATTGTCCCTTCCTTCCTTCCTTCCTTCCTTCCTTTCGCCTCCCTCTTTGTCCCTCCTTCCCTCCCTCTTTCCCCTTGTCCCTTCCGTCCTTCCTTCCTTCCCTCTTGTCCAGGATCGGGGCAAGCCTCTACAGCTGATCCACACTTCTGCAACTGTAGCTGCTCTCCTTGGCTCCTGCCCAGCAAACTTGCTCAAACTTTGCTAATTTAGTAGAAGCGCGAATCAGCTATAGCCCGGCTTCTGCTAACTTAGCAAATGGCATGTCTTTCAGCGAAGCTGAGCAAATGAGCTGGGCGGAGCTTTCCTCTGTAGCTGCCTGTGCACAGGCAGGTTTGCCAGCAGCAAAGCCCCCAGCCACGCTGGCAGCCTATCCCCCTCCCCTTGTCCCTTCCTGGGCACAGAGGGGGGGAGGAAGGAAGGGATGAAGAGGGAGGGAAGTAAGGAACAATGAGAGAGGGAAGGAAGGAAGGAACAATGGAAGGGAGGGAAGGAAGGGACAAAGAGGGAAGGAAGGAAAGGAAGGAAGGAAGGACAAGGGGAGAGAGGGAGGGAAGGAGGAAGAGACTAAGAGGGAGAGGAAGGAAAGGAAGGAAAGAAGGAAGGAAGGGACAATGGGAGAGAGGGAGGGAAGGAGGAAGAGACTAAGAAGGAGGTGAAGGAAAGGAAGGAAAGAAGAAAGGGACAATGGGAGAGAGGGAGGGAAGGAGGAAGAGACTAAGAAAGAGGTGAAGGAAAGGAAGGAAAGAAGGAAGGAAGGGACAATGGGAGAGAGGGAGGGAAGGAGGAAGAGACTAAGGGAGGTGAAGGAAAGGAAGAAAAGAAGGAAGGGACAAGGGGAGGGAAGAAAGGCAGGCACCCACCCCAGTCCCATCCTAGAGACCCACAGATTCCCGCCCACAGGCACTCTGCAACCTGAGTGATCAGCTGGCCACATCCCCTGGCCATTGATCACGTGACCCTGGGACACTGTGAACGTCATAAGTATGAATCATTTGTCAAACATCTGAATGTAAATCACATGACCCTGGGGATGCTGCAACAATCATAAGTGTGAAAAATGATCATAATTCGCTTTTTCAGTGCTGTTGTAACTTCTAACAGTCACTAAGCGAATTGTTGTAAGTCGAGGACTACCTATACTTTCCCATTTTTCCCTTTTTTTGGTCAAGTTTTTGATACCCCCCCTGGCCAGCTGGATGGGGGGTTGGGGGTCACCACAACATGAGGAGCTGTATTAAAGGGTCACGGCATTAGGAAGGTTGAGAACCACTGCATTATACTATACTGGCTCTTCAAATGGATGTTACTTTATTTGTAAAGTATGTTTACTGTATATTGTTTTGCCTGATTTAGAAAGGTTGGGATGTATACCGCTCAAGTCATTCATGACTGAAATAGTTTATAAGTCCCCCAAAATTAAGAGATAAAATTATAAACAAACCAGACTTCCTTTGGATAAGTGGTTCTCAACCTTTTCTTTACCACAGACCCCCTTTAAATACCTTTTGTGCCATGGACCATGGCCACGGATCCCCAAGACTTCACTCAAGATTTAAATCATAACATTTCTTCAAGTCTTTGCAGACCCCCTGATGACATTGTGGACCCTAAGGGGTCTGTGGACCACAGGTTGAGAACCACTGCTTTAGAGCAGGGGTCTTCAAACTTGGCCCTTTTATGACTTGTGGACTTCAACTGCCAGAATTCCTCAACCAGCATGCCTGGCTGAGGAATTCTAGGAGTTGAAGTCCATAAGTCATAAGAGGGCCAAGTTTGAAGACCCCTGCTCTAAAGCAGTAGTTCTCAACCTGGCAAATTTCAGATGGCAGGACTTCCAATTCACTATACTCCCCAATTGGCACAGCCATTGCTGTCCACATCAATGGAAATTGCTACAGTAAGTAAAAATGGCTATAAGGCTGCTTGATGATGAACCAAACAAATGATAAGCCAGTCTCTTAATGTAACACCCTGATGTCACCAGGATTTCACCTCCATCCTGTGTAAGATGGAAAACAAATTTAGAGAAAAACCAGCCAGTTTATTTTAAAAAATAAAAGCACAAGGTAAAATTTGGCTTCATGCATCTAATAAAACATATGAAAACACATATATCTAAAATGTACAGCTTTTATTATTAAAACTGAGTTTTGCTTTTTTATTAAAAGCATCTGCCTGGTATCATCCTCTGTACTGTGATCTTATGATCCTGAATTGCTGAATTGTTCAAGATGATTATCTCCTTTCAGATTTAATCCAGTCCTAGTGATATCAGTCATGTCAGCGATTATAAGAAATAATGCATCTTTTTTGTGGATACAATATAGAAATGGTAAACATTTCTTTATGTAATATAATATAATAATATTTCTGTTTCATTGCTTTTAAAATATATTATTTCAAGAGAAAATATGGTTGGTTCAAAATCTTAGGAGGACAAACGAGAGGCCAGTGTTGCAGACCATTATTTTCCAACCAGGAACAATCCAGATGTATTTCAAGGCATTCCAGCAGCTTAATTTCCAATACATCTGGAGGATTTACAAGAGAGGAGGATACATAAGTAACTGCATGAAACTTCTGTTTTCTTTCCATTCTAGCAATATGATTTCTATGTATCATTTTGATAAATGATAAATGATAAAACAGGGCAAGAATAGTTGCTAAGCCAGAATTTACTCTTTAGTCTGTTAAATCTGATTGGAAATAGAATACAGCTTTAGTTCTGTTAAGTCACCTTGAATTGTGAAGTGTTCTCCCCCATATATATTTATGCAATGATTATCTGCTTCCAATGTGTTCTTCCAGTCAGTTATTAGTCCTGGATCTTCTCAATGCTGCTTTACATAGTACCTCGATTTCCCTTTTCTGACAGGCATCAGATTGCAATTCAAACGCAGAATGGTTAAAAACCACACACGCCTCGCAATCAATACATGCTAAACTGCTGAGGGTAAGCAAAGAGAAAGCCGCAGTCCTGAAGTGAAGAATGAGCTCAAGAAGAGATGCGGTAACACTTGAGTTGCTGGCACCACCTGCTAGAACAAGAAATCATAGCAATGGCTATTCCCAGGGGGTTGGATGTGCCCCGTGGGACAACTAAGGCCAGCGTCGGTTCCGTTGTAGGCTGATAGGAGAGAGAGAGATGTTAGACAAGTACAACTGCGGGTCTCTCCATGCCCTTGTCGCTATGATCTGGCTGCACCAATTTTCCGCAATTGGGGGGGGGAGCAGTTTTGCCGGCAGAACCATGCCCACTCTATCCCCCACCCCACCCCTTCCCAAACGCCACACTCATAGACCCTGCCAGTGCAGTGCTATAAAACATGGGAAGCCGGCCCTCTCTGCTTGCTACCGTAAGTGAGACCAACACCTTGCCTCCGGCCACAGCCAGCCTAAAGGCGCCGGAACTCCAAGCGAGGCGACGAGCAATGGAGACCACCGCCGCTGCCAAGCGCGCACACGCCGGCTTTTCCCCGCAGCGCCCGCTCCTCCTTTCCCTTCGCTTCCCGGCGGCAAAGCCAGCCCTGCCTTCCCGTCTCCTTACGCCGCCACCCCACCCCACGCGCTCAAGAAAGATACACAAAGGGAGGCGGGCGGCGCCCTCAGGCTCGCTTACCATTTCGCCGCCGCCGTTGCGCTGGATGCCCAGATTCTCCTCCACCCGGGATGCTTGGCTCGCCAGGCGCTCGCCTCCTCCTTCGGATGAAGCCGTTCCACAATACTTAACAATGAGAGGCCGAGGCCGGCCCAGCAGCTGCAGCCTCTCGCCTGGCTTCCTCGCTTCCTCCCCTGAGCGGTGCCAAGCCGCCAGGGACGGAGCGCGCTAATTCTTCTCACGCGAGAGGCCGCCCGTCCCGGCAGGGTCGCGCCGCGGAAGGAGCCCCCATATCTCCCGTCTGGCGAGGCGAGGAGGTGGTGGCGCCGCGCGCGGGCTTATCGTTACACCGAGCTAACGGGGATGGGGTGGGGCAGAAGGCGGACACCTCAGAGGAAAGGGATCCAACTGTCGCATGCCGCTTCTGCTTTTGTTTGTTTTTTGTTTTCCCCCTTCCAGCCTTAGGGAACCCAGGCTGGCGTTGGACTATTGTAACTTTTGGGTAACCGCCCAAGTTAGCCCAAAATAGGGTTATCAGGTGGATGAGAGGAGAAGCAGCAGTGCCAAAGGAGGACCAGAAGCAGGATGATGTCAGTTCTTCAGTGTAAACCAGAGAGGACACCCAAAACATGGAAACCTTTATTGGAAGGGAATGGAGAGTTGAAGACTCGTCTCTGCTAGCTTGCTTGGGCTCAGCCAACTTTGGGGATGTTATCATTTTGCTCCCCACCTTTTTAACTTTAATTATTCTGATACCGTTTTAACTGCCTTTTATTGAAATATAATATTTGTATAGTTTTATATATGCTTTTGATTGTACTTTGCACAGAGTTAGTGAGATGGGTGGTCTCTAAATCTGATATAGAAATAATAATAATAATAATAATAATAAATAATAATAATAATAATAATAAATAAAGATCATGTAAGTCTGAAAGCACATTTCTGTCCCTTTCCTTTACTTTCCAAAGAACTAAGAGTCCTCCTGAGATGCTCTTCATGTCCCTGTTCCTTCTGTGGGTTGAGATGTCTCTTATCTAATCTTGCCCTGGCTGCAGCTCTTCCTTCTGCCTCCCAAGGTTATTCTCACAGTCCATTACATCTGGATAATGGACCCATCTCATTCTCTTTTCCAGGCCAAGAAATATTCCTGTCAGTCTGTGCTGTTATGTGACACACCTGTTTATTTTGACCTTCTTATTTTATATCTTTGTGTATGCACACAGATTTCCTTATATTAAAATCAATGTTAAAATATGAGAGTTGAGAACCCAAATGACATGGAGAGCAACACTTTTAACATGATATGGGTATAATTCATATGTTGAGTGGCTTGGTCCAAAGTAGCTGAAGCAAACTGGGAAGCTATTTAACTTCATTCTAGACCATTTCTCAGAAACCTGAGAAAAACCAAGTGATTTATGAAAAGACAAAGGCACAGTGCCAGACCTGTATCTCTCCCAAGACCAGCTAGGCATCTTTTCCAGCTTTCAGCCTTGGTTCAGATTAGTTCAAGTGATCAGATTTGCCACGAATGATATAGCTTACTGGTTTTGGAAGAATGAGTGTCTGGCTTGTTTGCCACTGTCAGCACCCATTTCAAAATCTGCAACAAATGTTATGAAACCAAGCATTAGCTTAATTCCTTGGGGACTTTATTCCCCAGGCAGTAAGAGATTATTTTTATTTGTCACCTGGACACATTGGATTATGTGGCATTCCTACCTGCTATTTTTGTAAATAATCTCCTTTCTCCTTCTACTCTTTCTTGCAATACCTGTTTCCCTGCCCATAAGAGTTGCACTCTGAAATCATTAAATGCTATCTGCTGCTGAGGTTTCCTCCCTAATGTGTAATGAATGCAGGCTCTCCACCCACTTCTTTTCTTTTTCATATTGGAGGAAACCATTCATCACCTTGGGCAGGGCAGGGCAGGGAGTGGAGAAGGAGAGAAGAATATATGTTTTTTCCCTTGTTACCTCCAGTACAGTTTTTCTGCTGGAAGCAGCAGATGTAAGAAAGTACTTATTTGCTGTTCCATTTGTTAATTAGATCTTTGCTAAATTCTCACTCGTATACACACACCATTCATGCCCAAACTGCCTACTGTTTTGATTTTTTTTCTTCCAAACTTCTTTAGAATATAATGGTTTTTTTAAAAAATAATCTGACATACATTTCTAGGGTCTATAATTGATTAGTTAACTTAATAATGCCAAAGCATATACCATATATTGGGTGCCACCAGTACATAGATTTAGCAAAAAGCAAGTTATAATAGTTCTACTTATATAATGTGCAATCAATTCATTGCAGTTTTGCAATGCTAAATGAATAAAGAAAAAATAAAGATAAAGACTTGCTGAAGTTGAGCCTGAGTGATTATCATGCAGAAAAGAGACTTTTTTAAAAATTATTTATACCCTTTTTGAAATAAGTAGTGGCAAAGGGCAGAAAAGAAAGCAGTAAATAAGGTAAGGAAACCCAGATGAATCTAGATTATACCAACACCATTCAATGTATCTGTCCAAATTTTTCTGTCCTTGCAATCCATTACTGCTTCTACCAACTCCATGCATTGTCCTTTTTCTTTAAGCCTCTCACCTCTTTTTGAAGAACTTCTCAGCTCCATCCAGCCACAAATTTCTCTTCCTCTCTTCTTCCTCAAACCATTTTCTCTTGCTTCAAATCCTTGTTTTGTAATTCACTTCTCCTCTATTTGAGTTCAAATATTGACTTTATTTGAATTCATGGACCTTCAATATCTGATACAAATGATTCTCAAATGATAGCTTGTTGTTTCTCAGCTTCACACCAGGTGGTGATATTTAACTTTTCTGCACTTTAAAAAATTCCACTTTAATGTGGGCTGGGGTTTTTTTGGCCGACTGTTCACTTTTGCATTCAACTTAATAGTCACCAAACACCAATCCCATTCAACTGTATGTTTCTAAGCGGCTTACCCTTTCATCTCCTTCCAAACTACCTTTTTATGTCACCATACATACAGGTATATGTGTACTGCATGTGTGTGTACATATACATATACACACATATACATATACACACATATATACATACTTATCTATCTAGTTATATCTGCTACATATATTATTTCACGTACCAATGTAAAAACCTTCCAACTTTTATTATTATTATTATTAGTAGTAGTAGTAGTAGTAGTAGTAGTAGTAATAGTAGTAGTAGTAGTATTTGCACTTCACACCTATATATCCAAAGAACAATAACTCCACTGTGTTTTAGATTAGTTATCCCACACATTTATAGTGTGGAATTACTGTCAATTGAATAGCGACAATGTATATCATCATATGCAAGTTTGCATTGACACTCCTGTAGCAATCTATACAATGTAACTAAAACACATTCTGTTAATGCTGGTGCTTTATTATAGTTGCCTTTTTGCACCTCACTGTTGAATGCAAAACCCAATAATGAATTAATTCTGAAATTATGAGCAAGAACACACACACTCTCTCTGCCTAAAATAATAGTGATACCTGGGTGGGCGATTTGAGGGCTTTCTGGACAAGATAGGTTTTATGGCTATATCAAACACAAGCAATGTATTGCATATGCAGCTATACACACATGCCAAAGAGCACAGCAATCATCCATAAATATAATATAATACATTGGTAAGACCACACTTGGAATATTGCATCCAGTTTTGGTCACCACAATATAAAAAAATTGTTGAGACTCTAGAAAGAGTACAGACAAAATCAATAAAGATGATTAGGAGACTGGAGGCTAAAACATATGAAGAACGGCTGCAGGAACTGGGTACGTCTAGTTTAATGAAAAGAAGGACTAGTGGTGACATGACAACAGTGTACCAATATCTAAGGGAATGTCACAAAAAAGAGGGGTTCAACCTATTCTCCAAAGCACCAGAAAGCAGGACAAGAAACAATGGATGGAAACTAATGACAGAAACAACCTAGAACTAAGGAGAAATTTCCTGACAGTGAGAACAATAAATCAGTGCAATGACTTGCCTCCAGACTTGTGAATGCTTCAACACTGGAGGTTTCTAAGAAGAGACTGGACAACCATTTGTCTGAAATGGTATACTAGAAGATCTCCAAGGTCCCTTCCAACTCTGTAAGTCTGTTAAAACCAGGGAATTTAATTTAAACATCTCACATGTGAAAAGTCTTCCATAAGGTATATTTACATATTCACTATCATTTAGATGGATGAATAGTCCTTAAAGCAGCTCTTCCCAGTATAAAATATTTGAAATAAAGAAAAACAATAAATATAATGTAAAAAGAAACATTCTACAGTCACATGGGTAGGATTGACCCTAGAGGTAAGGAAGGAGGAACTGTATAGATTCTTGGACATTTTTCTTCTTTCTTGTTTCCTGAGATCCCTCCCCACAGAGGTTTTGAGAAGGAATGAGGAGAAAGCTGGAGAAACAAAATATTTTATTATTTTAGCACATCGTCAAGTAAATAACAGTGCATTTGAACTTATCTTATGTCTATGGAGATTCTCAGCCATCTCAGCAAAATGTCTTCAAAGAAAAACAAGGAAAGTCCAGTTCCTCTTACCTTATGTTGTCAGCTAAGTTAGGGTGAGAATTCTTTTTTTCTTTTATTATATATTTTTATTACTGCCCGGTACCCCCACCACCACATCCCCCTAACCCTATCCTTCCCCCCTCACTTACCAACTAGCTACCTACTTTCCCCTCCTTCTCTACTTCTCTATACCCACCTATCCCTACTCATCCCCCCTCTTGCCATCCTTCTTTCTACTTCCTTTCTACTTCCCTCCATCCTTCTCTATCTCCATCCTACTCTTCCCCCTTCTTATCAACTTCCACTTACATCAGCCTTCACTCCTCCTTCCTCTTTCCATCAGATGTGGTGCCCAGAGGCCACCCGAGCAACCCCTTAATGACAGTAATTACATATTCTTACATCAACCCCAATTACAGTTGAGAAAACATCATATATAAAATTATAAACCCTCCCTAACCCTCCCCCCCCGACTTCCCAGAGTGAGTACAGGGTAAAACAAAAGAAAACCCACTACATCAAACAAAATTATTATATAATCCTAACAAGAATTTTAAACTTCCGGTGGACTTCCGGTGGCTCCGCCGGCGCCGCTAGAGTCTCCTCTGTGAGGCTCCGTTCTCTGGGCTTGTAAAGCCGCAAAAAACAGCGCACACCAGCTGTTTTTTGCGGTGAAAAATCCCCTCTTCGGGCAAAGGAGAGGTGTAGAGCATCGGGAGCAGGGTTGAGCTCCTCTTAAATCCCTGAAAAAAAAGTTTTCAGGGATCAAGAGTGTGAGCTCCCTAAAGCTCCGGAGGACGCTCCTGCCCAGAGACGCTTCTGTCATCAGACAGAGAAAGACGCCGTGACCGCTTCTGCTTATAAAAATTACAATGCAGGAGAGACTGTAAGCAGACTGAGTGAATACAAGAGTTCTTAATGGATTGCAAGTATTTTTTTTATTGTTTTTCTGGCTATATATTTCTAACTTCTACAATCAACATAATGCTTTCAAAATGGCGTATAGCTTTCACTGCTTTCATTGTTAGAGGAAAGTGCTGGAAAGTGAAAGTGAATGCTTTACTTTTTTATCTCTTCTTGTTCTCGTAAGCGAAGCCAGAGAGATGGCTGTAGGAATTGATTTACAGCCAGACTGATTGTTTTAAATTTAAAATGGAGTGGAATTTACATTCAAATGTTAAACCTATTTTGGACTGTATTGATAAATTTCATGAAGAAAGGCTTGAAATAGTGAAGAGTTTTAAGCAAGAGTTTAAAGCAATATTGAAAGAGACTATTACAGAAATATTAACCAGATTCTTTTTTCCAAATGAAATTGATTTACAATCGACTGCTGAACATTTTATAATACAATCTAAAGAAGAAGAACAAGAACAATTAACTAGATTCTTTCTTCCAAAGGAAATTGATTTACAATCGACTGATGAACATTTTATAATACAATCTAAATTAGAAGAAGAACAAGAAAAAGAAGAAGATAGTACTGAGAATAAAGAGAATAAAGGGAAATGGATCTTGCTTGATAAACAGTTCATCTATGGAGAGGAAGAGGATTTGTTTCAAGAAAGGAAGGGATGTCTATTCCTTTTAGATAAGCAGCAAGAAGAGGATTTAATTGAGAAAAAAGAGACATTGATTCAGTTTAAGAAGCAACTTACTTATGGGGCTGAAGAAGTAAAGAAGAGAGACTTATTATTTGGAAGGGAGGCCTCGTTATGGAGGTTTACCTGGTTGAAAAAAAACCTAGAATTCGATTGAAGGAATGAAATTTAAAATTGTATGTAAGGAGCTATGGGTAATTTAAAATTATGGACTGAATTAAGGACCAAGATTATGAGTAAGATGTAAGAGAAGATGATTAATGGATATAATTAAATTGATGAAGAATGTATTTGCTTTGAAATGATCTAGGTTTGATATTAGATTGATTGATTGATGGGATAGATAAGCATTATCTGATTGGATAAAGTTGAAGGATGTAAGTTAGAAATGGAATAAATAGATTGTATTGGTTATGGAGGTTTATTTGACAGATGAGAAAGCCCTGAAGTCGATTGAAGAAATGAAATTTATAATTAAATGAAAGGAATTAAGGCTAATCTAAGACTATGGGCTGAATCAAAGACCAATTTTATAAGTAAGATGTAAGAGAGGATGTCTAATGGAAGATATATTAAATTGATTAAGAATAAAAAAAATTTCTTTTTTTGTTTGAATTGAGGGGTTTATTGATATTATTTGTTTATTTTTCTAAAAAGATGATTTTTTTATGTTTAATGGTTTGAAAGAGGTTGATTACTGGAAGATGTATATAAAACTTGATTGTTTGGGTGATTTTATATAACCTCTCAATGGATTGAAGTGATTTAAGGTTTGACTTAGATTGATGGTTTAGATATGTAAATGAAAATTATTATTCTTAACAAGATGATTTGTTTGTTTTGTCTAATGGATTGAATTGATTTAGAGATTGCATATAGTATATAGGGTGAGAATTCTTGATCCCCAAACCATTGTTAATCCTTGTCTCCTGCACTTACTCTTTTGAACTGGTATGTAATATTATCTGTAGAGCAGGTCTATGATATCTACATAAAAATATTCACAGTAATAGAAGGAGGTAAATCCCTTTTAACCTCTCTCTATACATAAAATCCCAACATTTCCTTTTAAAGAGTTTTGCCTCATAAGCGGATTTATGAAAAGCAACCACTATGTCTATTACATCCACTTCTGCTGACAAGTTAAAAAGTTCACAGCAAAATCTGATAATAAAAGTCACTTGAGTAGAAGTGGCCTGCACTTATTGGTCTGAAGTATGTCATATATCATTCCCTCAGAAGGAGTTTCTATGCCCGAAATTTTTACCCAGTTCTGTTAGAAAGGCTTGTAAGGGCTAATTGATTAATAGCAATTAAAGAAAATTCATCAAAATCAGATCAGTGGAAAGAGAAAGAAACACTGAGTTTACCCCCTTGGTCTGGACAGGAATCTAAATTAAAGCATTCTGATATATGAAGAATGCAGTACTGTAGGCTACTTTTGCTGACTGCCGGTTGCCTGCAATTTGGCAGTTCGATTCTCACTGGCTCAAGGTTGACTTAGCCTTCCATCCAATGGTGGGATTTAGCCAATTCGCACCACTTCGGCAGAACCGGCAACTAATTTTTTGTTGCCCAGGCCCAGAATGGACTTCCTGAAGCAGCATCCACACAGAGAACTGGTTGTTCACATATCTGAATCCCACCACTGCTTCCATCCTTCCGAGGTCAGTAAAATGAGGACCCAGATTGTTGGGGCAATAGGCTGACTCTGTAAATCACTTAGAGAGGGCTGTAAAGCACTGTGGAGTGGTACATAAGTCTAAATGCTATTGCTATATAACTTTTTGGTCTTTGCATGAATACATCCAGTGATTACCTCTTCCCTGGATAATTGGTTCCGTTGCAAAACTGTCCTCCCGGTCAGAAAGGCTTTTCTTTCCCCTAACAGTGAAGTAGAAACTTTCCACCTGTGACTTAAATCCATTATTTTATGGTATGACTTTCTAAGTGGCATTATTTCAGTTATTTGAAGAATGAGATAATAAGATGAAGGCTAAGCCTTTAAGCCTAAACCTGGAATTTAAATTCATTCAAAGTTAGAGGATACTGCCTGATCATATTCTATCAATGTCCTGCTTCACTTCCCAATTTTCTGGAGAAACATTTACTTTCTTGTCGGAGAAGACTGAGACAAAACAAAAGATAAATGATTTTGTTTTTTCTTTGTTACTTATTAGCATTATTACCCAAGCAGATGTTATACTGATCCTCTTCCTATTTAGCTAAAGAAGACTCCTTTGTTATTCTTAATACCCTTGGCAATCTCAGCTCATTTTGAGCTTTCCTGACAATCTCTCTATAGTTCTAAATTACCTCCTTACATTCTTCCTTGAAGATCTAGCCAGTGTGCCTGGCTGAGGAAATCTGGGAGTTGAAGTCCACAAGTCATAAAAGGGCCAAGTTTGAAGACCTCTGATCTAGTCTCTCTCCATTTGCTGTCTGTGTCCTTTTTTGTTTTTGATTTTGATTTTTTGGATAGTCATGAAGCTTTTTGGCAATCACACAAGAGCAATCTTCTGTTTCTTTCTCTCAGTGGAATTGTTTGCAATTATGCTTTCAGAATCTTCTCTTTAGGAACTCCTAGTCATCTTATGCTCATTTCCTCTTGGTTAATGTTCAGTCAAGGATAGCAAAGCTTCTTGTGCCCTTTGAAATCAAATTTTAAAAAAATATTGCCAAAGGCCAACAATAAAACGATTTCAGACTTCTTCTGAAAATAAACATTGTTAGCAAGATAAGCCAGAACTTTTCCTAAAGGATCATACTTGGCAGAATTGGTCTATCAGCAGTTAGACAATTACATTCTTCTGTTAAGTTCCCCAAATTAAATGATGGAATTTCCAAAGTATTGAAATTTGAGTTAAATGCTCTAGTTAGTGTACACACACACACACACACACACACACACACACACACACACACACACACACACACAGAGAGAGAGAGAGAGAGAGAGAGAGAGAGAGAGAGAGAGAGATTTTAGCTGTATTTATTCATTAAGCATGTCACTGAGACTTTTTCCACTGAAAAGTGTACCTCCAAATCACAATTTTAAAGCAGATTAATGCCATCAGAACAAATTAAGTGCATATTTTAAACAAGTTAGAAAGAAAATTAATCAAACATTATAACCAGTCAGAACCCGAATGAAACAAAATAAATCTCTCTGCTACGTTTTTGGGAAAAGGCAACCAGAAATGAGAAAATAATGCTGGGTTATCTTTGATTTTCTCTCTTGCAGTCTTTTCTATAAAAACACTTTTCATTTTCCACAGGACTTTATGTCCTCTTAATTTCATATTATAAATCAAGCAAACTCAGGATTTTAGTTTTATAAGGTGGCCATAATTGCATATGGTAAGAGAAAATATTCCATATAGCTGTGTGGAATGATTTGTGTCAGTGCTATGGAAGCATGATGGCATTCAGTTGTATTAATTAACTAAAGAAGCTAATAAGAGAGATGAATTCTCATAAATAGCATGCTTTTTTAAAAAAAACACACCAAAATCATGATTTCTCCCACCATCTTACAGAAACTTGTTTGCATCTTCATCTAATAATTTTCCTTCTTCAGCATTTAACTTAGAGGTCAAGGAACCAAAACAAAGATGTTTTTCCTATATGTGTGTGGTACAACTTTGTAAAAAACAACAACAACTAGTTTCTGCTATAATAAATGTGATTGTTGAAACTGCATTAGATGGAACTATCTGGGAAATTGTTAAATCTTAGACTAAATCCACAACTCCACCTATGTTTAGGTATTTAATCTGCATCAACCGGTTATGAGTGTAGGCCACTTGACTCATCAGAAGCATTGTGTCTATTTTTGATTTATAGCTAGTCCTAATGTGCTCTTAAAGCAAATTGTGCCCAGCACTTCCTCATTTACTTCTGGATTCAGTACTTATCACTGACTATATACTATTACTCAGAGGTTCTTTTTTTTTCCAAAATTTTATTTATAATACAATTAAAAAACATTGGATATAACGTGACATTCCAGTATATACATTCTTATCAAATTATTCCACATTTTACAATCGGTTCTTCATCTCTGAATATACATCTAAATTTTATATGCAGTACTTATTCTAAAATTACATATATTTCTATCTTAACACTAGCCTATAATCCCAACCGTCCTCGTCAAATCTTTCCAGCGGTAAAATTTATCCCAGGTTTTGAAATAAACTGATCTACATTTGTCTTTCAATACCATTGTGAGCCTGTCCATTTCCGCACATTGTAATATTTTATATAGTGTTTCTTCCTATTACTCAGGGGTTCTTGTAGCAAGTGAACAGTTTATGTTTGTTCCCCCAGACATTGTTTAAATACATTCTTCAATTGGCCCTAAAAGCTCAGATGTGCAGTTAATTAAAATCAAGGAGTAAGATCTTAACATCAAGGAGTAAGCTCAACTTCTGATTACTGTGTTCCTTTTTTTTAAAGCAACAATATAGACATTGCTTTTTCCTGGCAAAGGTAGACTTGTAGAAATAATGCTTTGGATGGACCTACAGTTAAGATCTGTCACTGACATCTCTTAAGGTTGGAACTTTTACATAATATATTGGTTTCCATGACTTGATTTTTTGTACTGTTGAACTCTCTCTCTCTCTCAGCAAAAAGCAATGTTTCCAGATGTTTGATTCAACATCCTTTTGATTCTTCAACTGCCATCAAACCTTTGACCTGTTGCTAATATGTTATGACTTCATTTTCATCTCTCCATTAAACTAAGCAGATAAAACATGGGATTCATATAAATAAGGATTAGGGTGTGATTATTTACATTGTCTACTGAATACAAGTGGGCTAAGAACAAATTGCTTCTGGTTTACTGATGCACTGGCTCCTAGGAACACTTCCAAACAAGTCACTGTAAACTTTCTAAACTTCCCTACCTGCATATTCTTGTATTTCGGCATTTCTGAGGTTTCATTCAACTCTCCTTAAAAATACAATTAAACTGTATGAATCATCATATCTTGCTAGTATTTCCAAACTTCCTTAAGATAACCACTTTTTATTGCTTCACTGACAAAGTGTGCCAATAACTGCTCTGTTGTAACTTGTACAACATCGTGAGAACTTGCAGGAAGTGAATACACACCTCTATTTAACTGGGCAGAACCTCTCGTTCTGTGCCTGATTAAGAAAACACTTACAGTAAGCATAGGAAGAACATAGGGAACCTAAAGAAAATGCAGAGTTTTGTGTCTCCTTTGCTCTTCACCATGTTCAGCTAAGAGGCTTTGTGGATCACATTTTAAAGAAATGTAATGAAAGGACTTCAAGTGGCATCAAAAGGAAAAACATGGGGATACTATATTCACAGGTAAGTACTCTGTAACCATTTATTCCTATGTAAATGGGCTCCAATAGCAGCTGTTATGCACTGCAGCCAGGCTGATACGTTTTCAAAGGGGTTGCTTTTGCCTTTACAAAATTCAAGCAACTCTATCAAGTTTGAGAAATTGCATCTTTATGGGGAATCAGTTGTTAGTGGAGTAATCAACAATTGTCCATTAAAATAGGAATTGAATTGAAGTTATGAGAGAGAAATATTTGAAACAGGGTTGTGTGGCTTATGGAAATCAGAAAGTGTGGCCTGGGAGTTTGGAGCTTTTGGTTAAAGTTGGTGGTTGAAGATACAGCAATGAATGTTTTGTCAAGTGCTTGCTTGCTACTACTAAAAAAAAGCAGATTTACCTCCTCAGTATCTGTTTAAATTAGTGAATTAGAATTATAAATTAGTTCTAAAAACAAATCTAGTTTTTTTGAGTACAAGAATGGGAATTAAAATAGAGCTAGATATTTAAAGCATATGCCAGGCCCTAAAATAGGCCAATCAGGACAGAACATGTGCAAAGCACTCTACCAGGAACAGCATGTTGAACTTGAGTTAGCAAAGAAAAATGTGTAAACATAATAATGAAATATCTTGCTTCAACACACTAATTGAAGTTTCCAGTTTACATAAGAAAGTATGAGCAGTATCTGAAACAGAAACTTTCCTTGGTGATTATAGGTATACTGCCAAAACCTCTTCTAAGTTCCTATGTCTACATTTAATTCCAAACTTGATCATGTGCCATCAAGTAGGTGTCCATTCTTATCAACTGCAATGATCTATTCCTGATCCTTCAAGTCTTCCAACGGTGCACCCATTACTGCTATAACTGAGTCTTTCCTTATCCCCTTCTAACTAGTTGTCCTCTTCTCTTTTTTCTACCTTTCCCAGAATTATAGACTTATTCAGAGCAATGTCTTTGCATAATGTTTGCATATTAACATATATCTGCATAATTTGTGGCCCAGTCATTTGTGCTTCAAGTGAGGACTCTGGCTATTCATGACATATTTGCAATAGCTATATTTGTCTATCCCTGATATTCCCAGGAGTCCTCTCCAATAATACAGTTCAAAGGATCCTTCCTTGTCAAAATCCAACCTTCACGTTCACAGAGCCTTTACTGATTATATTAGACTGGGCTGCAGTTCTAAGCTTAAAGAATAGTAAACTGGTATGCGTATTTTGGGATTTTGTAATGGTATGTGGCAATGATCTTGGGAGAAAGGAGGAAGAGCTAGAGCTTATAAAGTGGTCTGATAAATTAAGTTTTAATCTAAAAGAGGAGAGATAGTAAAATAATCTCAGAAGGAACCATCCATAGTTTTTAGGAGAGTGAAAGTGAGGGATGGAAGAGGTACTTTCAAACTTGCAGGATTCTGGTAATGTAACCTTACAAAAGAAAGGTAAAGCTAAAATTTCTGGCTGTGCTTCTTGCGTGGATTATCTCACAAGGCTAACAGATACAATTCTCTGTCATTGCTCAAGAAAAATGAATTTTACATTTAAAAACTTCTTATCAAAACTCTATTACTAGGGAGAGAATGTCACTATTTTTTAAAAGTAAATAGAGAATTTGCAACTTGGATTTCAAACCCACTTATCTATAAACACACATGGGTTTATAGTATAAGCATATCCAGTTGAACTGCATTCCGTTTCGGAAATGATTTGGATTTCTGAAGCCTTCATCTGGGTTATTGTGGCTTTTGTTCATCCACTGTCTTGAAATGCAAAATGGAGACATTTGTCTGAAATGGTATAGGGTTTCCTGCCTGAGCAGGGGGTTGGACTAGATGACCTCCAAGGTCCCTTCCAACTTTTTATTATTACTATTACTATTATTACTATTACTATTATTATTGCTACTATTATTATTGTTGCTACTATTATTGTTATTATTATTATTATTGCTACTATTATTGTTATTGTTGTTATTGTTATTATTTATGTGCCCTATAAATTAGAGGGGCCCACATCTTGCCATGAAGATGGCAGAATGATGAAACATGGCTTGTGTCAACATAGTGCAAGCTCCACCATTTCATATGAGTGTCATGACAAGGCACACTAATACATAAGGAGTGGAATTTATTTTGCAACATTAGGATATATATTTTGTTTCTTTGGGGCTTTGCCATTCCCTCCCACTCTCCCGAAGCCCATGCCACCAATATATCTTTATACAATGGTATAAAAAATACCCAGGATAAATGCTACCTTTCTTTTTCTTTCTGTAAGAACACACCATTGAAAAATGCTGCCCCTAAGCAGTGTCACCCATTCATTTAGTTATTTACAGCTGATCCTTCAGAAAAATTAGCTACTCGACTTACGACTACAATTAAGCCCAAAACTTCTGTTGCTAAGGGAGACAGTTGTTTTTTTAAAGTTTTTATTGAGTACAAAGAAAAAAAAAGGATTAAAAACATTGAACATGGTAAATCGTCTTTGACTGACATCTCAGTCCATATTGTACATTAATTACATATAATATATCTATATACAAACTATACATGTCTGGTCTCTATCTTAACTTATCTCTTTATTTGTGACCTCCATTTTTTCCCCTCCATCTATAAAATTTATTCCATATTCGATAAAATTCTGTTTCTTCCTGATTTTTTAATCTTTTAGTTATCCTATCTAGTTCTGCGCAATACATAACTTTCTTTATTAGTACTTCCCCACTCGGTACTTCCATTGCTTTCCACTTTTGAGCAAATAGTATCCTTGCCGCCGTAACCATGTGAATAATTAAATATGTGTCCTCTTTATTTACATGTTTCTCTAGTATTCCTAATAGTAATGTCTCAGGTTTGTATTGAATGTTTTGCCTAGTTATTTCTATTGTCCATTCCCAGACCATACGCCAGTATACCTGTGCTTCTCTACATATCCACCATACATTAAAAAGGTGCCCTTTTCTTTTTTACATTTCCAACACATAGATGAATATCCGTTATACATTTTGGCTAATCTGGCCGGAGGGAGATGCCATCTGTAAACCATCTTATACAGGTTTTCTTTATATGATGTCGCCAATGTGATTTTGTTATTTCGTTTCCATACTTGCTGCCATTGATCCATATTTATATTATATCCTAGATCTATTGCTCACTTCACCATTGTTTCTTTAACCTACTCCTCATGTAGTTTATGTTCCAACAGGTGTTTATAAATATTCTTTATTTGTTTTTTCTCCGGGCCTAGCAGTATTTTATCTAACCCCGTATCTTGTCTATTAATACCCCATTCTTGCTTATCCTTCATGTATCTTGCTTGTATCTAGAGATAAGACCACCACTCCATGTCTATTCCTTATTGTTTTAGCTCTTGTTTTTGTTTTAAATAACCTTCTTCTGTCAAGATGTCTTTATATATAATAGCCTTGTCTTTCCTATACAGATTGGGATATGTGACTGCCTCCAATGGCGATAGCCAAGCCGGAATCTTTGTTTAATATTGATGTTTAACTATATTCCAGCTTTTTATTAATTCTTGCCGAAACTTATGTCTTAAAAAATATTGGTGGTTTCTGCTTTGCCCCATCCATATGTGAGCATGTCAACCCTGCTGGAGGTCATAACCCTCTAAATGTAAACATCTTTTATTTTCTAAGGTTATCCAGTCTCTAATCCATGTTAGGGCTGCTGCTTGGTAGTATAGCTCCCAATCTGGGAAACCTAAACCTCCCCTTTCTTTGGCATCCTGTAATGCCTTTAAATTTTATTCTTGCTTTCTTACTGGACCACACACATTCTAAGGTTAATTTATTCAGCTCCTTGAAAAATTTCTTGTCTAATTGAATTGGGATATTCTGAAACAGGAATATCATTTTAGGTAAAATGTTCATTTTCACTGCAGCAATTCTCCCAAGTAATGAAAGATGCAAATTTTTCCAACGGTCTAAATCTACTTTTATATTCTTTACCAGTTTGCCATAATTGTCTTCTTTAATTGATGAGCAGCATGCTGAAATAACTATCCCTAGATATTTTAATTTGGAAACTACTTGTATACCTAATTTTGCCTCGAGGTTTCCTTTTTGTATGTTAGTCATGTTTTTTGTTATAATCTTTATTTTGTTTCTATTTATTTTCAAACCTGCCAGATCCCCATACTCTTCCAATATTTCGAATAGTTTCTGCCCTGATTGTTCTGGGTCTTCTAATATAAATGCTAAGTCATCTGCATAAACTTGAAGTTTGTATGTTTCTTTCTTAATCTTAAATCCTTTAATCTGCTCTTCTTGTCTTACTACTCTAGCAAGAATTTATAGTGTATATATAAATAACAATGGCGAGAGAGGACATCCTTGTCTTGTACCTTTCTGTACGTTGAATTTATCAGTGGCCTCTCCATTTATTATGATCTGGGCCTTTTGTTCGGAATATATTGCGGTTATCATGTTTAAAATTCCCCCCCCAACATCCATTAATTTTAGTTGTTGGATCATAAATTGCCAATTGACATTGTCAAAAGCCTTCTGTGCATCAAGGAACAGAAGTGCCACTTGACGATCACTATGCGATTCATAAAATTCGAGAATGTCTAAAATTGTTCTTATATTCCGCTTAGTCTGTCTGTTGGGTAAAAACCCATTTTGATCCGAATGTATGAAATCAATTAGGTACTTTTCGAATCTCTCCGCCATTATTGAGGCAAAATTTTTATAGTCAGAATTCAATAATGATATAGGTCTATAATTTTGTATCTGTGTTTTTTCCGCTTCTTCTTTTGGAATCAATATTATATTTGCCTCTGACCAGGACTTAGGTATTTTAGCATCGGTTAATACGGCGTTGAAAACTTCTAGTAGGTATTGATTGAGTGCACTTTGTTGTTCTTTATATAGTTTCACTGGTATTCCATCTGGGCCAGTAGCCTTATTGATCTTTTGTTTATTTATAGCCCTGATTATTTCAGCCATTCTTATTTCCTCATTTAACATAGATTTTATTTCCTCCAGAATCTTCGGTATGTCTGCCTTCTCTAAGTATTCTATTACCATTTCTGCATTTCCCCCCTCATTTCTATTATATAGTTTTTCATAGTATCTTTGGGCAATTCCCCTTTTTATAGTCTCTAAGGGAAGCAGTTGTTAAGTGCCCCATTTTATGACCTTTTTTTAAAAGGAATTTTATTGGTTTTTTAATTTTTACAAAAAAAAATGCTCAAGGCACACTGTGGTGTTAGGGTGAACAAACATCCAAAACCAAAACATTTATACATATTTCAATCAATACATCTAGTGTTCCCTCTCTTATTCCCTTAAATAGCATAACTTATTAAAAGTAGTCCAATCTAGTTTAAATTCAATCAACCTATACCTGTTTTTAAAACTTATAGAAATTTATACTACCATAGTCAAATTAACTTTAAATGTAAACCTTATCAATTTGGGTATCCCTTCCAAATATATTCTAGTTCCTTAATTTTTTCATAAATTTCATTTAATTCTTCCACTAATATCCCTCAATTAAAATAAAGTATTAGTCTATCCTATACATATCCAGTCTATCAATTAATCAATTTCTTTTTACTAACAAAAAAAGAAAAAAAATCAAACCTTAAGTCCTTTCAATCCATTAAACAGAATTCAATTAATTATCATAACTAATAACATCCATCTTATCAGACAAACAAATCATCTTATTTAATTAACTCAAATTTACATAATAAATTTCTTGTAAGTAATCCTATTGTCCTAAAGAAAAGAAAAAAGAAAAAAAGAACAAACATATTCTTAATCCATTTAATATATATTTCATTAATCACGCCTTTTTCTCTTACTTCTAATTCACAATCTTAATCCTAAACTCAATCTATGATTCTGAATTACCTTTAATCCATTACCAAAAAATCTCCTTTTTAAAATTAAAATAGTAGTCTATTCTAAAACTTTAAACTGACCACATAGCATCAAACTTTAGATTATTTCAATTCATTAGTCATCAGACAAATAAATCATCAGTAAATTTCATATAGATAAATCTTATATATCTTCTATTAATCGCACATCTAACTCATAATCTTAGTCCTTAAATCAGTCCATAATTCTAGGTTTCCTTTAGTCCATTACATAACACTTTAATTTTCAGTCTTCTTTTTTAGTCTTATTCTAGGTTTTTTTTCAAATGCCAAGTGGGTTTCCACAGCAAGGCTTCTCTTCCAGCTAAGTCTTTTTCCATTGCTTGTATTTGGATCAGTAAGAGCCATCTTAATCTTTGCATTGGCCCTCTGATTTTCTTAACCATGAGGACTTGTTGCTTTAAGATTTGAAGTCCCAGTCTTTGCTTTTCCTGGTTCTCAGCATCATAAGTAAATTGTTTATAAGGCAAAATCAAGTTCTCTTTATTTTCAGTTAATCTGTTTTGTAGAAAAATCAGGTATAGTCTGAAATTCAATTTTAGAGTTTAAAGAAGAAATTCTAGTTCTTAATTCTGTAGTAAGTTCTTTCATTGTAACACATATTTCCACTTTGGTCTCATAGATCTTTTCCAAAATAAGTTTGCAATTTAAATGTGAGTGTAGCTCCATTTTGTAAAAGTTGTTCAACTTCATCAGATTAACTTTCTCATAAAGAAATCATCTCCTCTCCAATTGCCATATTAGCTTTTAACCAGTAGATGTCCTCAGTAAGCTAAAAAAATCTTTTTTCAAATATCCCCTTTCTTCTGTTTTTTTCAGGGAAAAATAGAGGAAGAAATATTTAAAAAAACCACACCAACATAGGCTGATAATAAAGTTCTTAGGAAAAAAATATTTTTGTTCCAGTACCCCAAAATAAACTTATATAAAAAAACCACAGTTTTTGAAACTTCATTCTATTCTTTTTGTTCGCCTTTCTTCCCAGTCACGTAAAAGCTGCCTTTCCAAGTCAGGGAAATAGTACCATCAGGGCTCTTACAGGCAAAAAAAAAGAAAAAGAAAAGAAAACAAAAGAGAGGGAAAAAAAGGAAAGATCTCACCCGGATTCACCACGGTGGGTTCAAGGCTGTTCTGTGACTTGTGGTTCCTTGCGGCTAGGTGATTGGCCATTTTACTGGCTGATCTTCTCCGTTGGCCCTCAGAGTCTGGCCCGGAAAATCCGCGACTGAGCAAAGCCTCCTCAACAGAAGTCGCACCCTCCAGGGCAACTTTAGACCCACATAAGGGTCTACCGACGGAGGGAGGCTAGCCGACAAGGAGACGAGTCTTCTTGTACGACTAGAGGCGCCACGGCCCGGAACCGGAAGTCATTTTATGACCTTTATTGCCAGAGTTGTTAAGTAAATCATTGCAGTTGTTAAGTTAGTAATGTGGTTGAATCTGGTTTTCCCATTGACTTTGCTTGTCAAAAGTTTGCAAAAAATGATCACATGACTACGGGGCACTGCAACTGTCATAAATATGAGTCAGTTGCCAAGGGTCTGAATTTTGATTATGTGACCATGAGGATGCTGCAATGGTTGTAAGTATGAAAAATGGTCATAAGTCACTTTTTTCAGTGATGTTATAACTTGGAATGGTCACTAAATAAACCGTTGTAAGTTGAAGGCTACCTATACAGTGCAAAATGAGATAACCCTACTCTAAGAGGATGGAGAAGGAAAACAAGAAAACCGAGACACAGGTTCTTAATATTTGTTGGAATCTTATAATTGCCTACACAATGGCTGGACTGAAAATTTATTTTATTTTTATTTTATTTATTTTAATTAGATTTTTTATGCCGCTCCTCTCCAAAGGACTCAGAGCAGCTAACAACATGAACAAAAAACAACATCACAGCATTTAAAAACCAAAAACCAAATCGACAAAGCATTTAAAAGACCCCCCCAAACACATTCATCATACAGACACAATCACAGTCATCCCCAGGCCTGCCGGCATAGATAAGTTTTTAGATTTTTCAGTAAAGCCGGGAGAGTGGGGGAAATGCAGACTTCAGGGGGCAGTTGGTTCCAGAGGGTGGGCACCACAACAGAGAAGGCCCTCCCCCTAGGACCCGCCAGACGGCATTGTTTCGCTGACGGGACCTGGAGGAGGCCGACCCTGTGCGCTCTCACTGGTCGAAGGGAAGTATGTGGCAGAAGACGGTCCTGTAAGTATCCTGGTCCAATGCCATAAAGGGCTTTATAGGTAATAACCAACACTTTGAATTGCGCTCGGAGACCAATAGGCAGACTTCAATTGAAATCACCCTTAAGTTGATTCCAGATAATACCGGTAACTACATGCCTGAGTTACAGAAACGATTTGCCATTGTTTATTTCAGGATATATCTTTCTCCTTCCAATCAAGTGTATATTCTTGGTGATTTCTTGATGGTCACTCTTCCAAACACTAACCAGATGTAACACTGCTTAGATATATTTTTTTCAAAGTCATCTAAGTGTTGCCATTTGCATTAGTTAACTATGATGGACCTCACATCATGAACAGTTTTACAGTTTGCAATAGCAATTATTCACCAAATGACTCAAGAATTCTTATTCATTTAGTATTTCTTCTTCAGGGGTTCTTTTCTTTTCCAATTTTGAGCATCTTGCTGTGGTTAAAATGTGCAGAATTAAATATAAAGCTCCTTTGCTGAATTTATCCATAGTGATCCCTAATAAAAAGAGTTCTGGTTTTACTTCAATTTTTAATGATAGTATCTCTTCTAACCAATTCTTTATCAAGTGCCAAAATTTTTGAGCTTCTGAGCATTCCCACCACATATGATAATTCCTGGTATTTTCCTACATTTCCAACATAATGGTAAAGATTTTTTATCTATTTTTGCTAGCCTTCTAGGGGGAAGGTGCCACCTATAAAACATCTTGTATAAATTTTCTTTGTAAGTAGTAGCTACTGTTAATCTCCTATTTCTGTCCCATAGTAGTTGCCAATAATCTAACTCAATATTATAGCCAAAGTTTTTATTCCAAATTAACATTGCATCTTTTACCTGTTCTGCTGGCATACTAAATACTAAACAAAATTCTATCCTGTGCAGAAATGGACAGACTGACATTAGAACTCAAAAATAAAACAGAAACAGAGTACTTTGAAATTTGGAATAAAGTGTATAATTGGTTGGATTTAAAGAGGTATGCTGGGACAAAGACTGATGATTAAGTAGATAACCTATAAATTCTTATTTTAATATTTGTGATAACAGATAGAACCAAAAGTTATTCAACTAGGATGTATTTTATTGAAAGAATGTGCACTGTGTAACAATATAATAACTTAATGTAAAGTAATATTAATAGTATCGTTTAAACAGGGAAGTTGTATCATGTCCAATGTGTCTTTTTTGTCTTTAATTGTATTATGTTTAATGTGTCTTTTGTGTTTTTTTAATTGTATATTCAATAAAATTTTGTAAAAAAAAGAATTTTTATTTGGAGAATGGATGCTAAAGCACGGAGATCTCACTATATCCTGCATATGGGAAAAACAATTCAGGGAAAAACAAGAGTGATTCACAACTCAGCACTCCTTGAAGCTGTCACACCAGTAGTTTCAGATGAACATAACTGCAATCTATTAGCACCCCTTTGTGGATTGAATCTGAAACTGCAGTCTTAATGTAACACTTATTGTCAGGACCCGCTTCAATACCTCATCCCAAGAAAGCAGAACTCATGGAAGCAAGCTCTCCCAAAAGGAACTTTTATTAGGAGAGGCTGATAACAGGCATACTAGACAGGATCTGAGGTTTTCCTGCTCAGATCGGTAATTTAAAGTCTCTCCAAGCAAACCCCACCCCATAGTTCATCCGGACAGTTCAAACCGGCCAATCTCTAGGTGTTAAGTCCATTGTGGGAAAGGGAAGATAACATCAGGCTGGTTCTGGTTGGAACTGCAATGGTTAGGCGATTCTTTGCACCTTCTCTTGATAGCTGAGAGTTAAGCTGTTTGCCAGATGTTTCATTCCTTTCTACCTCTCCCTTTTCTAGTTGACATATTAAGGAGAGGAGGTTACAGAGAGAAATAGTGCAGGAAAGCAAAGTGTTACATTGTAGCAATAGAGTAAGCTGAGAGATAATGCAGGAGAGCAAAGTGTTACATTTTAGAAGGAAGCTAAGGCAATAAACCCACGATCATCCCCCCTCCCCCCTATGGCAGAACCCAGGGAGAGAAGAGAATGGAATTTGGGTCAGAGAAAGAAGAGCAAGGGAAGTATGAAATCAGACAGATATGGGTTGTCCATATAATCTATCAGGTTGTCCCTAAATTGCACACTTTTTTAAAAAAAAACCTATTTTACTTTGTTTTAACATGTATATGAATTTATTTATTACAAATTTGTGTCCAGTGTGATGCCTATATACAGTATGTTAATTCTCCTGTGATGTTTCCAAGAGTGCTTGCCAGGTCCTGTGCTCCACCTGATTTATTTTAATTTTAAATAAAACAAAACAATGAAATGGAAAATGGCATGTTGATAGCACATTATCTTTATTCCAAGATACCAGAAAGTCCCCAGAGCCATTTTTTGCAAATAAAAATCAGGGATGTCTTCTTCTTTCTTTCTTTCTTTCTTTCTTTCTTTCTTTCTTTCTTTCTTTCTTTCTTTCTTTCTTTCTTTCTTTCTTTCTTTTTCTTTCTTTCTTTCTTCTTCTTCTTCTTCTTCTTCTTCTTCTTCTTCTTCTTCCTTCTTCTCCTTCCTTCCTTCCTTCCTTCCTCCTCCTCCTCCTCCTCCTCATTATTATTATTTTAAATGCGTTCTTGTTTTTCATCAAGAGTTTGGTCAAAGCTGCAATTCCTTTTCTCCTTGGTTTCTTTGTCTACTTCCAAAACTTTAGAATCATCCTGGGTTCTGCTCTGTGAAAGTCAGTTTGTAGGTAGTAATTAAGGCATCAGGATAAAAATTGAGTGACTGTGATTTATAGTCCCACCTTAGGCACGAAGTTTGCTGGGTGACCTTGGGCCAGTCGCTTTCTCTCACCCCTAGGAAGGAAGCACCTTAGAGGGAAAATGTTGGTATTGGGGTTTTTAAAGTAGAAAGATTTTAGAAGAGCATGATAAAACCCAAGTGTAATTAGTTAATAGAATTGGAGATGCCAATTTGTTTTTTGCTTCATGTAAGAAGCTACCTTTTAACTTATAGTAATCATCTGCCAGTGAAAGTTCATATACCTGGCCTGCATTAGAAGTACAGGTAGTCCTCAGCTTATGACCATAGTTGAGCCCAAAATTTCTGTTATTAAACAAGACACTTGTTAAGTGAGCTTTGCCCCATTTTATGACTTTTCTTGTCACAGTTGTTAAGTGAATCACTACAGTTAAGTTAATAAAACAATTGTTAAGTGAATCTGGCTTCCCCATTGACTTTGCTTGTCAGAAAGTCACAAAAGCTGGTCACATGACCTGGGGACACTGCAACCATCATAAATATGAGTCAGTTGCCAAGAGTCTGAATTTTGATCACGTGACCATGGGGATTCTGCGATGGTTGTCTGAAAAATGATCATAAGTCACTGTTTTCAGTACTGTTATAATTCTGAACTGTCACTAAATGAACTGTTGTAAGTCAAGGACTACCTGTATAGTGCAAACTGAGATAACCCTACACTAAGAGGATGGAGAAGGAAAACAAGAAAAATGAGACACAGGTTCTTAATACTTGGAGCACTGGGGAACTACTAGAGGACTGGAAAAGAGCTGATGTAGTTCCTATCTTCAAAAAAGAAAACAAAATGGATCCAGGAAATTACAGACTTATCAGCCTGACCTCAATACCTGGGAAGATTCTGGAAAAGATAATCAAACAATGAATCAGCAAACACCTAGAGGCAAACAAAATCACTACTAAAAGCCAACATGGGTTTGTCAAAAACAGATTATGCCAGACAAACCTTATTGCATTCTTTGATCAAGTGACAAATCTAGTGGAGGAATGCTGTGGATATAATTTACTTGGACTTTAGTAAGGCATTTGATAAAGTAGATCACAATACTACTACTCAATAAGATAGAAAAATGTGGGTGAGACAGCATCATGTACTTGGCTGTACATCGGCTGTACTCAGCGTGTGGTCCTCAATGGAACCGCATCTACATAGAGGGAAGTGTGTAGTGGGGTGCCCCAGGGCTCTGTTCTGGGCCAAGAGTTCTTCAGCATCTTCATCAACGATTTGGATGAGGGAATAGATGGGGAACTCATCAAATTTGCGGATGACACCAAGCTGGCAGGAATAGCCAACACTCCAGAAGACAGGCTTAAGATACAGGAAGACCTGGACAGACTTGAACACTGGGCGCTATCTAACAAAATGAAATTCAATGGTGAAAAAAGCAAGGTTCTACATTGAGGCAAGAAAAACCAAATGTACAGGTATAGTATAGGGGGTACCTTGCTCAATAGTAGTAACTGTGAGAGGGATCTCGGAGTCCTAGTGGACAATCACTTAAATATGAGCCAGCAGTGTGCTGCAGCTGTCCAAAAAAGCCAACACAGTGCTGGGCTGCATTAACAGAGGGATAGAATCAAGATCATGTCGAGTATTAATACCACTTTACAATGCCTTGGTAAGGCCACACTTGGAATACTGCATCCAGGTTTGGTCACCACGATGTAAAAAAGATGCTGAGACTCTAGAAACAGTACAGAGAAGAGCAACAAAGATGATTAGGGGACTGGAGGTTAAAACATATAAGGAACAGTTGCTGGAATTGGGTATGTCTAGTTTAACGAAGAGAAGGATGAGGGGGGTCATGATAGCAGTGTTCCAATATCTCAGGGGCTGCCACCAAGAAGAGGGAGTCAAGCTATTCTCCAAAGCACCTGAAGGCAGAACAAGAAGCAACGGATGGAAACTAATCAAGGAGAGAAGCAACCTAGAACTAAGGAGAAATTTCCTGACAGTTAGAATAATTAACCAATGGAACAACCTACCTCCAGAAGTGATAAATGCTCCAACACTGGAAGTTTTTAAGAAGAGACTGGACAGCCATTTGTCTGAAATGGTATAGGGTTTCCTGCCTGAGCAGGGGGTTGGACTAGATGACCTCCAAGGTCCCTTCCAACTTTATTATTATTATGGATCATCGCACAGTCAGCCAGATGTTCAGACTGGATTTGGCATTTTGTCTACCTATCGAGTCCTTACCAAGGACCTGGGATAGGCAGATGTGGATGTTTGATGGTATTACAGATATCGTCGCAAGATGGAAGCAGTTCCTAGTAAGGCCGCCTTTTGCAATTGACTAATAGCAAATTTGTCAACGCCAATGGTGTTCAAGTGGTGCTCCAATTGTTTTGGGAATGCACCCAAGGTGCCTATTACTATTGATACTACCCTTGCTTGCTTTTGCCACAGTCTTTCTATTTCTATTTGTAGGTTTTTGTATTTTGTTATCTTCTCCAGTTCTTTCTCGTCTATTCTGCTGTCTCCAGGCACTGCCACATCCACTATCTTTCTTATCAACAATTGTTAAGTCTGGGGTGTTATGATGCAGGTGCTTGTCTGTTTGAATTCTGAAGTCCCAGAGCAGTTTAATTTTACCATTTTCTATGACTTTCTCTATTTTATGATCCCACCAGTTCTTGCTTACAGGCAAATGATATTTCTTGCAGATCTTCCAATGCACCATTGTTGCTACTTTGTCATGACACTGCTTGTAGTCAGTCTGTGCGATCTTCTTGCAGCAGCTTACCAGGTGGTCCACTGTTTCTTCAGCTTCTTTGCATACTGTCTGTTGCTGTCTTCTCAATTTTGACTTTATATGCATTTGTCCTTAAGGCTTGGTCTTGTGCAGCCAGAATTAGTCCCTCAGTCTCTTTCTTCAATTTTCCTGCTCTTAGCCATTGCCAGGTTTTTTTATTATCTGCTTTCCCAGCGATTTTTTTTAATGTACTGGTCATGTAGTGCTTTGTTTTCCCATGCCTCTATTCTGTTCTTCATTTGGTCTTTCTTATAGGCCAGTTTGGTCTCTCCAGTAGTCAGTAAGCCTTCCTGATATACTAATTTCAGTGCATCTTCACCACTGTCCTTCAGATATTCTTCCAAAGCCATTTCTTCTTCTTCAACCATCTGATGTACTTGCAGCATTCCACACCCACCTATTTTCCTTGGTAGATAAAATCTATCAATGTCACTGCGTGGATGAAGGGCATGATTCATTGTCATTATATTATTATTATTATTATTATTATTATTATTATTATTATTATTATTATTATTATTATTATTATTATTACTACTACTACTTGGTGGGATCCTATAATTGCCTATGCAATGGCTGGACTGAAAGTTATTATAACAATTGACTTGAATTGAAATAACTCATAGAGTCAAGTACGGTCTCTATAGTTGCCTTTGTGTAGTTCCTCTTTTCTTCACACAGATGGATAGTCCATTTTGGACTGAGATTATGTAATTTATGAAACCTAAGTGTTATTGTAGACTTGGGGAGGGGAAGGGTGTATGGACTTCAGTGCATAAATACACACCACTTGCCAAGAGTCTGAATTTTGATCCATAGGAATGCAGCAACGGTTGTAAGCATGAAAAATGGCCATAAGTCATTTTTTTCAGGACCATTTTACCTTTGAACACTGTCACTAAACAAATGGTTTGAAGTCGAAGCCTACTGTATGTTTAAAAAAGTTTACAGACTACAATTCAAAAGGCTGGATGAATATGATGAAGTAACAACCCCCAATACATCTGTCATTCTATATCTGAAATCAAAAGCTGTTGAAAATACTTAATCAGGTTCTCCGGCCTTTCTCTCTTTCCTTCCCTCAGCCCATTTGCCAGGCCGCTTACAATAATGACTTCAATGAACTTCAACTCCTATTGGAAGAAGACATAAGTAATCTGAATGCTCAGGACCGTTTTGGTGGAGACACACCATTAATCTGTGCATGCAAGAAAGGGCACAATAGAATTGTCAGTTACCTTCTGAAAATGGATGCCGATGTGAACATAAAAAATAAGGTAAGAGCAGTAATTGCAAATAGAAACTTTTCTTAGGTTGCTAAAACCAGGACTGATGTAGATTGAACATAGAGAAGGCATATGCTGGTTGAAGAATTCTGGGAGTTGAACTCCAGTCATCTTAGTTGATAGGTTTAAAAAACAGTACTTTAAAGTCACTTCGAAGCTTTAAGGCATATTGGATTACTTTATGAGTTCTGCAGGGTTAGGCAGGAAATCCAGACATAGAGGAAGAATTAGGAGATACCACTAATGTTTATTGTTGTGTAGTGAGAATGGTGAGGCATTGAAGACACAGGAGTGAAAATAACAGCTCGTTTATTCAATCCACACAGAAGCGGCTCTAGCAGCCGCTTGACTCATATTTATATGGGCCGCCACTAGGTGGCAGCCAATGATTTTAAAGTATACATTCCTGCCTAAACACAGGCTTGCAATATATGCAGACAGAGAGTTAAGGATTTAAATTGAACCACTTAGTTAACTGTTTTAATAACAGACCTTATGAAATTGAGTTAATACACAACATTTATGGTTACCTGTATCTTTGTTTATAGATAAGATAGGAAGAGAAGAGATCATCTATTATATTTTAAGAGAAGGTGATAAGTTACTAAAATTCTTTATACTTGTTTTGATGAAGGGGGAAGTCATCTCTTTATATATTGTATTTCTTTTCTTTTTCTTTTCTTTTTTTTATAAACAAGTTTTATTGTTTTTTTAATTTTTACATCAGAGTGCTCACGAAACACCATGGTGATGGGGTAATCAATCTTCCAAAGACAAAGTCATACATATATAACTCAAATTAAGTCATTAAAAGTTCCTTCTCTATTTCCCTCAAATAGTATAACATATTTAGGTTAATCCATTTCTACATGAAATTTAATCAGTCAAAACAATCATCAATAACATTACGTCTATGTAAATCCAAATCCTGTTTTTAAGCTTTACTAATTTACAGTTACCATATTCCAATTTAATCTTGAATAAACATATTATTAGCACTTCGGGTATCCTTTCTAAAATACACATAATATTCTGACAGTAACATTCTAATATTTCCACATATATTCTATTTCTTAGTCTAATAGGTCATTAATTAGTATCATTTCTTCTCTTATCACAAATCTCTCTTATTCTTCTTCCATTACAAAATAGTTATCCTACTTAAAATAAAAATATTATTCTATTCTATTTTAAATATATAATCTATCAGTCAGTCTATTTCTATAAAAAATCATTTCAATCCATTAGATAAAATTTAAATCTCGTCTAAATAATTATCATATCTAAAACAAGCATATTGTTACACAAAATATCATCTTGCTAACTTCACATACTCAATTAATTGTTAAATCAGTCCAGATCTCTAAAGCCTTTTTAACCCATTAAGTAAAATTTTAAATCATATTTTTGAATCTAACTCTAGCTTTCTTTCTGTGCCAGGCCAGTTTCCATCTGTATCATCTGTATCATCAAATCTTAGTATTTAAGTACGGGTATTTATCGACACATCAATCTGGTCTAAGTTCGCTTCCTCTTCTTCCAGTATCATCTGGATAGTATAGTCAATTTTGTTCCGTGTAGTAGTTACTAGTTGATTATCCAGGTTCTCACAGCTTGCAATAAATCACATCTGAAAGTCAGTTCCTGTTGCTTTTAAGACTGCAAATGTTTCAGTTGAAGTCATTCTTTGACCATCAGAGTTCCCCATAATTTGTACGTAGGCTTGTGAAATATCTTCTTCTGTAGTGATTAGTTGACTTGTGGAATGATCAATTAGAGTCTCAATTTGAGGTTTTAAGTCAAGCGTTTTTCTAGAGCTCAATTGATCAGTAGCTTCTTCTTCCATCTCTTTAAATTGTGTGCACTGTTGCATATAGGCCTCTTTAAAGCTAATCTGTTCCTCCTTTATTGTTCCTTGGCCTATAGGTTGGTCCATTAAGATTTGAAATTCAGTTTGTGGTTCTGTAATATGATCTTTAATTTTTCTCCAAGATTTCATGTACTCTGTAGCTTCCAGGATTTTTTCCAATATAAGCTCATAATCAAGCTGTGGGTAAGATTCCTCCATTTCCATAATAAAATACCCTTTTAGTCTTTTAGTAGAAGCTATATTTATTAAAAGTCAACAAATATCTACCTCCACAATTTCTAGTAAGCAAATTCAGCCCCCAGCTGTTTCAAGTCCTTTATCTTTTCTCTTTTATTATCATTTGAAGGTCAAATCCATCTTCAAACACCAAGAGAAAGTACAATTGCAGTAACACTTTTTCACCACAGGATGTCCTCAGTAGGCTGTAAAATCTTTTTTTCCAAATTAAAAAGATTTTATCTCATTAGGAAAATAGAGGGGGGGGGAAAGCAAATATCTCCAGCATAGTAGATAAAATAATAATAATGTTCTATGATAAGGATTTTTTCAGGGGCCCAAAATATCCAAAAAATTAAATATCCAATAAAAATTACTGTTTTATACTTTTGTTCAAAGCTTTTTTCCCAAGTAGACAGATGCTGCTCTCTTAAGGCAGGGAAATCATTCAGAGGCTTTTTACAGGAAAATAGTTGAGGCTAAGAGAGGGAAGGAAAGGTCTCACCCGGATTTCTCCATGGCGGTTCTTCACGCTTAGCTGTTCTGACTTTTGGCTGGTGCAGCTAGCTGATCGGCCATTTTACTGGCCGATCTTTTCTCCAATGGCCCTAAGGAGCTGGCTCGGGCCGCAGAAGGAGCTGCCGCCCTTCCGCAGCCAACGAGGGCCTCCTCAATGGTGGTCACCCCTCCAGGGCAACTTTTTGACCCAATTAAGGGTCTACTGGTGGAGGCAAAGCAGCCGGCACACGCCATTGGGATTGGCCTAAACCACTTGTGCTGCCAGAGGAGGCATGCGGTGGGTCCTGTCAGTCCGATTATTCTGGCTGATGGGCCCGAAGGAGGGCCTTCTCTGCTGTTGCTCCTGCCCTCTAGAATATCTTGGGGCCCCCATATGAGGTTGGCCCCAGCCCTCTTATCCTTACATAAGGGCCTAAAGACCAGGCTCTGCCAGTTGGCCTGGAGCCCCAGTGAGGGAAAAGCGCAATGGAGGTGGTTGATTAAGTAACAATAGATTCCATCTCCTCCCACTCTACCCCCTGCTCTCCCCATGTGTCCTTAGATTTTAATATTTGATTTTAATTGACTTATGTTTTAATGTATATGTATAGACATATTTTTAGGACTGTAAGCCATCCAGAGTTATTCTGTAGTTAGATGGATGGCCAATACATTTTATAAATAAATACATAAATTTTTATCCTACAGAACTCCCTTTAGTTATGCCATCAAAATGTTTTAGTAACTCCCTTTAGTTATGCCATCAAAATGTTTTAGTAAAATTCCAGGAATTGGCAGAGGGCTTTTGCTTCTAAGAATTATTTAAAGTTGTGCATTAAGACAGATCACAAAGATAGGAAATGATTTAAAATTTGTAAGAGATGCATTTATAAAGCCCCCTTAAAGGTTGAGGTAATATTTGTATACTCCATGAATGTGGAGTAACCACGGGAAAATTGTGGTTCTGGTGACTTGTTGGAAATAAGCTTTGTGGGATCTAAGTGGGTGGGATCTAATCTGCAAGGAGAAGGGATTTTTCAGAGGTTCTGGACTCAAATCATTTGAGGCTTTATAGATAAGAAGAACTCTTTGTCCTGCTCCGGGAAACAAAAGGCATTACTACATAAAGAAATCAAAATTGCTGCAACATGGAGACCAATCTGCTGCAAACACTATGTATCAGCTGACGTTCCAAGCACACGTAAGGGCAGCCCTATGTAGAACATTTTAGAGAATTAAAGCTTGGGAATTATCTGTCAATGCACTATTTTTTTAAAGCCAGTTGTATCTAGGAATGGATGCAGCTATCAGTCAATGATTCTTTTGCCTCCTTCTGGGGGATTAGGAGAGATCTAGATTCAGAATTACTGCCCAAGTGTGTATATAATCTTTTAAGAGAGTGTGATCCCATTGAGAAAGGGCAAATATATGGCAAACACAGAATTAGGACTAATAAAAGTGATAAAGGTGGGATAAAAATAAATACGTGAATAGATGTCTGAGGGAGGTGGGCGGTTAAGAAATATGAAATATAAATAAATAAATATAAATAAATAAAACCTTCATCCTTTCTAGATCCATTTTATTGCCCCTCATCCAGTCTATTATAAAAACTGTTTTATAATAGTTTCTGAGTCACATTACTGGCTGATGATGCTGGGAAAGAGACGTTGTTTTGAATGTTATCATAGCACTTGGCTCAAATCTCTGATGTTGTCTCCAGCAGTTTCATATATACTGTATGTTTCAAAATATCAGGAAGAAAATAGTTGTCAGGCTTGTCAGGAAAGAAAGACCCTTAACTCCATTTGTAGTGAAAGGGATATTTTTTATTGAAGCCAAGTGGTTACAACATAGCAAAGCCAGGTCTGAGGATTTCCCTTGTAAACTTGGTAATTTTCGCTTCTCCCAGGCCCTCTCCCCTTGGTCACTTTGCTTGTATCCAATAGCAATAGCACTTAGACTTATATACCGCTTCACAGTGCTTTACAGCCTTGTCTAAGCACTTTACAGAGTCAGCATATATTGCCCCCAACAATCTGGGTCCCCATTTTACCTACTTCGGAAAGATGGAAGGCTGAGTCAACCTTGAGCTGGTGAGAACTGAACTGTTGGCAGTTGGCAGAATTAGCTTGCAATACTGTATTCTAACCATTGTGCCACCACGGCTCTTAGGTTCCAGTTAGGTGTCTGGGTAAGAGTTCCACATTTTGGCACCTCTTTGAATGGGAATTTCACAGGCTTGTGTCCTTGGATCTTTCAAACATTGTCTCTGGATGGCACCTCTGGATTCTGTAATTCCCTCCTCCCTACCTTCCCATTCCCCCACACCACATTTTATAGGCTGCCATCAAAGTGAAGCAAAGCAGGGTGAAGTGGTTTGATCTGACAATAGCCTCAACTTCCCAAGTGACGCCATGTAGATCCTTCCTGAAAGATAGAAGTAAAACCATTGCAGAATAATGCCCCTAGTTTCAAAAAGTTCCAAGCGGATATCATAGTCAGTGGTATTGTTAGGAGGGTCAACATAGTCACAATCTTTCTTTCTCTCTCCCTCCAAATAAGCATCTTACATCAAGATGATTCAGACAACCTGAATGTCAGGACTGACTCGCCCTTTCATCTATATTCCACTTCACTCACAGTTTGACAAAGAAAAGGGGAGGAGATGGGATGGAATGAAAGGGTGGGGGATTGCATCTGAGCATCACCAGTTCCTGTGAGACAGTGCTCCAACCTAAGGACACATCGACCAGGTGTTCTAGCAGGACTGAGCAGTTCCCATAACAAAATGAACAGAAGTGATTGGTGGATGTAATTGACTGTAGGTAACCCATAGGGAAAGTGGGGAATTAACTATGCTAGCTTTTGCATAGGAAACCCAGAGCTGGTTTTGCTTTGTCTGTGCCAATATGGTTTATTCACTAAAATTTATGCTCTTGGTAAAATAATGTCCCTGGAGTTTCTTTTTCTGGATCCACTAACTGGACAGTTGACACTGAACCCCACTGCCTTCCCTAAAACTAATTTGAAATACAATTGATTTCATCTAGCACTGCCTGAAACTAAGGATGACACCTTTGATTGCTTTAAAAAGCATGGAACTTTAGAAGTTGACCTTAATTACATTATTTAAGAGATTAAGTGAGGACTTCTTGAAGATGGTTTAAAAAAAGATGAAACTTCCCCTCCCTTAGGGAGTTATTAATAAAGTTTATTAGGCCAACTCCCAAAGCTTTCTGATAAACAGATACAAGCCATGTTGGGTAAGGATCAATAGGTCACATGATAGATTGCACTTCTCTGAATAAACTATCCAGGTCCTCAAATACATACAAATTATAATTTATACATTATTCATGTGTAAATTAGGAAAAAAAGAAGAAGGCTGCAGGTTGATAACAATTTAGGAAGGTTCTAGTCTTTCCTTGACTCATTATTCCTTATTACTTTCTCAACGAGGCACTTCTTTCTTTCCTTTTAACCGAGGGTAACTCTCCTGGAACTGAGAATATCCCCAAGGTAATTTCTGCAATGGGAAAGCATCAAAAACCTTTCCAAACTGACATCAAACAATTCGCAAATAATTTTTATGGAAGATGGAATGAGAAACTGCCTAAAACTCTCCCCTTTCTCTCTCTAGAAAGAAAGAACCTGTTTGCACTATGCTGTCAAAAAACGATTTGGTTTCCTTGATTATTTGCTCATCATACTTTTAATGCCTGTTATGCTACTGGGATATCTTCTAATGGTAAGTTCCAGGTCAAACAAGTATGAAATGATGCCTACAATTATATCCTTATCCCCTGTTCTTTCAATCATCTAATCATAGTTGTTGTAGTTACATGTTTTAGGTTTAGATTTAACTCAGCAAGGAGTTTTGGGCTCTAGGGAAACCACAATTCTCTTTCCTGATGCAATGAAACACTTCATATCATTTCCATGTGAAAAATAGTCCTTACCCAATACAGGTAGTCCTCAACTTACCACGACAACTGAGCCCAAAATTTCTGTTGCTACGTGAGACAGTTATTAAGTGAATTTTGCCCCATTTTACAACCTTTCTTGACATTATTGTTCTTAAGTTAGTAACACAGTTATTAAATTAATCTGGCTTCCCCATTGATTTTGCTTGTCAGTAGTTCGCAAAAGGGGATCACATGATCCTGGGACACTGCAACCGTCATAAATATGAGTCAGTTGCAAAGCATCTGAATTTCATTCACATGACCATGGAGATGCTGCAGCTTTTGAGAGGCAGAAAACAAATTCATTTTTAATGTGCTATTGTGCCCACAGTAAAAAATGACAATAAAGGTTATCTCATCTGGAAAAAAAAAAGATCATAAGTGTGAAAAATGGGCATGTTACTTTTTTTCAGCACTGTTGTAACTTCAAATGGTCACTAAACAAACTGATGAAAGTTGAGGACTACCTGTACTGAAAAATTATATGACAACATATCTAACCATTGAAAAAGCAAAGAACAGATTGGAACAAGCCAGTCCACTCAAAAGACAGGGCTAAATAATCTGATACATAGGACGAAAATGAGTAAGAGGTTTTTCTAGGAGGTTGATTTTTTTTCTTTATATAGCTTCCTTTTGAAACCCAATAGTTGCAAGGATTCTTGATAATGACTTTCTAATTTTTCTTATTGTAAGATACTGGATTCTAGTGATCTTGCCTGACTGATTACAATCTTCTCTGCTTGGTAAAATCTGCTATGCAACCCTCCCTAAGGTCTCTTGTCTTTTACTTCCGTCTCTAGCAAAACCTGAAAAAGGCTTTTGTAGGAGCTGCATATTTCCACAGGCCTTTTTAAGTGCCAGAAAATTTAGAACTTCCTTGGAACATCTTCTTAGCATTAGCCAGCTCTCTCTAAAATCAGAAGAGGCTCCTGGGCATGCAGAGAAGATCAACAAAGATGATAAGGGTCTGAAGGATAAGCCATACAATGAATGATTGAGGGAACTAGATATGTCTAGTGACAGGGTAGGCAACCTTGGCTCTTTTATGACTTGTGGACTTCAACTCCCAGAATTCCTGAGCCAGTCATGCTGGCTCAAGAATTCTGCGAGTTGAAGTCCATGAGTCATAAAAGAGCCAAGGTTGCCTACCCCTGGACTCTAGTCTAATGAATAGAAGGACTAGGGGTGATATGATGCAGTTTTCAAATACTTATTCACTTGAGGGCAGAACAAGAAGCAATGGATGAAAATTAATCAAGGGCAGACCAACCTAATGCTAAGAAGTTTTCTAAGAGTGAGAACAATTAATCAGTGAAACAGCTTGCCTCTGGAAGCTGTTTTCCATCACAGGAGACAGGACAGCCATTTGTCCAGAAAGGTATATTTCCTGCCACATGTAGGAGGCTGGACTAGAAGCTGCCGAGGAGTCTTCCAATCCTATGATTCTATGTTCTATGCTCTGTGCACAGAAACTGTCTTCCAACTGGGAGGGCAAAGCAAAGCAAGTGAAGGGTCATATTGCCATGTAGCAGATTCAGGAAGATGTTTTGCTCAGATCTACTTTGAAGCAAAAAACACCATCAAAGGTTTACACACTCTAATATTTTCTGATTTCAGGAGCACTTTTAATTCTAATTTGTACGGAACACTTTTAATTTTTGTCCGTAAGGGCCATGTATCCCTTAAAGAGTGTTTCCTGCATTAGTATTTAAAGAGATGATTAATTACCATTATCTTTCAACTTGATGTGTTCTAGATGTGCTGTGACAGTGACTTTCTAGCTATGTGGGAAATTACAATATCTAGAAGACACCAAGCTAGAAACAGTCATTTAGCAACTCATCTGTATCATTCCTATGATCCTTTTCTTCCTCTAATAATTTTTGAGGTCCTAAAAATGGAGTTAGCTAACACTCAAATGCTGCTTCCTGGCTACTGTTCAATTGTCTAAGTATTAAAGTACATCTCTTGGGTAAGTGGCACATAAGTTTTCTACAATGATTATGCACACTATGGTTACTCAACATGCACTCAATTGCAGTTTCCCAATTCATAGTCAGAGTGAGCTATTCCATCACTCACCCTGTGATCCTGCAAACATTATGAAAAATCAAAACATACTTAGCATAATCCATAATCCAGACCCTGAGAGGCAGCTAATCAGATTTCCTAATTAGTTTTTGAGAATGTTTGGTATTGGGAAATTTAAGAGCACATACATGTTCGTAGGAAGATTTGGATGAATGTATAAGAGAAAGTCTTTATTAGCTGACTGCTTAATATGACAATGTTATCCATTTTCCAATAATGTTCCATTTTTTCCTTTCTCATCCATAAAATCTGCTAAACAGATTTCTAAAAGTAAGCAGAACGAACACCTCATCAAGATGCTACTTAGAGCTGGTGCATATGTTAATGCTCAAGATGATGTAAGTACATCTATTCATATCCTTTAACTGTATCTGGATTACAGTTTGGGTGGGAGCTGGATGTGATGCATAAAAATCATTTTGCTAAGGATGAGGAAAAACATGACCATTCCCCCCCCCCATGGTACTGAGAAATGCACTTTTTCCCCTATAAGGAGAAAAAGTGGGAGCAATTGATTCCTTCTGTCTGGGACCCAAGCCAGCCAACTTAGATGAGATCAATCAGGGTCAATTAGACTGAAATATTGCACTTTGCCAGCCTTTCAGACTATCTCCAACTTCGCCATTTCCTAGGCCCATTGTTCAGCTGTTATTTTTGGTTGCTTTTCCTCACCAATAAAAACAAAGCAACAAGGGATCCATTTGGCTGGCTGCCAGTTGTGTCATTCCACTCATCAACTGAGTGATTCAGTGTCAGAGAAACATATCAATCAGGATACTTGTGCAGCACTACAAAATTACTGCAGAAGGTTTGGGGTATGAGGATGGTAGTTGTGTGGAAAGTGCTATTAGATTTATATTTTAATGGTTTCATAGGCGTAGGATAATTTAACACGTTTTCTCAATCAGGCAGAATGAGGATGTGTTCCAAATATTGCAGAAATCTACTACCTAGCCATATAGTTAGGTTGCAGGTACTATTCTTGAAAAAAATTGTAATAGCTTGTTCATCATTAAAACCCCAAACAAAACATACAGAAGAGGCCATGAAGAATTCAGCCCTTTAGCAAACAATCGTGTCTCCTGAACAAGTATGATTTACTTCTGCTAAAACTTTGTGGCTTTATCTGCTCCAATTTTCTAATTAAAACCATACAATAATAAAAAGAGGAATTGTTCAGATCAAGGTCAAACCTTATTTTTATTTCAGTCTGTATGTTGGAAATAATATAGGACTGGACCTTTTAGTCTGCTGTTCTGGTACAATATTGTACTCTGCTTCAGGGCTGTGATGGAATAAGATGTTTGTACAAATCTCAAGGCAGTTAAGGAATATCTTGCAGAAAATAATACAAAGTGAACTAACTTATTCAAAAACAGTTTGGATGTCATGTGAATTCATCCTTGTTTACAATTTACTGTGTAATTTGAAAAAGATGGTAAATTCTATTTTCACTGTAGCAACCCAATGTAGAGTGTTTAAATTATGTAACATATATTTTGACTCTTTTGTTTTGATGTTCTTAATTTATGTTTTAATTTAACATTTTATTTATGGAACCATTTTGCAGTGAAACAGCATAGAGATGCCAGCTATACATCAATAGCCAATCTATAGTGGATGAAACAATAGACAAGTGTTTAAGTATATGATAATTCAAGAGCTTGCATGTAAGAACTTGTACAGTCCTTTTTTAAATTTTATATTTACTGAGAAGTATATTAGGGTAAGTGTGCAATTTATTCCTGAAGAATATGTACTATGATTTTTCTCTAGTCAGGACGGACTGCCCTCCACTACGCTTGTGAAATGAAAAACCAGTCCATCATTCCATTATTAATTGAAGCAGGTGCTGACCTTTCCATAAAGGACAAGGTATGGAAAACTAATCTTGTTTTAATGTTGATCTCTAGCTCATCCTGTGATTTGGACTATTCCTCTACTAAGAAAGAGGAATCTATTTTTATTTTAGAAAAGAAAAAAAATGTGTGGGTTTCTTTTCTACCAGAGGCAGAACAGTTAAGATGGTTGCTTGGGCTTGTCAGCTGGAAAGCTGACAGCCAGGGATCAAGACTTATTCACCCCAGCTCAGGCCAACTTAACAGTTCAAAAGCATGCAAATGCGAATAGATAAATAGGTACCATTTTGATGGGAAAGGTTTCTGTGTTCTATACTTTCATGTGGGCCCCATGATGACAGAAGCATCTCTCAGACAATGCAGAAGGCCCTATGCTGAGAATTGGAGATGGGCATTGTGAATATTTGTAATGATGTATTGTAAGTAATTACATTTGGAGATTTTGATCCAGGTTATGTTGTCCAGAAATGGCTGATGTTTAACGACACATGAAAAAAGTCAACGTGGAGAGTAGCAAGAAAAACAAGCAAAAAGGGGGAAAGAAATGGTAAAAAGGAATTAAAATTAGCTATACAACATCCATAAATATTTTTAAAATTAGATTTATCTACTTACTATAAATAAAGCATAGGCAATCTAGTATTTTCCCTGAAGCTTTTTGACTAGAACACTCAAAATCATTTGCCATGAAGATTAAAGTTAGCAATCCTAGCTACCAATGCTGGTCATAGATCATTTTAAGTTTCCCATAAGGAGAATAACATGGTTTAGCGGTAGCTTAGCAGAATAAGTGGAGCTTTAGAAACGCACATATATGCACAGGAAAAAAATAAAATAATATCATAAAATATTCAGATGTTTCCTCTGTGTGAAAGTCAATCATTAGGAAAGTAATTTTATTTCTTACCGATAAGACACACTCATTTTTTGTAGAGCTCATCACTCACCTTTTAATCAAATTTCTTTTATTTTGACCTAACACTGAAGAGATTAGCTTCAAGTAATAATCCTATATAAATTGTTATTTGCCACTGGTTTCAGACTATCTGGACTATTCCAATGTTTCTCAAATAAAGCCTTCCATGACCTTCTGAAATTTACACTAGAGAGATTCATCAAAACTTTGAAGCAAATAGCGGAAAGTTCCAATGATTAACACAATTATGTAACCACAACGGAGGTGGATATTTGATTAACAACAGATGCCACTTCCCCCCCACCTGCCCCTGTCTTCCCCATCTTTAATTGGATCATAGTTTAGCTTGTTTTAAATTATTTATGTTTTATTATATTTATATTTACCATTCATGATTGTAAGCTACTTTGTGGTTAGATGGGAGACGAAAGAAAGAAAGAAAGAAAGAAAGAAAGAAAGAAAGAAAGAAAGAAAGAAAGGAAGGAAGGAAGGAAGGAGGGAAGGAAGGAAGGAAGGAAGAAAGAAAGAAAGGAAGAAAGAAAGAAAGGAAGGAAGGAAGGAAGGAAGGAAGGGAAAGAAAGAGAGAGAGAAAAAAGCTTCTGGGCATAGTATTCTTTCAAATGTCTAAAATTGGTCAAGTTAGATTTTACATATGTTCATGCTTTCTTCATTCTTTATTTTCACTTTTGTTCATTTTATCTCTTTATTTCAGGATGGACAGACTCCATTAGACATAGTAAGAAGATTAAAGTTCCTCAACATAGAACACATATTAAAGAAGGATTCCTAGCTCATTACATCAAAAATTGTTAGAAAAGCCTCAACCCATGGGGCCAATTCATTGTGATAAATGCAATTCCATTTACAATTTCAAGTAACATCAAGCTTACATCAGCCAATAAGCTTATGTAAAAGAATAGACTGCACTAAATCCTGTTGCTAAGGTTTCATGGGTGATAAAATCAAAATGATGTGGTCAATTTTGTGAGCATCAAAATATTATTTTTATTTTCATGATTTTCTTAATAAAGTACAAATTTGTAGAGTATAAATCAATGTTTTTCAAACTTGTCCAAACAAGATGTGTGGACTTCAATTTCCAGAATTCCCCAGCTAGTTGAAGTCCACACAGTGATTGTTAATTTGAAACCCATTGATATGGTATTTATTTCATTGGTATTAAATTGTGCAATTTATATGTGTTGTAATCCAAAACAGATTTAGCAATAAAGATCTGTTGTAAATTTACTTTTAATCTGTCAAAAAGTGTATGTCTATTTTGTTTTCAATGCATAGCATAATGATAGAACAAGAGATAATGTGCTTTATCTCCTGGAAGTTGCCAACTTCATATGGGAATGGAGACAGCACATCCACACCCCACCAATTTTTTTTATCTTTGTTATTTATAATTTGAGTAGAATAACACACTCTTTAAATGTTGCAGAATACTCTAAGGCATACAAAGGAATATAGTTGAGATTTTATTGTTTTGTCTTAGTTCTACTCCTTTATTGCTAGTTTATCTCCTATTTCATTTCCTCATTGTTAGTTTTTGAGTTTTCCATTTTACAGACTGATTTTCTAAGACTTTCTAGTTGAAGACCATAATAAAGAAATTGACTCATTATATTAAGACAGGGGGAGACCCCAAGAAGTATTCATGTTAGAAGTATTCAATTTTTTTGCAGATATATTACTATCTCTGTCTCCATTTCCATCTCCATCTTCATTTCTGCACAGGATGGCTTGCATTAAAAATTGAAAGCCTTTAAGTGTTTAAGAAAGCAGTTAAAACCATAATAAAACTTACTACTACTACTACTACTACTACTACTACTACTACTACTACTACTACTACTACTAATAATAATAATAATAATAATAATAATAATAATAATAATAATAATAATAAGTTGGAAGGGACCTTGGAGGTCTTCTACTCCAACCCCCTGCTCAGGCAGGAAACCCTATACCATTTCAGACAAATGGCTGTCCAGTCTCTTCTTAAAAACTTCCAGTGATGGAGCATTCATAACTTCTGCAGGCAGGTTGTTCCACTGGTTAATTGTTCTAACTGTCAGGAAGTTTTTCCTTACTTCTAGGTTGCTTCTCTCTTTGGTTAGTTTCCATCTGTTGCTTCTTGTCCTGCCTTCAGATGCTTTGGAGAATAGCTTGACTCCCTCTTCTTTGTGGCAACCCTTTAGATATTGGAACACTGCTATCATGTCCCCCCTCGTTCTTCTCTTCATTAAACTAGACATACCCAATTCCAGCAACTGTTCCTTATATGTTTTATCATGAAAACCATTCAAAACTAATAAATACAATTACTAAAAGCCAGATTAAAAATATGAGCCTTTACCATTCTTTCAAAGATCTCTAAAGAAGTTAGACTTTTATTTTCTTGTGTTTTCTGTTTCTAATGTAGCTTGCCCAGAGTAATTTTGGAACTGGGGGCTTCTAATTCTCATCAGTCAATTGATGAAAGCTACAAGAAAACCATTCTTGAATTTAGGGCAACAAAATTAGAAGACTTGTTCCAAAGTTGTTGACAGATACCTGGGAATTCTTCTGACTCTTTTAGTGTACATAGAGGTAGCACAAATAAAAGTATCACCTCAGTATTTTATATTTCACACAGAAGCATTTCAGCCAACTCTGATATGTTCCTAAGCATATCAGCTTAAGAACAAACATAACATGGTCTCTCTTAACAGATCAAGACACCAATCTAGTTGCTGCATCTTGAATTAACTGAACAGTCCAAAATTTGTATTATATGTTTGAAGTGGACTAAGCAAGTTACATCAGGTTTGGGCTGCTTTGGCTTGCAGTATGGATTAATTGCATGATGGTTTCAGAACATCTGATTGGATGAGTTCTTTTAGTTTGAAGGCTAGTTGTTCATGCAAACATGCAATGTGTTTATTTAAAACAAATTATATAGTCATTTATCTGGGTGGCTCACAACCAATAGATACGGTAAATACACATCTAGCTACAATACAAATATTAAAATATTAAAACCAAAAAATGTGGCATCATAGCTAAACTAATGAGGCCTGCATCAGTTAATCTCACAAAGCCAAATTCCTGGCATGCTTGTTTGCCAGTGCAGTATTCTACCTTAGAGAATGACAGGAATACAATGCTTTGTTTCTTGCTGCACAAGATGATAGCTGTGCTCAGATAGAAGAATAGAATCCTATAGTTCAGCGGTTCTCAACCTGTGGGTCGCGACCCCATTTGGGGTCAAATGACCGTTTCACGGGGGTCGCCAAACACAGCAGTCCGCCATTTTCCCCCCCATTTCCCCCCCATTTCCCCTCGGCCGTCGTGCGCGCGCCGTGCATGCGCGATTCGGGCAGTTGCGCCGCGCATGCGCAGTTCGGTCCATCACACGCGCACCACGCATGCGCAGTTCGGTCCGTCATGACGTGCATGCGCGGTTTGGGCCGTCACACGCGCGCCGTGCATGTGTGGTTCGGGCTGTTCGTCGCGCATGCACGATTCAGTCGGTTGCGCCAAACATGCGCGGTTCGGGCCACCACGCCGCGCATGTGCGGTTCAGGCCATCATGCATGCGCCGCGCATGCGCGGTTAGGCCCGTCGTGCCGCGCATGCGTGATTCGGCCCGTCACATCGCGCATGCGCGGTGCAGGTCAGGGTCGCGCCATGCATGGGCGGCGCAGGTGGGGTCTCGGCCTGAAAAAGGTTGAGAACCGCTGCTATAGTTTGAGATTATTAGTTATAGTTATATTAGTTATTAGTACATTAAATTACCGTATTTTCCAGCATGTAAGATGACTGGCCTATAAGATGACCCCCAATTTTTGAGAAGATTTTTATGGTTTAGAAAGCCGTCTTATACAGCGGAAAATACGGTATATATACTTTAAAAAATGGTAGCCTCCTTTGGGAATTGATTGCAGGACCTAAATCACCTTCAAACCCTGCCCTGCAAGAGGTAGGAATTGCCCAGCCATGCAGAGAAACGAAATCTTTGCTCGGGCTTTCCTTGCTTTGGGGATGAGGGCTTGAGGCTGGATCCCCGGATAAAAAAAGAGAAAGCAGAAAGGCCACGATTTGCGAGTCAAAAAATGAGGCGACCTGCCTCTCTGCTCCATCTCAAACTCATCCTATCTAAGCCGGTCTCTTTTCAAAGAGAGAGGAGTGGTTGGGATCTGTCCAAGCAATGGTCTCCTTTGCAGGCCGAAAGTGGCCACGGAGGCCTTGAATTTCCTTCTGTGTTTATACCGTGTGTGTGTGTGTGAAAAATCTCCAGAATCTGCCACGGCCCCCACGACAAGTGAGCAGGAGGAAACCCTGCTTGCGCACCTGTCTTGGGTCAGTTCAGAAAGCCAGAATGGGCCAAGGGAACCAGCAGAAGCAGGTCGCTTGGCTGGTGGCGGCCTCATCCGGCTTCCAGGTGGGTCCCAAGATACCCGTATTTTCCGGTGTATAAGACAACTGGGCATATAAGACGACCCCAACTTTTGAGAAGATTTTTATGGTTTAGAAAGTCATCTTATATGCCGGAAAATATGGTATGTAATTCCTAATAAGCATGTGCCCAATCTTTTTACTGCTGTCCAGCTGTCTTGTGTTGGTCCACTGATTTTTCCACTTAGGAGTTCAATTGCAATTCATTGTGTCAGGCCCACTCACACTTGTGATGCATAGTAGCTTTCCCACACCTGTTGGGTACTGTTCATTGCCAACTTGATTTGCTTTATTTTGCAACTTTACTCCTTTGCCTCATTGAGAAACCTTTCCCCTCTATTATCTTTAGGTATTGAGTGGAAAAGAACCTACCACATTTGCTCTTTATTATTTCATTTCCAAGATAGTGACTACTATCTTCAAGATGTTTTACTACAATTTGAGTCAGTCACTGAGACCAAGAGGTTTTGTCTTCCGAGCTTTTGGACTTGTGCTGGAGCTCATCCTAAGGGAAATTCTCTCTAGAAACTGCTAGAGAAGCTTGGAAGACAAAACCAGATCAAAAAATTGGATCCTGTAACATTATCCTGGGACAGGTATATTGGCCCTCATCCATTTCTTTATTTAAATTGCCCACTTGTCTCTTTCTTCCTCTGCAAACAAATCAAATGTAGCTTCCATTTTTAACTCTTTTATATAAATATCAGTCTTTGAGGTAGTTCATTCTTTAGTTTGCGGCTTTTCAACCCATTTCCCAAGGCCATCCCCACATACAATTATGGTAAGTGTTGTGTCCTGAGCCTGCAAAAGCAGGCTCGGGACATTGCATTGGTCCCGGACATTCCAAAAGGTGCCTGAGACCAGACAGAACGGCACCAGCCTTGTGCGCATGTGCAAAGCACTCAAATGCTCTGTTACTTTGTTTGACATTGTCCGGGTCTCTGGACACATAAAAAGCCTGCGTGCTTTTGCCTGTTCGTTCGGTTGTTATTAGAAGAAGAATAAAGAGCTGTTTAACATCGCCATGTGTTTTCATCATTTGCACGCAAACGAAGTACTTAACACTGGCGATGAAGGTGGGATCCGTTGAAAGCTGAAGAGAAAGCTTTAAGGACTTACCCAGGAAGTCCTGGAGAGGGGAAGACGGAGTCTGAATCAGTGTCCCAGCCTGCCAGTATAGCATAGCTGGAGGGTGAGCTCGGCTAAAGGACCCTTTCCCCAAACAGAAGTTTGCAGAGGAGTGAGTGGTGAAGGTCGTAATAGTATGATGGCGAAGATTGGCCATTTATCTGATTTTGATGTCTCACACCCAGAGAGATGGAATTCCTACATTGCAAGGGTGGAGAATTACTTCAGAATAAATAAAATTAGAGAAGACAGCTTGAAGGCTGCAACTCTTTTGTGTGTCTGTGGACAGGAAGTTTTTGAAATTGCAGAGAATCTGGTGGCCCCTGCACCTCTGGAGTCAGTAACATATACTGACTTGAAGAAAATGTTAAAGGAACACTTCCAGCCAAAGTTATCTGTTATTGCTTGGAAGCACATGTTCGAGCAGAGAGACCAGAGGCCGGGTGAATCTGCTACGGATTTTATTGCAGCCTTAAGGCGAGCAGCCAGACCTTGTGAGTTCAAGGATCTGGAAGAGAGGCTGCGAGATCACTTTGTATGCAGTTTAAGGAACTGAGACTTACAGCAGAAGATTTTTGCAAAAGAAGATGTCTCTTTCCAAGATGCGCTATGAGAGGTGACAGCTGAGGAAGCAGCAGACGGGGCTGTGAAGACTCTATGGCTCACCAGAAGCCCTCCAGAGACAGCTACTGTCCATCAAGAGGATGCTCGAGAAGGATCGGAAGCGGATCCTGAAGAAGAGGTGGATAGACTTCACCAGCCAGCTGAAAGGAGGCAGAAGGAACATCTGGACAAGGCCCCAGCATCTCTTCAATGCTTTGGGTGCAGAGGATGCCACAAATGAGCTGACTGCAGGTTCCGCTCCGCCATTTGCAGAGTGTGTGGCAGGCAAGGCCACATCGCATCAATCTGTTTGGGTCGCCAGAAGGTCCAACCTCATGAAGAATTGCGTCTGAAAGGTACCAGGGTCCCCAGCCAACATAGGGTGGGTTTCTACACATCACGTAGGACTATTTTAAGGAGAGGGACACATAGACCCCTTAAGAAGAAGCTTTCCATTAACATAAGGCTGCAAGGGGTTCCCTTATCAATGGAGTTGGACACTGGGTAAGCTGTCTCCATTATTTCTATTAACACATTCAAAAGGATATGCAGCAGCAGTGGCCTTCGAGTTAAACTCAGGCCATCCAATCTAATACTTACAGATTTTCAGAATTCTATGGTGTGTGTTAAGGGGGAGGCCATACTTAGAGTACAGCATAAGGATTTTGAAGGTCCCCTAGATGTGGTGGTTGTTGGGGGTGAATGTATGAGTCTTATTGGACTCGATTGGTTCGAGGCTCTGGGAATCCAGGAAACTGGGCTGCACCATTTGTAAATGTTGAGCCTTGCAGAAGTCTGCAAGGACTTTGCAGATGTGTTTAGTTCAGAGCTAGGATCCTACAAGGGGCCTCCAATTTCTCTACGGTTAGACCCAACCATCATGCCCATCAGGGTTAAGCCTAGGAGGATACCTTTTGCCCTCAAAGGCAAGATTGATGCTGAGCTGGACAAATTGCTCCAGCAGGGCATTCTAGAACCTGTGGATTCAAGTCCATGGGAAACCCCCTTAGTAATGCCTCTAAAGGCTAATGAGGACATACGTATATGTGCAGACTACAAGTGCACACTGAATAAGGTGCTGCAACAGCACGCTTATTCAGTGCCTGTGGTAAGTCACATTCTGGCCTCCCTCAAGGGGGGGCGCATTTTTGCAAAGCTTGACCTGGCACAGGCCTATCAACAGCTACCTGTTGATGAGGCAGCTGCAGAGGCCCAGACTATTGTAACTCACAAGGGGGCCTTCAAGGTCAAGAGACTGCAATTTGGGGTAAATGTAGCGCCTGGCATATTCCAAAGTGTCATGGAGAGCACACTTTGAGGTATTCCTGGGGTCTGTCCCTACTTTGATGATGTCCTCATTGCTGGGGAGTCATCTCAAAATTTAGAGAGATTAAGGGCTGTCTTGCTTCGTTTTCGAAAAGCAGGCCTTAAACTAAAGAAGGATAAATGTAAGATAGGAGTCACTTGTACTGACTTTTTAGGATTCAGGATAGATGCCCAAGACACTCACCCTGCTGAAACTAAATTGCAAGCTATCCAGCAGGCCCAAGCCCTAAGTCTAAGAGTGAGTTGCAAGCCTTTTTGGGGCTATTAAATTTTTACCATGTATTTCTCCCACATAAAGCTGCAGTGGCAGAGCCATTACACAGGCTTTTAGATAAGCAGGCTCCTTGGCAGTAGACTAAAGTCCATGACAAAAGCTTCAATCAGGTTAAGGCCTTGCTCACTTCTAATGCTGTTTTATCACATTTCAATGAGCAACTGCCTGTTTGCATCGCATGCGATGCATCTCCTTATGGTGTGGGAGCTATACATAGCCATCTGAAGGCTGATGGGACACAAGTCCCTGGGGCCTATTATTCAAGGACTCTGTCTTCTGCAGAGCGGAATTACTCTCAAATTGACAGAGAAGCCATGGCCATGGTGGCTGGCATTAAGAAATTTCATGATTTCTTATATGACCACCATTTCACGGTCTATACTGACCATAAGCCTCTGCTGGGTTTGTTTACCAGTAACAAACAGACCCCACATATCATTTCTCCTCGTATGCTGAGATGGTCCATTTTCCTGTCAGCATATGACTATACATTAATTCACAAACCTGGAAAAGAAATGGGCCATGCAGATGGCCTGAGCAGATTACCCCTGAACCAAGTAGAGCCAGATCCTGCTCCAGCCATTAATATTCTGTCCATTCAAGAGTTGCCTGAGTCTCCCCTCAATGCTAGGGATGTGGCTGCAGAAACTGCCACTGATCACACGCTTACACGTGTGCTGACATGGGTGTTGTCAGGATGGCCTGACAAGTGCCCAGATACAGAGTTCCAAGAAGCATGAGTTTTCCACTTTCAAGGTTTGCCTGTTATGGGGTAGGAGGGTAGTGATCTCAGCCTCATTGAGGTCTAGAATCTTGATTTCTCTGCATGATGGACATCCTGGTACAGTCAGGATGAAAGCGCTTGCACGCAGCCATATTTGGTGGCCTGGGCTCGTTAAAGCCATCAAAGCCCAGGTGCATGGGTGCCAAGTGTGCCAACAGTCTCGGCCTGAAATGCCTCAGGCACCAGTACATAGGTGGGAGGATACTCAAACCCCATGGTCTAGGGTGCATATAGATTACGCTGGGCCCTTTCAGGGGCAATTCTTCCTGGTTGTTGTTGATAGCCATTCCAAGTGGCTAGAGATTGTTCCTGTTTCCTCCACTACTACTGCCTGGACCATCCAGGTGTTGAGAGGAATTTTTGCATCACACGGTCTTCCAGATGTTCTGGTTTCGGATAATGGCCCTCAATTTACCTCTTCTGAGTTCCAGGCTTTTCTTCAGGCCAACCTGATCTGCCATGCAACGTCGGCTCCCTTCCATCCATTCTCCAATGGAATGGCAAAGATGCCCTCAAGAAACTGACTTATGGTAACTGGCATCACAGGTTAGCAGATTTCCTTCTTGCACACTGCACCACACCATGCACAGCCACAGGGAAGAGCCCTGCTGAACTCTGCTTGGCTCGCCGCCTTGTCACTAAACTGGACAGGTTGCACCCTGACAGGGTGGCTTCACAGGTGTCACAACCACTGGCACCTAGGAGACTCCAGGTGGGTGATCTGGTTTGGGCAAGAAACTATGGGCCTGGTCATCTCTGGGTCACAGTTGTGGTCTGCAAGGTCTCTGGGCTGTTGTCATATGAAGTTGCATTGGGGGACGGCTACATTCTTCGCAGGCACATATACCAACTGCGTTGGAGGCTGGACTCTCACCCTTCCACTCCTGGCTCTGCTCTGGGGGGGGAGGAGGACCATAATATGCATTCTGGGTCACAGTTTCCCAGGCCTAACAGGCCATCACTAGCTGCTACTGAGACTATTGGGGATTCATCCCAAAGTTCCGCAAGTGCTCCTAACAGGAATTCACTGGATAGGGGGTCATCCCACAGTTCCATAATTACTCCACACAGGGAGTCACACCAGGGGTATCCACAGTATTCATATATGTCAGATAGTGCTCCAGACAGGGAGACTGACTGGGGGTATCCACACAAATCACAAGCAGCAAGAGAAAAAGAATTCCAGCAGGGGGGCTTGCCCAATTCCGCAATTGCTCCCAAAAGGAGATCACCAGCAAAGGGGGTTGCCATGGAGGCGACTCCTGACTCTGGTACCTTGGGCACGTGCTTGGGAGCCACAGAGTACTGGGGCACTTCCGCTACCCAGCATTCTCCATCTGCTGGCCTTGGGTTTGAGAGACAGTGTTCCCAAGAAGGGTCCATTGTTGACCCGGCGACTTCCACCTCTCCGAGGTATGCTGGCTTGGACTTAGAGGGTCCAGCCAGCCAGCAGATGGGTGGGTAAAATGGGTATTTGGGGCAGCAAAGTCCTGGCCTGCTTAGCCTGGTAGGCGAGCAGGTGGGCCAGACACCCTCATTGGGGTCACCTGGGAATTTAAGGCAGCAACGCCCTGGCCTGCCTCACCTGGTAGGCGAGCAGGTGGGCCAGGCAATTTCTCCTGGCCTTAGAAGGTCACAGCGGGCCAAGTGCCCACCCAAACATCTTAGAGAATTTGTAAAGTTGCTGTCAAGTCACAAGGGTTCTTTTCATGAGGCCCCTGAATAACGGGAGTACTCGTGATAGAATATTTGTAGTATTTTTTTTGATTTTGGAAACATTCATTGTATTACTAAGATTGAAGGGGGTTTGCCTGAGGGCATACTCAAGTATTCCACACTCCTTGCATTTGATTACTGAAACTGTATGACACTGTTCCATTGCATGGTGCACAAATGTGTGTGCAAGGTATGTTCCATCTAGGGGGGGGTGTGTTGTGTCCTGAGCCTGCAAAAGCAGGCTCAGGAAGTTGCATTGGTTCCGGGCATTCCAAAAGCTGCTCGGGACCAGACAGACCGGCGCCAGCTTGTGCGCATGCGCAAAGCGTGCAAACACTCTGTTACTTTGTTTGACATTGTCCGGTCCAAAAGCCTGTGTGCTTTTGCCTGTTTGTTCGGTTGTTGTTAGAAGAAGAATAAAGAGCTGTTTAACATCACCATGTGTTTTCATCATTTGCACGCGAACGAAGTACTTAACAGTCAGCATGGAACAGCATTTCCCCATTCAAAGTCCATGTTTTATAACATTTGATTTAGTATATCAGAGCTTGGGATGCTTGCTTTAACCCATACATATTGTTGCTGTTTTGCAATTTATACACCAGTTTTCTTGCCCTGGTTCTTCCAAACCTGGTGTCTAGTATATATAAATTTCTTTTCTCAGATCACATGAAAAAAAAGGCTATCTTAATATCTAAATGCTCCACTTGTAGTGTTCTGAATGGTCCTACAATAATTGCGTGTTTGCATGTTTAACTGCATGCACAAAAATGGTCATAACCCTCTTCATGACTTTGTATTTAGCATTTTGTTAACTGAGTTTTTGGTGTGGCATATAACCATGAGTACCATGATGTAGCCTACGGCTTTCTGGCCTTTTGGTACTTCTGTGGGATTGGGCACGTCCTTCTTATAGCAGTATTGCACATTAAAGTCTGGTGGAATTCCTTTATTAGATCTTAGGGATCTTTTATATTTTAATTCTGGTTCCTGTTCTTACAGTATGGCAGCAGCCCCTTCTGAATCATACATCTGGGTGCTACTAGTAAACCTAGGCAGGTTTGGACCAGCATCCGAATCCCGCAATTCATCTTGGGTTATCTTTTCAGAATTATTTTTTCATTAAAATGAACAATGGTATCTGTGTTTACTTGTCCAGGATTTGAATCTGAAACCTGGTAAGCTTTTGCTTACCAAATGTGCCATTTAATTTCTTTTTTTCTTTCTTCAAGGATATGTGCATAGCACTTGTCACCAAATGCCTGTAGTTGTGATAGAGTAGACTTGTTCCCCTTCCATATGGAGTTTTCCTTTCATTTTGCAGGCTGGCTTTGAAAAGTGCTGCTTCTCCCCAGAATTTATCCAGAAAGTTTGCATCCAGCAGAAGGCATAGCAACGTGTTTAGCAAACTTAGTATTGCTGCTATGATGGGCATCCAAATAAAAAAAGGAAATCTCTTGATTATCTATGAGAATTTAATTTGTTTCTCAATTACAGAGGAATAAGGTAAAGAATTCAGAGGAAACGGGAATAGTTTGAAGAAGTGATTTGTGTCATGGTTCCGACTAATGAAACACTTCAAAGAACTTCCAGGCATGTTTATCCTAAAGCCTTTATTATCAGTGTTACAAATTGACAGCACATCAGGGAGGTTTATGCCAGATTCTGAATTCCTCTTGCTGGCATCTAACTTTTCTTGCTAAATCCCTCCCTTATCTTGCAGTCACAAGTCACATCTTCCAATTAGCCCAGAGGGCAGAGATTCACTTCCGTTCCCGGCTATTGTTATTTCACCTCCCTTTTCTCTGTCATCTGAATTAACTCTAAAAATAACAGACAGTTCTGCATATTGTCAAAGCAAGAATATACAGTATTTCCAGCGCTGACATCCGGGCCCCCTTACAAGAAGGACAGATCCTGTAAAGTAAACAAAAGCATATGTTAAGGGTGGAGGCTGTGCGGGTCTGGATGGGGAAGAACGGACTCAAGCTCAACCCCTCCAAGACCGAGTGGCTGTGGTTACCGTCGTCCCGGTATAGCCAATTGATGCCATCACTATCTATTGGGGGCGAAACAGTGGCCCCCACGGGAAGGGCTCGCAATTTGGGAGTCGTCCTGGATTCACGGCTGTCCTTACAGGACCATCTGGCGGCCGGGGCCGGGAGGATGTTCTATCAGGTTCGCCTGGTGTGCCAGTTGCGTCCCTTCCTAGACCGGGACTCACTACGCACAGTCACTCATGCCTTCGTTACCTCCAGGCTGGACTACTGTAACACTCTCTACATGGGGCTCCCCTTGAGGTGCACCCGGAGGCTCCAACTGGCCCAGAATGCGGCTGCATGGGTAGTGACAGGAGCGTCGTGGCACTCCCATGTAACACCGCTCCTGCACGAGCTGCACTGGTTGCCGGTGGTCTTCTGGGTGCGGTTCAAGGTGTTAGTGACCACCTTTAAAGCGCTCCATGGCATCGGACCCGGATACTTACAGGACCGCTTACTGCTAGCAAATACCTCCCGCCGTCCGGTATGCTCCCATAGAGAGGGCCTCCTCAGGGTGCCGTCGGCCAGACAATGTCGATTGGTGACCCCCAGGGGGAGAGCCTTCTCTGTGGGAGCTCCCACGCTATGGAACGAGCTCCCCCCTGAACTCCGTACGATGACGGACTTACGCACCTTCCGTCGGAAACTGAAAACCTTCCTTTTTCAACAGGCCGGCCTGGCATAGAAGCTCCGGCTCCAACCGGGTGAAAATGTTTTAGGGGGATTGTGTAATTTTTAGGATTCACACATATTGGGTTTTATATGGGATATTATGGCCTAATTTGTTTAGTTTATTTTTAAATATTTTAATTCTGTATATTTATGTTTTTTTTTAAATTTTAAGGCTGTACACCGCCCCGAGTCCTTCGGGAGAGGGGCGGTATAGAAATTGAATAATAAATAAATAAATAAATCTTTCTGTTTGTTGGGATATTTCACATGAAACCTTTTGACCAATCTGTCAGCTTTCACTTCACTAGATTTCACCCAGGTGGCTTCAGACAATGGGTATCCCTTCCATTGTATTAGGTACTGCAATTTCCTTCTAAAGATTCTAGAGTCAAGAATACGTTTCACTTCATAGTGGGTCTGCCCTGCAACTACTAGGGGCCCAGGTGCCTTCTTCGGGGGAGGTCTTAAAGTGGAGCCCCGATAAGGCTTCAACAAGCTACAATGGAAAACTGGGTGAATTTTCCCTAAAAGTCTAGGGAGTTTTAGTTCCACTGTGACTGGGTTGATGATCCTTACTATGGGGAAAGGCCCCAAGAATTTAGGTCCTAATTTCTTGCTAGGCAATTTGAGGCGTAGATATTTAGTTGACAAGTAAACCTTTTCCCCAACTTGGAATGTTCTTTGGGGAGCCCTCTTTTCATCAGTCTGTTTTTTATAAGTTTCAAAAGTCTTTTTCAAAACAGTTTTTGTATTTTTCCAAACTTCTTCCCACCCTTTCACCCACTGGTTAAGTGTCTGGGAAGCGGAGGGCAACTGAGGATATTCAGGCATTGGGCTGAACTCTTTTCCTGTGGCCACTCTGAAGGGCATGTAGCCGGTGCTGCTGTGCACAGAATTATTGTACGCCACCTCCGCAAAAGGGAGGAGATCAGTCCAGTTTGTCTGTTGGTAAGAAACATAGCATCTAAGATATTGCTCCACCATCTTGTTAGTGGCTTCTGCAGCTCCATTGGTGGCCGGATGAAAAGCAGAGGATAACCCCTGAGACAATCCAATTAATTTAAGAAAACTTCTCCAAAATGTCGCTGTGAACTGTACCCCCCTGTCTGAAATTATTCGCTTAGGGGTGCCATGCAGGTATATATGTTTCAGGAACAATTTGGTCAGTCGTTGGGTGGATGGGAGTCCTTTGCAGGTAGGTCTACTATAAAGTCCATAGCTATTTCTTCCCATGGTTGAAAAGGGTCTGTTACAGGTTGCAGTAACCCAGGGATTTTCCCCGGGATTCTTTTCATTCTGGCACATACAGTACAACTTTTTACATAGTTTTCCATATCCTTTTTCAGCCCTGGCCACCAAAATTGCCGGCGGGTGAGGTGTAGGGTTTTCAAATATCCAAAGTGTCCAGCCTGTTTTACATCATGGCTGTGTTTGAGGGCATTAAGACGGAGGGCTTCTGGCAAATATAGCTTCTCCCCTTTGTAAGCCAAGCCATCCCTGCATATTAGGGAGGTTTGATTATCTTTGAACCATTGGTCGGTGACGAGCTCTCATTTTATTTTCTTTACTCCAGAGTCATCAGGATTGGGGACCCTGCAAGGTATAAGTCGAGCAGCAGTTTGTGGATTGGGAATAATTGCCTTGTTAACCTCCTCTCGTTCGCTTTTGCATTGGGGTAACTGGGATAGCGCATCAGCTAGGAAGTTCTTTCCGCCTGGTATGTACTTTAGAGTGAAGTTGAAGCAATTAAAGTACTGTGTCCACCGTACTTGCTTTGGGGACAATTTGCGGGGAGTTTTCAGTGCTTCTAGGTTTTTGTGATCTGTCTATACCTCAAATGGCACTTTGCTCCCTTCCAGATAGTGTCGCCAGTTTAATAGCGCCCTTCTAATTGTGAAGGCCTCTTTCTCCCAGATTGCCCATTTCCGCTCGCTCTCAGTAAATTTCTTAGAGGTGTAGGCGCAGGGTTGTAGGACCCCATTTTTGTTCTTTTGCAGTAACACAGCTCCAACTGCCACATTGCTGGCATCGGCTTGAATCACAAAAGGTTCCCCTGGGCAGGGGTACTTTAGAACCAGTTCAGCAGCAAATATTCTCTTTAAATTCTCAAAAACTGTTTGACAGCTCATTGTCCATGCTAGTGGTTGGCCCAGTTGTGGCTTCCCTCCTCCTTTGCCTGTTTTGAGTAGTTCTGTAAGAGGGAAGACAATCTCGGCAAAGGAGGGGATGAATTGATGATAAAAGTTGGCAAACCCCAGAAAGCTCTGGAGCTGTTTGCGAGTTTTGGGGGGCTGCCATTCAATTATAGCTTTCACCTTGGCTGGATCCATTTCAATACCCTCGTTGGAAATTCAGTAGCCAAGATAGTCTAATCAGGTTTGGTGAAATTCACATTTCAACAATTTGGCATAAAGCTTGGCGTTCAATAGTTTCTTTAACACTTCTCTCACCAGCTTTATGTGATCAGTCATATTCATGCTGTATATCAGGATATCATCAAGATACACCAAAACTCCTTTGTACAAATGATCATGTAGGACCTCATTAATCAACTGCATAAATACATCTGGGGCCCCCTGTAGGCCAAATGGCATGACTTTGAACTGATAGCTCCCCATAGGACAGTTGAAGGCAGTTTTCCACTCATCTCCCTCTTTTATTGTCACCCGGTAGTATGCCTCTCTTAGGTGAAGACACTTAGTGAAGACACTCCCCTTAGCCAGATGGGTTAATAAATCCTTTAGGAGGGGGAGGGGTATTTATTTTCCACACTCACCATGTTGAGACCTTTATAGTCTACACAGAGACGAAGAGTCCCATCTTTTTTCTCTTTGAACAACACAGGGGCTCCCACGGTAGATTTGGCCCGTTTGATGAACCCCCTTGCTAGGTTTTTGTTTACGTATTGCTGCATCTTCTCCATTTCGAGGGGGGACATGGCATACATTCTCGGTCGTGGGAGTTTGGTTCCAGGCACCAGTTTGAGGGAGCAGTCATTGCGTCTGTGAGGGGGTAGGGCATCACATTCCTTTTCACTAAATGCCTCCACCAGATCCCAATATTCCTTGGGGATGGCTGGTTCGCCTGGAGGCAGTGAGGCAACAATGTGCGCTCGCTCATTGGGTGGCCTAAGATGCCCAGCAACATCTGTTGAATCAATGGGGGAATCAGGCCCTATAGGTAGTCTTACAGTTTTCATTCCTTTCTCCCACCAGATAAATGGCTTCCATTTGTCTAACCATGCTAGCCCTAGGATCACCGTCTCAGTCATTTTTGGAGCCACAAGGAAGCGAATAAACTCCCAGAGTGCACCTATTTCTAGCGTAAGGGCTCAGTTACTTGTGTGACCAGAGTCCCTCCCATGAGGAAGCCATCGGCTTGCTCAAACCTCATCGGCTTGCTCAAACCTCAAACCAATTTTGCTCGTATGCCCATTTTCATGGCAAACGCCAGACTAATAATGCAGCGGGTGCATCCCGAATCAATTAATACGTTCAAGTCCATTTTTGCCCCAGAGTTAGGGATTATAAGTTTTGTGGCCAGTGAAAAAGGCGGGATTTGTCAACTCACCATCGGGTCGTTCTTTCCTTCATCGCCACTGTCAAAGAAGGGTAGAGCAGGGGCAGGTGCACCCGGAGTCCCGGCATCCTCCTGTTTGGGGGATGTAATCTGGGCGACCGGTTGTTAAGTGTGTCGGTTGAATTTTTCTCTTGTTAGCCGCTGAGCAGGTTTCTTTTGCATTGCTGGTTCTGGTCTGCTCTGCAGTCGGGGGTAGGGGACTGGACATGTGGCCGCTCGGTGTCCTGTTTGTCCACACCGGAAACACTTGAAGGAAGGGCATGTGGGTGGCCTGGGTATCTCAGCCATTGCAGTAGTTGAAGGCTTTCGTGGGGGTGATTGCTGTCTGGGTAGCTCTGGTTGCTGCTCGGGTTCATGTGGGGGAGGCTTCTTATAGCAAGAGAGCTTAATATCTAGCTTCACGGCTCTCTGGTACCAGTCCTGTATCCGATCAGGTACTTCTCGATAGATGTAGGCCTGAGAGAGGTGATCATCTAATCCCTCAATGAAGTAATGGATCAGGGTTTGTTCAGGCCACCCCTCTATTCAGCCTGCTATCTTGTGAAATTCCCGCACATACTCCTGGACAGGCCTGCCGGCTTGTTTTATTTTGTGGATCTGTTCTCTTGCTTTAAGACCAATAGATGGGTCCTCAAATCTTTCCCTCAGCCCTAGGAGGACGAGTTGGGGGTCTTCCAATTCGGGGGCTTGCTCATTATATAAATAATTCAGCCATTCGGATGCTTCTCTCTCTAGGTTGGAAGCAATGACATCGACCATGGCCCCTGGGTCTGGGTAGAGATAGGCCCAGCAATTCAAATGAGATCGCACTTGGTTGAGGAAAAAACCCAGCTTCTCTGGGTCCCCATCGAAGGTTGCTCTGAAAGGGGGTGCCATTATAAGCTGTTGCGGCCCCCACTGGGGCTGTTGCTGTTGGTTCCATCCTGGCTGCAGATTTGTGTCCAGGGGTTGCACATTTGGGGGCTGTGGCCAGTCTCTTTGCTGTGGTCGTTCTCCCACCAGCTGCTGATCTCCTGGCTTCTGTATCACCCCAAGCCACTGCAAGGCCTCTATTAGCTGTGGTATGCTCAGCTGCTGCTGATCATCTACCTGTGGGAGGTGCCAATCTGCCCATTGCTGCAGAGGCCTCAGTCTGGGACTCCCTCTGTCTTCAGGACTACAGTTCCTGGCTGGGGAACCAGGGTCTGATCTACAAGGGAGGGGTTGTGGGCTTCTCTCTGCAGGAATCGATTTCTGCTTTTCACATCTGGGGTTTGAAATCTTTCCAGTAACTCTCCCAGAGCTTCGTTATGTTTCCATTCTGCTTTTGAAGCCTTTACTCCTAGCTGGGAGTTCTGCCAGAGTTCTTTCTGCCCCGGCTGGCTGGCTGCTGCTTCACTCCCTGGGGAAGCTGCTGCTGCTGAGGGGCTGGCCTCAAGCCATCTCTCCCCTTTCATAATGAGATCTTCCCCAAATCTTTATCACTCTACCCCTTAGTTTAGGAATAGTGATTGGAGTTCAGGACCCCTTAATTGGTTTGAAAAAATTTTGGATTCTGGCATGCTGTCATGGTTCCAACTAATGAAACATTTCAAAGAACTTCCAGGCATGTTTATCCTAAAGCCTTTATTATCAGTGTTACAAATTGACGGCACATCATGGAGGTTTATGCCAGAATCTGAATTCCTCTTGCTGGCATCTAACTTTTCTTGCTAAATCCCTCCCTTATCTTGCAGTCACAAGTCACATCTTCCAATTAGCCCAGAGGGCAGAGATTCACTTCCATTCCCGGCTATTGTTATTTCCCCTCCCTTTTCTCTGTCATCTGAATTAACTCTAAAAATACCAGACAGTTCTGCATATTGTCAAAGCACGAATATACAGTATTTGCAGCGCTGACAATTTGTTAATGTAAATACCATTTAGAGAAACAGTTTTAAGTCAGATTGCAAATATTTCTTCAACTAATTAATCAACTCGGCTGCATTAAGACTTCAAGGTGTGTTTTTAAATTGTCATCATAGCCTTAAGGTGTGTTTTTAAATTGTCATCATACAACATGATTTCTCTTACATCACTGCTGAGGAGTCATGGATATCTTGTCATTATCTCAATGATACGCATGTGCATAAGCTCAGGTGCATCAAATCCCCAAATGAAATCTAGATGTTGCCATTCAGGAACATGTTGGTGATAAATGAGGTTACTAAGCCACACTATTAATGCCTCAATATCTCTTACATCTGTAAATAAGTCATTTCCACCAGACCAGAGGGCAATATGTATTTTTACATCTTCTATCTTGTATACAGGAGGAGTTGTCTGGGAAGAAAAGCAACACACCTGAATAAGTAGTCAAATTGCAAATTACCCCTTTTAAATTAGTTGTTCAGCAAGCAAATAGGACTTCCCAGAACTCAATGCAAACATCAAACCTGTGATGAATATCTCTCTCTCTCTCTCTCTCTCTCTCTCTCTCTCTCTCTCTCTCTCTCTCTCTCTCTCTCTCTCTCTCTCTCTCTCTCTCTCTCTCTTTCTCTCTGTATTAGATGTGTTTTTAAAACTCTGTTTGCCTTCAATACATAGCTGATCAGCTCAGAGCCCAGAGCTCAATGACCTTCTGCCACTGGCCCAAAAGAGAACATGGCAGCTTAAATTAGTCATTTGATGCAATTGCTGATGGAAAGGAGCCCTAGTGGCGAAGTGGCTATAGTGCAGTACTGCAGGCAAACTCTGCCCACTGCCTGGAGTTTGATCCTGATGGGGTTCAAGGTTGACTGGGTGGTTTATAAGTCTAAGTGCTATTGCTATATCTATTGCTAAATGGGCTGGCTGGGCTGGAAAAATGGACATTTAGATGTTGACTGTCTTCAAATTAGGAAGGGCAAGAAATATTTCTCTACATTTACAAACACTTTGATGACACTTTTCTTACTTTGCTCAACCTCAGCCTGCAAAATTTGAATCAAAGTACAAAAAATATATATCCATCTATAACACATCTAACAGGGAAAGCATTATGATCTAAAAGCTACAAACAATGTTATTTCACAGGGAAACTGTTTTATTCTCATACCTGGTTATTCTTTTCCATATTCTTTTCTTTAGTGCCATAATCATATGCTTGAAACACTTTTTCATCTTGGATCTATAATGAATATGGAATTACAGAACTGAATAAAAGCAGTTCTTTTTTTGTAAAAAAAAAAAAAGGTGCCAGAACTCACACATGTCATGTTCTATCCAAAAAAAGTGCCGGAACTCCGTTCTGAGCATTCTATGACAAAAAAAGCCCTGAATAAAAGTATTACCGGTCATTTTGATAACATGACATTACTGCTATACAAGCTACATTTGCTTCCAGATGCAACTCAAGGTTGTCATTTCTAAAACTTTTCATGGCTTGGGACTGAGTTACTTATGGGACCGTTTCTGTCCAGTGGTTCCTATCTGTCCCATCCAGGAGGAGGGCATGCTCTGAGTATCATCAGCTGTAGGCTGGATTGGTCTCTATCTCTAGCCTAAGTCCTTAATGTTATGGTTGCAATACACACACACACACATAAACATATAGACACACACACACACACACACACACACACTGCAACCATAACATTAAGGACTTTGGGTAGCGATAGCCTACAGTATTCAAGCAGTCACAATATCTCTTTCTGCAATTTTATAACAGGCCTGCAACATAGATCAATATGTTCATCCCAATATTTCCAACTTATTGCTACCGTTACTTCAACAGAATACTAGATTCAATTTTTGTAATTTTTCAAAACAGAACTTAGAACTAAAAAAAACCCACAAAAACTTTGAAACATGCTTTGTGTAAAAAGTGCAGTATTTTTTAAATAATATTTTATTAAGTTTCTAATTTTACATTTAAGTATTTAAAAAGCAACGTGATAGCTGGGTTAATCAATAGTTCAGTAACATACAAAAATCTTTAGTACAGATCTCAAACTAGAATCTCAAATATTTCCTCTCTTTTTCCCTTAATATCTACTATCTCATATTTAAGCTAATACAATTCTTATTATATCAACTAAATAAAACATCATTATTACATTTATCAATACATTTTAGCTTATACATATCTTAATTACTTTTACATTCAATCTTTACATTCAATTAATGTCCTGTTATTGGTTTTTCCCAATTTTTAGTTTCCCATCAATATTCAAGTTTAACATTTGATATTTATCATTTCCAGGTTTTAGATAACCAAAGTTTCCTTTATCTCAATTTATCACAGAATCTAATATTCAAAATACACATCTTACAGTATCTATTTGGATATAATCTTGTTCTATTTCCTAAAAGTTATCTATTTCCCCCCATCTTACATCATCTAATTAATAATACAGTATCCCCTTTAATAAATCAAAGCCCATTATATATATTGTCTGAGTTAATCAATAAATCAAATATATTCATAATATTTTTTTCCTTTTGGGTCTAATTTTTAAGTATTAAACAAATAACATCCTTATTTTCAACTAATTTCCAAATGTTTTAAATTTAACGACCAAAATGTCCTTTTTCTCAACTTCTCCCTTTGACCCTCTAATTAGTAATATGAAATCCCCTCTACTATATCAAACCCCCAATTTTCTTCAGCCTGATTCTGGCTTTCTTTCTTTGTCAACTAGCCTTCCATGTCAATGCTTTTAAATTGTCAAATAGATCTCCCTCTATTATTTTATATATATTGTTTGAAATAAGAGAGACCATTTAGTTACCATTTTTGGAGGGAAGGGCTAGCCCATTTGTATTCTTTAAGACATCTCCCTATTATTCCAAATCCCCATAATTGTCCTGGTATGTTTATCTTCCATTCAGTCTGTTCTTCTTCTTGCTCCTCAAATTTCTTTTGGTTTATATAGAAAGTCTTTTTCATTTTCAGTGTTGTCAGTCCCTCTTCTGGATATTCCATTGACTGTATTTGTTGGTCAATTGAATCCTCTGTCTTAGTATTTGATTGTTCCACTTCTCCTGTTACTGTCTGCGTTGTTAGTTCTTTAGTTGTAGTCAGAATTTGGGTTTTTATATCTAAGCTGACATCTTGTTCTTTTCTGTAACATCTTATTTTGTCACAAGCTGAAAGGATGGTTTCATGTATTGCTTTCAACATGGAAAGAATCTTTTCCTGGTCTTCATCCATCTTCTCTTAATGGTGCGTTAAGTTGAGGACTTTGAAATCAGATGATGAAAATAATTTTATAGTTGGGTATGGGACCTCTATTTCACATATTTGTAGGTAGTCTTTATAGTAAAAGTCATTTGTCAAGTAAGATTTTATAATCCAAGGTATTTCATCATCTAAAACAATGACCAACATTCCTCAGGTACATAAATCGGAAGAAACCTAAGCATCAAAAAGAACAGCAGACTGAAGAGAAGATAAACAGTTTAAGACAACTATATCAAGATGGAAAAATAGAGAAACAATTTGTAAGTCCTCTAAAAAAATTGCGATCAGATGGTTTTTTCTATGTCAAACAACGTACATAACAACACAGGGAGATCTATTTGATGACTCAAAAGCACAGACATGGAAGACATTTGGCAAAGAAAGAAAGCTAGAATAAGACTGAAGAAAATTGGGGTTTTGACCTATTAGTGAGAATTAAAATAAAATATTCTCAATTAGATAAGATGTGTACTTTGAATATTATAAATTGTTGTGAGTTGAGTTAAAGGATACTCTGGTCATTTAAGCCTTGGAAATATAAACATGAATAGTTGAATTGGAATATTGAATATAAAGGCTATATATATATATATAAATATATATATATATATATAAATATATATATATATATATATAAAGGATATATATATATATATATATATATATATATCAAGTGTTTATTTTTTAGATTGCACCCTGTAAACCCAAATATGGGAGGAAGGAATCATTCTTTCCTTTTGCTTGTTTCAGCTCAACCCAGAGCCATCCTGCAAGCACAAATATATATATGTTGTTTAAAATTGTTGACAAAGAAATAAGGGAATTTCTGATATAGCTATTTCGAGTTTCTTAACTCTCTTCAGTCAGACTCACCCTTCTGGGATTCGAACCTGGGCAGTCTGCATGCTAAGCAGATGCTTTAACCTATTGAGCCACAAGTTCTCTCCCGCTTTGTCAGTAGTCAGGGAGTAAGGATATGTGTCAAGTGTTTATTTTTTAGATTGCACCCTGTAAACCCAAATATGGGAGGAAGGAATCATTCTTTCCTTTTGCTTGTTTCAGCTCAACCCAGAGCCATCCTGCAAGCACAAATATATATATGTTGTTTAAAATTGTTGACAAAGAAATAAGGGAATTTCTGATATAGCTATTTCGAGTTTCTTAACTCTCTTCAGTCAGACTCACCCTTCTGGGATTCGAACCTGGGCAGTCTGCATGCTAAGCAGATGCTTTAACCTATTGAGCCACAAGTTCTCTCCCGCTTTGTCAGTAGTCAGGGAGTAAGGATATGTGTCAAGTGTTTATTTTTTAGACTGCACCCTGTAAACCCAAATATGGGAGGAAGGAATCATTCTTTCCTTTTGCTTGTTTCAGCTCAACCCAGAGCCATCCTGCAAGCACAAATATATATATGTTGTTTAAAATTGTTGACAAAGAAATAAGGGAATTTCTGATATAGCTATTTCGAGTTTCTTAACTCTCTTCAGTCAGACTCACCCTTCTGGGATTCGAACCTGGGCAGTCTGCATGCTAAGCAGATGCTTTAACCTATTGAGCCACAAGTTCTCTCCCACTTTGTCAGTAGTCAGGGAGTAAGGATATGTGTCAAGTGTTTATTTTTTAGATTGCACCCTGTAAACCCAAATATGGGAGGAAGGAATCATTCTTTCCTTTTGCTTGTTTCAGCTCAACCCAGAGCCATCCTGCAAGCACAAATATATATATATGTTGTTTAAAATTGTTGACAAAGAAATAAGGGAATTTCTGATATAGCTATTTCGAGTTTCTTAACTCTCTTCAGTCAGACTCACCCTTCTGGGATTCGAACCTGGGCAGTCTGCATGCTAAGCAGATGCTTTAACCTATTGAGCCACAAGTTCTCTCCCGCTTTGTCAGTAGTCAGGGAGTAAGGATATGTGTCAAGTGTTTATTTTTTAGACTGCACCCTGTAAACCCAAATATGGGAGGAAGGAATCATTCTTTCCTTTTGCTTGTTTCAGCTCAACCCAGAGCCATCCTGCAAGCACAAATATATATATGTTGTTTAAAATTGTTGACAAAGAAATAAGGGAATTTCTGATATAGCTATTTCGAGTTTCTTAACTCTCTTCAGTCAGACTCACCCTTCTGGGATTCGAACCTGGGCAGTCTGCATGCTAAGCAGATGCTTTAACCTATTGAGCCACAAGTTCTCTCCCGCTTTGTCAGTAGTCAGGGAGTAAGGATATGTGTCAAGTGTTTATTTTTTAGATTGCACCCTGTAAACCCAAATATGGGAGGAAGGAATCATTCTTTCCTTTTGCTTGTTTTAGCTCAACCCAGAGCCATCCTGCAAGCACAAATATATATATGTTGTTTAAAATTGTTGACAAAGAAATAAGGGAATTTCTGATATAGCTATTTCGAGTTTCTTAACTCTCTTCAGTCAGACTCACCCTTCTGGGATTCGAACCTGGGCAGTCTGCATGCTAAGCAGATGCTTTAACCTATTGAGCCACAAGTTCTCTCCCGCTTTGTCAGTAGTCAGGGAGTAAGGATATGTGTCAAGTGTTTATTTTTTAGATTGCACCCTGTAAACCCAAATATGGGAGGAAGGAATCATTCTTTCCTTTTGCTTGTTTCAGCTCAACCCAGAGCCATCCTGCAAGCACAAATATATATATGTTGTTTAAAATTGTTGACAAAGAAATAAGGGAATTTCTGATATAGCTATTTCGAGTTTCTTAACTCTCTTCAGTCAGACTCACCCTTCTGGGATTCGAACCTGGGCAGTCTGCATGCTAAGCAGATGCTTTAACCTATTGAGCCACAAGTTCTCTTCCGCTTTGTCAGTAGTCAGGGAGTAAGGATATGTGTCAAACAACATATATATATTTGTGCTTGCAGGATGGCTCTGGGTTGAGCTGAAACAAGCAAAAGGAAAGAATGATTCCTTCCTCCCATATTTGGGTTTACAGGGTGCAGTCTAAAAAATAAACACTTGACACATATCCTTACTCCCTGACTACTGACAAAGCGGAAGAGAACTTGTGGCTCAATAGGTTAAAGCATCTGCTTAGCATGCAGACTGCCCAGGTTCGAATCCCAGAAGGGTGAGTCTGACTGAAGAGAGTTAAGAAACTCGAAATAGCTATATCAGAAATTCCCTTATTTCTTTGTCAACAATTTTAAACAACATATATATATTTGTGCTTGCAGGATGGCTCTGGGTTGAGCTGAAACAAGCAAAAGGAAAGAATGATTCCTTCCTCCCATATTTGGGTTTACAGGGTGCAATCTAAAAAATAAACACTTGACACATATCCTTACTCCCTGACTACTGACAAAGCGGGAGAGAACTTGTGGCTCAATAGGTTAAAGCATCTGCTTAGCATGCAGACTGCCCAGGTTCGAATCCCAGAAGGGTGAGTCTGACTGAAGAGAGTTAAGAAACTCGAAATAGCTATATCAGAAATTCCCTTATTTCTTTGTCAACAATTTTAAACAACATATATATATTTGTGCTTGCAGGATGGCTCTGGGTTGAGCTGAAACAAGCAAAAGGAAAGAATGATTCCTTCCTCCCATATTTGGGTTTACAGGGTGCAGTCTAAAAAATAAACACTTGACACATATCCTTACTCCCTGACTACTGACAAAGCGGGAGAGAACTTGTGGCTCAATAGGTTAAAGCATCTGCTTAGCATGCAGACTGCCCAGGTTCGAATCCCAGAAGGGTGAGTCTGACTGAAGAGAGTTAAGAAACTCGAAATAGCTATATCAGAAATTCCCTTATTTCTTTGTCAACAATTTTAAACAACATATATATATATTTGTGCTTGCAGGATGGCTCTGGGTTGAGCTGAAACAAGCAAAAGGAAAGAATGATTCCTTCCTCCCATATTTGGGTTTACAGGGTGCAATCTAAAAAATAAACACTTGACACATATCCTTACTCCCTGACTACTGACAAAGCGGGAGAGAACTTGTGGCTCAATAGGTTAAAGCATCTGCTTAGCATGCAGACTGCCCAGGTTCGAATCCCAGAAGGGTGAGTCTGACTGAAGAGAGTTAAGAAACTCGAAATAGCTATATCAGAAATTCCCTTATTTCTTTGTCAACAATTTTAAACAACATATATATATATTTGTGCTTGCAGGATGGCTCTGGGTTGAGCTGAAACAAGCAAAAGGAAAGAATGATTCCTTCCTCCCATATTTGGGTTTACAGGGTGCAGTCTAAAAAATAAACACTTGACACATATCCTTACTCCCTGACTACTGACAAAGCGGGAGAGAACTTGTGGCTCAATAGGTTAAAGCATCTGCTTAGCATGCAGACTGCCCAGGTTCGAATCCCAGAAGGGTGATTCTGACTGAAGAGAGTTAAGAAACTCGAAATAGCTATATCAGAAATTCCCTTATTTCTTTGTCAACAATTTTAAACAACATATATATATTTGTGCTTGCAGGATGGCTCTGGGTTGAGCTGAAACAAGCAAAAGGAAAGAATGATTCCTTCCTCCCATATTTGGGTTTACAGGGTGCAATCTAAAAAATAAACACTTGACACATATCCTTACTCCCTGACTACTGACAAAGCGGGAGAGAACTTGTGGCTCAATAGGTTAAAGCATCTGCTTAGCATGCAGACTGCCCAGGTTCGAATCCCAGAAGGGTGAGTCTGACTGAAGAGAGTTAAGAAACTCGAAATAGCTATATCAGAAATTCCCTTATTTCTTTGTCAACAATTTTATATATATATACTAAACATTTATTGATGAATGTAACAAATATATTTTTATTTAGTGGTAATAACAAAAATTACCAGCTTAAATATGAGATAGTAGAGTGAGAGAAAAAAGAGGAAGTATTAAATGTTGAAATAAGAGAAACTTTGGTTATTAAATTTAAGATATTTGGAAATTACTAGAAAATAAGAATATTATAATGTATTATTAACCAGCTGATGCAAGATCTTGGGATAAATTGTGATAAAGGATATTGGGGTTATTTAAAACTTGGAAACTATAAATATTAAACATTAAAATTAAATATTAATGGGAAACTAAAAATTGGGAAAAACTTATCAGGACATTGATTGTCTAAAAAGATTGAATGTTGAAATGACTAAGATATATATAAACTAAAAATTATTGATAAATGTAAGAGCCGCCACATTGCTTTTTAAATATTTAAATTTAAAACTGGAAAATCAATAAAAAATTAAAAAAGACAAGTTGTAACAACAAGCTTTGCCACAAGATGTCACTGATGCCGCTTATGATTTTTTAAGTCCAAAATTTTTATAGTCCTTTCCCCAATTTTATTTCTTTTTTATAGATTAAAACAAAGGTCTCCAGTGAAAATAAGAAAACTTTTGGTCCCCAAGTTTCAGAAACATATAAATCCAATTAGATTAAAGTTATTCTTTTAGTGCTTTAAACTCCCCTGGGTAGTCAGCTGCCAGTATTCTTAGAGGGTGGGATAGAAATTCCCTTCCCTCTCTCTTCACAGGGAGCAAGATAATTTGGGCAGCTTTCACAGGAAGAAAAATACTTAGGATCTTAGAGATAAGATCAGATCTCATCCAGTTTCATCCGTGTTGCTTTAGAAGTGCCTGGTGGTAAGTTTGACTTCAGCTGTCTGCAGTTTAGTGACAAGCCATATTGCTATGGCCAGTCTTTCCTCTGCCAGTTTGGAGGGCTACCCCAGATCAAGCAGAAGGGCTACTGCCCTCCTGCGATCAAGCGGGGATCCCCTTCTTGCTCATCGCCCCTACAGGGTGACTTTTGACTCTTTCCAAGATCCCCCAGTGGAAAGAAACTGAACACAGAAGACGGAGCTCGTATTCCAGCTCGGCAGCTGTGATGGCAAACCAGAAACCTAAAAAGTGCTATATTTTAATGCAGGCAGTCCCCAATTCAAGAATGAGTTCAATTCCCAAGGTCTGTCCTTAGCTCAAATTTGTATGCAATCCAGAACAGTATTATTATTTAATGCTGTATAAGTACTATTATGTAATGAAATTCAACCCTTGTGCATTTCACCTGAATCATTGTGTATTTAACTTGAATTTTGCTAGAGTAAGCTCCATGTCAATGCTGCAAACATTGTATGTTCCCGCTCTGACAACTGATGAAAATTGCAGCCATTTTCTCCTTGCTTTTAACATGCTTTTTTCAGTATTTAGAAATCAGGTGCAGAAAGGGGGGTTGGGATAAATGCTCAAGCTCAACTAGCCATAATAATAACACTGCTTTATGAGAACACAAGGACAAACTGATAATGTTTTGGCAGGCTGAGGAGCTGGTGAGAAAGCCTGCATTTAAGACTAATTGGAGAATGTGATTTATGACAGCTTATTAGGGTTGGGAATTGCACTTTGTTACTTTGTATCTGGGGAAGGGAATTTAGTTTTTGGGTTCAAATATGTAGTACTGATACTTTGTTTTCTGAATAAAATGTTCTTTAAGGAAGATTTGTTGCCCTGAAATTCTTTTGATGGGTTTCATGTATCAGAACCATGACACTCCATTCTTAACTATGGTTCATCTTTAAAGCAGGACAGTCTTAACCTGGAGACTTACTATACAAACATTAAAGAATGCAGCATAAACAGACAAGCTAACATCATATACTGAATGTAGCCCTAGTTATTACAAACTACAGATTATTACCCCCAAAAGAGGCAGTTTCAGGTAATGTTGCAAACCTTACAATTCTGGGGTGCCTTCTCTGATCTAGTGCTCTTCTTCTTAACCAGATTTTTTTACTTTAAATTAGTCGGTAATGTTTTATCAATTTTTTTTAAAAAAAACCTTAAACCTTAAATGCCTCTGTGGATTGTGTAGTTTTACACATTCAATTTGTTTTCTCCCTTTCTGTCACTGGATGATCATGAATGGTTCACCTTAGATATAATTTTATTATAACAATGGAATTTATAAATTACATACTTAAATATATTTGTTTGGTGGGTTCCTTTTACCTGATTCATTCTATTCTAAATCATTCTATTTGTGTATAGTACTGCTGGTATAATGGGGTTTATCTGTGCATTGTGATGTGATTTATTAGGTTGTATTTTAATTAATTAATTAGTCCCTGGTGCTGGAAATTTTTAATTTAATTTTATTTATTTTTACTAATTCACACATGGCTCCACTGGATCCAGAGTTAGTCTGAAGCAACCCATATATAGTACAATGATTAACAGATCTCTTCTACGTATGGTTAGAACTGGATTCAATCCAGGATACAATAACACACCTATTTCCAGTGAAAAATGTTTTTCACAGATGTTCCAGCAGGAGAATGTGCTACATACACATCCATACAACTCTGAAGTAAAACAATTGTTCATCTTAATTCCTGAATTAATAAGGAATTAATAATTCATTAAGGGCTTATCATAAATTTGTAGGTCTTTTTACATTCTGAGTGCACATACATAGTTTTGGATGACTCTAGCCATTTGCTATCCTACAACTAGCCAGAAAAATAAAGGGGCAGCTCCGAATGCAGTCTATGTGCTTTGTGTTTTTAGTTTTCAAACAATTCTCATTCCAATTTGCTGACTCTGGATACAAGTCATTAGTTTTTGGAACAATTGTGATGCTTGATTCGTCAACTCTATTGGAACAACATTTGCTAAAAACAACTTGGAAAGTTTTCAGCTCCAATATAATGAACACAGTTACCCCTCCTATTCTAAACCTTTTACACAAAATTAATTCTTTCTTCCAGGAAATCTTGAAATGCAAAGGTTAATAGTAAAGCTCAACTTTGTCTTATTTAAAATTTGAGAAAGGCTTTAATCTAAGGGTTGACAATTTTTTTCTGTAAATGGCCAGATTCTATCCCCTTTGCCCTGCCTCCATGTGAGTGTCTGGCAGGTCTGCAGGCTAGGGAGCACATCAGGCATTGGACAATGCTGGCCCAGCAAAGTCTCAAGAGATCGCCCCCTGCTGCCCAAAATTTTCCATCTTTGTCTCTTAGCTTTACTCCAAATCCCAGAGTCTTGGGCTTCGTGATCTGCTGCCCATCCATGCTTAGCTCGGAGGCCATATAAAAACCAGGTGGCAGATGAAATTTAACTTGTGGACTATGCTTTGCCTTCATTTAAATAAAAGTTTTATTTTGCAACCGGCATTGCAAACATGTTTAATAGAAACCAAGCCTGACACACTTTTCCTTTATACATACCATGTTGCAATTGGGAGTGTTAGAACCAGCTATAAAAGACAGTAGATGTTCACAGATTTTAGGTTGAAATTTACAAAACGCAACCTTTAGCTCTCTCATAGTAGTAGGATACTGCAAAATTCCTTTGTAGCCATACAGTATCTGAAATACATTAATTTACTCATTAATTAATTGGAACTGATATAATTAAGCCAGATCAAATATCATCCCAACCCCACATCTGTTATAAACCATAAATTTAAAAAAGAAAAACTCCTTAGTTCAGGAATACACAAACTGGATTTTTGCATGCTACACATGAGTTGAAATTCCAAAAGGTGGACAAGAAAAAACAAAAGTTGATGTAATTTAGGCTATTGTAATTAAAACTGTATTAATGAAATAATATGATAATCTTCACATGTCATATAATGATTTTCAATGATTTTTTCCTAAAAACAACCTGTAGTCAGTTATGACGTTTTTACATTATTTTATTTTATTATAACCATTGATATAGCCATCATGTTTCAACCAACTCCCAGAACTTAAAAATCTTAACATCTTTTTAATTTTTTTTCGTTTATTAGTTTATAATATAAATACAAAAATACAAAAGAAAATATGAGGAAAATAAGGGAGAAAAAAGGGAAGGGAAAAGTGTGAGGAAAAGGGTAAAAAGAAAGAAAAGGCATTGAATTCTGATTCCTTTGGTGCAGTAGAATAAGATAATAGCACCAGACCTCAAATTTTTACTTTTACGTAATATTATAAACTAGCCATTTGTATAACAAAAACCTATTGATCGGTAAAACCCAAAATTCTTCCTAACTGGGCCTCCTCCATAAACTATTTGCCAGGACAGATGCATTCTCAAATTATACACTGCAATTGCATAATTGCAATATGTAGACTGTAATAGTTTTCCTCATTCATCCCTGCTCATAGATTTGCCTATGTAACTTACCAGCAGTTGTGCCTTCTTAATAGCCCACATAATAAAGCTGCTGCTGTTGGTTTTGTTCAGGATAAAGTGTATGGCTGCTGGAATATCATAATAGCTCATCTCATGGAAACTAGGAAGAAACAAAGCAAGCACATGTCTTTATAAATGCAAGCCTAGGCCATCTTGCTCAGAAATTAGCTCATCTGATCAAATGGAAATGACCACAGGGTAAAAAGCCAGAAAAGTATTCATGCAAGTGTTAGAAGGATTTTAGAAGATGTAGATGAAGATCAGTTTGTTAGGAAAGCTTAGGAGAAAATAATAGGCTACAAGACTACAGATCTTGTTGAACTAGTACTCCCAGATTAATATCCTCAACCCAGAATCTAATCTAGACTAATCTTGGAACTATCCAGTTCACTGAATATCACTAGATTTTTAATTAATTATAATTAAAATGTTTGCTAGGAAGGTTGAAAAACTATCTTAGAATGACTGAACGCACATGCTGACCTTGCAGCCAGAGCAAGTTTGGTAAAGAAATGTTTCAGAGTCCTTTTTAAAGCCAGGAAAAGTAAACTACAGAGAACTGTTCTTCCTGCCAAATGAAAGTGACCTTTGAAAGTGACCTTCATCATTATATCTCTCCGAGACAAGGATAAATATTAAAACATTAAAATGTTTAAATTATGTAAATTCATGTAAAAGTCAATTGCATAAGTTAGCAAATATATTTGCATTATGCTCTTCTGAACCTGGTCTTAGTGTTCTCTGGAAGCAAATGGTCAACAACCACTCTATGTATTATAAGCGAATTTATATATTGTTTTGAGGGAGAAATTGGACTACACTTAGCAGAATGAAACCCCATATCAGCTTTCATCCCAAGTTTTTTTATCTTATCTTATCTCATCTCATCTCATCTCATCTCATCTTATCTTATTATTTATATTTTATTTTATTAGTAGTAGTAGTTGATTTGTTCAATTTTTCCTGACTTGGCCTCTTCCATAAACTATTTGCCAAGACAGATGCATTCTCAGATTGTACACTGCAGTTGCATAATTGCAATATGTAGACTGTATAGTTTTCCTCATTCATCCCTGCTCATAGATTTGCCTATGTAACTTTATAAATGCCTAGGCCATCTTGCTCAGAGATGTGCTCATCTGATCACATGGAAAGGACCACAGGGTAAAAAGCTGTAAAGGTATTGTGCAAGTGTTAGAAGGATTTTAGAAGATGTAGATGAAGATCAGTTTGTTAGGAAAGCTTAGGAGAAAATAATAAGCTACAAGACTACAGATCTTGTTGAACTAGTACTCCCGGATTAATATCTTCAGCCAGAACTAATCTAAATTAATCTTGGAACTATCCAGTTCACTGAATATCACTAGATTGGATATAATTAAAATGTTTGCTAGAAAGGTTGAAAGCCTATTGAAGAATTGCTGAACACGCTTGCTGACCTTGCAGCCAGAGCATGTTTAGTAAGGAAATGTTTCAGAGTTCTTTTTTTTAAAGCCAGGAAAAGCAAAAAACAGACAACTGTTCTTCTTGCCCAATGGAAAATAGTGTTTGATAATGATAATGATAAATATTAAAAAATTAAAATGTTTAAAGTATGCAAATTCATGTAAAAGTCAATTGCATAACTTAGGAAATATATTTACATTATTTATCACTAGATAGTGCTGCATTAAAAGAGCTTTCTCTTCAAGTGCACTTCTGAACCTAGTCTTAGTGTTCTCTGGAAGCAAATGGTCAGCAATCACTCTATCTGTGATAAGGGAGTTTATATATTGTTTTGAGGGAGGAATTGGAATTAGCTTAGTAGACTGAAACCCCTAGAAATCAGCTTTCATCCCTGATTCTATTTTATGATTATTTTATTTTATTATAATTTAATTTAATTATTAATTTAATTAAAAATCCAATGAGAAGCATCTGCAATGATACTATGTAGCAAAAACACAACAGGTCGCGTAGCTGTAAAATAAGAAGAGATGCTTTTTAAATCTTCATTGAAGATTGCAAAACAATTGACGTATCAGTTGCAAATAAATCTTACAAAGAATCAACATTTGTGGTACATTGTCACAATCTATTGTTCAAAATATGGTAGATCACACTGGCTGGAATGAAAGCATGATCATTAGAAAGAATCTACATTACCTGATGGGAGGCAGATGTTGAATAAAGCCATAACGTGAGAGGTTCCAAATTCTCCATGAAGGATCACATTGGGGAGCTCAGGCTTTAGTAGATGTGTTTCTGAAAAAGTATGGCTGCAAGGGAATTTTCATTGTTGCAAAACAAATAACGGAAGGATGTTTGATTTGCAAAAAAGTTAACAGACAAGCTCTGAGAGCAACAGAAATGGGGCGGAGACCTCCCGCACTAAAACCTTTTGAACACATGCAAATATATTACACTGAGCTGCCACCTAGTGGACAAATGAGGTATTTATTGGTCATGGTAGATCACTTACCTGGGTGGTAGAGGCATACCAACTTCAGTTGTCACAGCTAACACAGTGATTAGGATAATATTGGAACATATCATACCAAAATATGGGGTAGCAAATGTGATTGACAGTGACCAAGGCACACATTTTACATCTAAAATACTACAAGGGGTTAAGGGAGCATTGGGAATAAAATCGGAACATCATCCACACATCATCAGGCAGTGTGGAATGCAAGAATGGGTTACTAAAAGAACAATTAACCAAGTTAATGATGGAGTTGAAGCTCCCTTGGACTAAATGTTTACCAATGGCACTTCTTAGATTATGAACAAAACCTAGAAAGGATATTGGTTTATCTCCCTATGAGATATTGTTTGGATTGCCCTATCTGGGCAGTCTGGAAAGAGATGAAGGTGTTATGTACTGAGCTTAATTGGGAACAGGTGCAGGGAGCTGCCCTGAAACAGTCAGCAGACTATGTGGCCTGCTGGGCCAGACTTGCTGTCTGCAAAGGCTGACTAGGATGCATTTGAGCGGGAAAATACGTTGCATTCATTGACTGACAATGCCCCAGGGTGAATGTATAAAAAGGGGCAGAGCCATCTTGTTTTGAGTTCTGTTTAAACCTGAATAAAGAAGTACCTGTTTGTTACTCCTGCCTCTTCAATGCCTACCAATGCAAGAAATAGAACATTGATGACGAAGGTGGGATCATGCTGCCGCAAATTCAAGGGCTGATTCACCACAGGAAGCCTAGAAAGTGCTGAGAAGTACGGCGTTCCAATATCCTTCACTCAGCCTGCCAGTACGAAAACACTGGAGGAGAGTGCTGCAAAGAATTGTCCTGGAATCCCTTTGAAAGCCTGTGCAGCATGAGGAATTGAAAAGGCTGCCAAAGATCCACAATGGGGAAGATTGCTCGTCTTTCTAAATTCGACATCAAGCATCCAGAATGATGGGACCAGCTAGTTTACGGTCTGAGGAGCCGAGAACTTCAGCAAAAGATTTTTGCTAAGGAAACTGTCTCCTTCCAAGATGTGCAGAGGGAGATAATGGCCAAAGTTGCAGCAGGTAGAGCTGTTAAGGTCTTGTGGCTCTCCAAGAACCCCTCTTGCTCGGACATGGTCCATCAAGAGGAAGCCGAGAGAGTTGAAGACTCCGAGTCAGACAATGAGGTCGATTGGTTGCAACAGCCTTTGGAACGAAGACCTCAAAGGCAAGCAGACAAGAGCTTTGACAAGGCAGTTCCCTTCTCACAGTGTTTCGGGTGTGGAGGCCACCACAAACATACAGACTGTCATTTTCATTTTGCCACTTGTGGCAAGGCCACATTGCCACCGTTTGTTTGGGTCGCAAGAAAGACTGTCCATCAGAAGAGTTGCCTCGGAAAGGTACTGGGGTCCCCAGTCAGAATAGGATGGGTTTTTGTGTGACTCAAAGGAGCGTACTGAGGACAGGTGCCCACCGGCCATTGAAGAAAAAGCTTCACATTGAAGTCAAACTGCAGGGGGTTCCCTCATACATGGAGCTGGACATGAGTTCAGCTCTGTCTATAATTTTCCAAAGAACCCTTAAACAGATTTGCTGTAGAAGTGGCCAACAAGTTAAGCTCAGGCCATTGAATCTCGTTTTGATTGATTTCCAGAATTCTCAAGTCAGCGTCAAGGGGGAGGCCACCCTACAGGTGCAGTTCAGGATTTCGAGGGCCCCTTGGACATTCTTGTTGTCGAGGGCACCGAGGCAATTGCAAGTGGGTGAACCGGTTTGGGCACACAACTATGAACCTGGGCAACTCTGGGTGGTAGCTGTGGTCTGCAAAGTTACTGGGCCACTTTCTTATGAAGTGGCCTTGGAAGATGGTTGTGTGCTGCGCAGGCACATTGACCAGCTGCGATGGCAGTTACTTAGCCACCCTTCCGCTCCTGACTCTGCTCTCAGGTGGGAGGAGGACCACGATCGCAATCGTCAATCTCTGCCACTCAGTGAGAGCGGGACATTGCATTCTCCGAATGGGGGTTTTGCCAACGAGGCGGCTCCTGACTCTTGCACTGCGTCCATGGGACATTGTTCTCAATCAGCTTTTCACGCCACTACTACCTCAGGCTTTGCGCCAATGGGACACTGCTCTCAACCGGTTTCTTATGCCGATCAGGGGAATTCCACTCCACCGTGGAACTCTGGTTTGGGCCTACTGGAACAGGCCAGCCAAAGTCATATGGACAAAGGCTCGGGTCTACTGGAACAGGCCAGCCTTCACGATCCGGCTTCTCCCATACTGAACAGGTCCCAAAGTCCCGGTCTGCCGAGCCTGGCAGGCGAGCTTGCAGATCGGGCACTTGCAGCAGCTCCGAGATGATCGGAGTGAGCCAAAGGTCCACCAAGGTTTTTAAGCGACTACGTGAGGTTTCTGTCATTGCAAGTGTAAATGCCTATGTATTTAATTGCAATTGAGATGCTTATGTATGTACCTTTGAACTGGCAAAGCTAAATATTTTAATGTTGTGTTTTGAAAGATCTATAATGTTGTGTATTATTGACTGTTACGATGTGCATTGTGGGAACTCATGTAGTATTGTAAAATAGTACATATGTGCTACAGAACGAGGAGGGGAGGGATGTTATGTACTGAGCTTAATTGGGAACAGGTGCAGGGAGCTGCCCTGAAACAGTCAGTAGACCACATGGTCTGCTGGGCCAGACTTGCTGTCTGCAAAGGCTGACTAGGATGCATTTGAGCAGGAAAATACATTGCATTCATTGGCTGACAATGCCCCAGGGTGAATGTATAAAAAGGGGCAGAGCCATCTTGTTTTGAGTTCTGTTTAAACCTGAATAAAGAAGTACATGTCAACACTGTTAATATAGGATATTATTGCTTTGACAAAATATATAGAACTGTCTGGTATTTTTAGAATTAATTCAGATGACAGAGAAAAGGGAGGGGAAATAACAATAGCCGGGAACAGAAGTGAATCTCTGCCCTCCGGGCTAATTGGAAGATGTGACTTATGACTGCAAAAATCAGGGAGGGGTTTAGCAAGAAAAGTTAGATGCAAGCAAGAGAAATTCAGATTCTGGCATCCATCTATCTGAAGTGCCTTGTCAATCTGTTACACTGTTAATAAAGGCTTTTAGGGTAAACATTGCCTGGAAGCTCTTTGAAGTATTTCATTAGTCAGAACCACATCATCACCTGTTTGTTACTCCTGCCTCTTCAATGCCTACCAATGCAAGAAACAGAACAGAAGGAATAGAAGGGACAAAAATATAAGAAAATATGTCAGTGATTTGTGCAGATATTTATCTATTCTCAGGACAAAAGGACTGCTGGCACATCGCCCTCCTCTTGACTTTGTGGTTCATCCTTTCCAACCAGGACAGTGGGTGTTCATCAAATCCTGGAAAGAGGAAAAGCTCCGACCCAAGTGGGAAGGACCATTCCAAGTACTTCTCATCACAGAAACTGCAGTCCACACAAAAGAGAAGGGTGGACTCACCATACCAGAGTGAAAGATAGTAATGAACCAGTTTGAACTATTGAACCCACTGAAATTCAAAATTCACCGGTATTCTAAATGACATTAAATGCAATTGAAATAGGAGGATATATGGTCACTGGAGGTTTGGTTGTTGAATGGTTGCTGGTTATGTTCTTCCTTTGCAGGGAAGATTGGATGTCCATACTACTATTTCGTACACCACAACCAGAGGAAATTGAACTACCAATCCAGAAGGCTGAACAACTACCTGATGTGTTGGTTCTGTGATTGCAGGTATTGGTGTAATTGCTGTTGCTGTACACATTGTTGTGATTGTGCTCCAGTTCATGGAAATTGTGTAGAAGAGTGTGATATAGTTAAAATTGAAGGTCTCTTAGAAGGTCTAATAAAGAAGAAGAGGAAGAGGATTGGAATGACCTGTTGGTAATTGAATGGTACGGTCAGTACTTTTATTGAGGGATACAGTTTGTTTATTCTTATTACTAAGGACATCATTCTATTCAATAAATGCCAGGAGAGAGCAGAGCCGGGAGCTGCCTGACAGTTGTAACCCATCTGAGTCTCCTGGGTCTGGTGAGACTCACAGAGAAATGCTGGATGACTCAATCTTGGCTGAGTCACCACAGACTGGAGGGACCATGCCCACAGAACAGAACTTGCTTGCGGATTTGTTCCACAGTCTTTCCGGGATCGCTCCACTCACAGACACGAGCACTGGTGTACCCGGCGAAATCAGCCAGAGATATTGGTCTACCCAGACCGATCAGTCAAAAAGACACCAGTCTACCTGAAACTAGTGGGTCAAGGGGCCCTGGTCTACCCAGCCAGCCAAAGGGATGGGTAGACTGGGAACCTCCAGCAGAGATGCAGCAATCAGAGTGGTCAAGGGAAGCCGCCTGCCTACCTACAAGATTATGTTCAATTTCTTGATGTGTGATTTATCTAGGGGGAAGGGGTGTTGTGTATTAACCCAATTTCATAAGGTCATAAAATGGTTAAACAAGATATTCAATTCAAATCCTTAACTGTCTGTTGTATATATTGCAAGCCTGTGTTTTAGGCGGGAATGTATGTTTTAAACTCATTGGCTGCCACCTAGCGGCGGTCTGTATAAATAAGAGTCAAGTGGTTGCTAAAGTCACTTCTGTGTGGATTGAATAAATGAGCTGTTACTTTCACTCCTCTGTCTTCGATGCCTCACCATTCCCACTACACAACAACATCTATTTCTTGGTTATATAACATCATTTCTGATTTTTCCCAGTTTATTTGCAATCCACTATATTTCTCAAATTCATTCAAATGTGAATATACTCTCTCTATAGTAGCTATGGGATTTTGAAATGTTAGTAATTTATCATCTGCAAATAAATTTATTTTAGTTTTCTTATATACACCAATTCCTTCAATCAATGAATCTTTCCTGATTGCATTTGCCAAAACCTCCATCAATAATGCAAATAGAACTGGGGATAAGGGGCAACCCTCTCTCATTCCCCGGCTTAAGGTTATTGTCTCTGTAACATCATCATTTATAACTATTCTCACCTTATTCTCTGAGTATAATTGATTTATCACCTTTCTAAAAAAATGTCCAAAGCCTAACTTCTCTATTAATATCTTCAATGTAGGCCATTCCAAATAAAAGCCTTAAATACATCTAATGCTAATAAACCAGCCTTTAATTTTTGATTCTTTATATAATAACCTATATTTAATACCCTTCTTACTACATCTGACATTTGTTGGCCCCTTATAAAGCCACATTGATCATTTTTAATATAATTCTCTACTTATGTATTTTTTTCCTTGAAATTTTGAATGCTTATGTGTTTTCTTGCAAACTTAAGTATTCTTGATACTGAACAGTGTAATGTCATGCTTATGTACCAGTGTATGCCATTTTGCTTTTTGAATGTTTGTAATCTTTGAATAACAAACAATGCTTTGTAAGTGTCAAAGATCCAGGGGGAAGGGGTGTAATGTATCGAGTTGAATTTATGAAACAGGTTGCTGAGTTCTCTGTAGGAACAGTTAGCAGACCACGTGGCCTGCCAGCCAGACTTGCTGTCTACAAGATTACTTAGTATGCATTTAAGCGGGAGAATACTGTGTTCTCATTGCCTGCCGCCACTCAAAGCTGAATGTATAAATAGGGGTGGAGCAATGCTTGTTAATTTCTGTTTTGACCGTCAATAAAGAAATGTTTTGTCTACTGCTGCCTCTTAAATGCCACACCGAACTGAAAACTTAACAGTCTCCATTTAAAAGTATCCTGGCTGTTTATTTATTATAAATTGCTTGAATTGCATTTATAAATTTTTTGCCAAAGTCCATTTCCGTCAACTGTCGAAACATAAATTGCCAGTTTAAGTTGTCAAAAGCTTTTTGTACATCAAGAAATATCAGTGCCATCTGTTTCCCGAGTGGTTTTCATAGTACTCCAGAACATTTAAAATGAACCTTAAATTATTTTTTATCTGCCTTTTAGGCAAAAAGCCATTTTGGTCTGTGTGGATAAATTCAGTCAGGAATTTCTTCATTCTTTCTGCCATTATCGAGGCAAAGATTTTATAATCCACATTTAATAACGATATTGGTTTATAGGTTTTTTTGTGTGTGGAGTCAGTATCTTTTTTAGTTATCAGGGTGATGTTAGTTTCAGTCCACGAATTTGGTATTTTTGTCTCTGAAAAGATTTCATTACACAGTTCCTTCAAAATTGGGCTTATTATATCTTGTAAAGCTACATAAAATTCTGCAGGAAGTCCATCAGGACCTGGAGTCTTATCTTTTTTTGCCTTTTTATAGCTTCTATAATCTCCATCATTGATATTTTCTCATTTAATATATTTCGGATGTTCTCTGGGACTTTTGGGAGGTCAGTTCCTTTCAAATTCCCTCTTTAGAAACCACCTCTGCTTTATAGAGTGCCTCGTAATAAGCCTTAATAATTTTTTTGATTGCATCATTGTGGAAGTGTAACTCATCTTTTGAGTCTTGTAGCTTATTTATCATTCTTTTTTCTAGCCATCTTCCTGATTTATTAGCATTTTCAAAAAATGTTCTGCTTAGATTGTTTAATCTGCTGTGCCATTATATCCATCTCAGTTAGGTTTAATTTATGTTTTATCAGTTCCATTTGTTTCTTCAGAATCTTCTTTTGTGGATCAATTTGTAACTCAGATTTTAATTTATTAAGTTCTTCTTTCAACTGTAGCTGTAGCTGTTTCTTTTCTTTATTCTTTTTAGCAACATAAGTTATGGCCAAACCTCTAAAATATGCTTTGGCCATATCCCACACATTTTGGAGAGATGTGAGACATTTGTTCATTCTTCTTTATTTAAAAAAAATTCCATTTCCTTTGTTGCTGATTGTAGAAATTCTTTTTCTTTCAATATAGATTTATTTAGCGACCATCTTAGTTTTTTCCTAGTTCCTTTCCAGGTCATTTTGATTGAGTTATGGTCTGCCCACATGTTAGTTTCTATTTTGACATTTTTCAGGTTTTCATAGTTTTTATTGAGGTCATTTTTCAGGTCTTCATAGTTTTTAGTCGAGGATGCTGCCTGGCCTGCAATTGCTTGTAGTATCGCCTGGGTGTCCTTTTGTTGAGCTTCCATTTTTTCTTGTTGTAGGAGTGTAGTAATTGATTTTTGAGGAACTGGGCTCACAGAGGTCGAAGCAGGAGCAGAAGATCCTTTTCTCCCCAATTTAGTCAAATTTGAAAGGCTCATCTTCAAATTGCTGTGTTATATTATAATCCACCAGCTGGACAATTGTAATCCAAAAAGCTCCTATTGCTGGAGGGGAAGTCAGACAAAGTTTGAGAAGGAAAAAATAATTCCAATAAAGAGATAAAAAAGAACTACAAAAACATCCCCCCAAAAAAAGACCAGCAAAAGGAGAACAAAATCAATAATAGTAAAAATAGGAGGAGGCAGAAAGCAGTCCCACTAAAAGGGTATTCAAAAAAAAAGAAAAAAAAAGAAAAAACTGTGGAGAAAAATATCCAATTTATAATCCACCAGATTCTGTTCAGCAGCAGGGAAGAAGGCAAAAGAAAAAGGGTTCCTTAATATTCAATTCTTCTTGGGAAGATACTTATAATTCAAGAAAAGAGATGGCAGGAAAAAAATAGTCTGTGTCAGTGGTGGCGAACCTATGGCACGGGTGCCAGAAGCAGCACTCAGAGCCCTCTCTGTGGGCATGCATGCACGCCGTCGCCTCAGTCCTAGGCCTTCAGCTGGGTTTATAAAACCTTTTCGCTTTAGGCCTCCACTGCTATGTGCAAAAAACCAAAAAGGTTCAATCAGTCAATTTCAACTTCTCGCGGGAAAAAAAAAGATCTTGCAAAGCTGGAATTGGTTGATTGAACTTTTTAGTCCCACCCAGTCTGCCGTTACCACTGCAGCCATGCCCACCCAATCGGCCATGCCTACCCAATGGGTCACGCCCAACCAATTGGCCACACCCAGCCAATGGGCCACACCCACCCGGCACTCGACGATGCATAAGTGGGTTTGGGGTTGCAGTTTGGGCACTCAGTCTCTAAAAGGTTCGTCATCACTGAGGTAGGATGATTGCCCTTCTTTTCAATCTATGTCCACCTTTCATTACTTTACTGTTACTTTCTTTGGAATAATGCACTTGACTGGACTATGCATCAACAGAGCCCAAAAGCACTTACATGAGCTAGTGGAACAGGGAGGCTTAATACAGGAGATGTAGCATATGTTAGTATGACTATAGGTCCCATTCCAAAAAAGACCTTGATTCTTTCAGCCAGTTCTGGCCAAATAGAGAATGAGATGAAACCTGAAGAAATAAAACATTTCACAAAGAAACTGAGCCTCTTCAACTGTATAGGAGAGCAAAGTTTTACTTGGTGCAAGGGCTATCAGAAAAAGGTCTTTAAAAATTTAAAATATGAAATAAAATTACATGCTTGGCCTGTGATATGATTGGCAAGCAATTTAATTTGCAGGGCTCATCATTAGGGGCCTAGAACTTCAGATCTGGATTATGGTGGTACTGGAAGTTATGATCTTTTCTCAGAAAAGAGTCATTGCCTCTAACTCGGCAGATTTCTGTAAAAATTATTATGTAGTGAAGCTTCCCGTAGAAACTATATCTATTATTGTATATCTTGCTTGGTTGTATATAAAATATTGCACTGTTAATATTTAAAGATTAGTATTTCTAATGCTAAGACTATGTGAAACCCAGATTGGATTTTTAATTAGATTTTTGGGGCATTGTAAAGTATCATTTTAAACCTTTCACATTGTCTACTGTTCAATTTTCTCCTACCTCCATGGTTCACAACCTTTTCTTCATCATGGACCTGCTTAACTCAAGATTTGAATCATAACATTTTTAGGCTTACTTTAAATGAGCAAAGCAAGCCTAATTGAGGTGGCTAATTTTCATCTGTATCCTAAATTCATGTTTACAGAGTAAAAGGCAGCCAGTTCCTCCTTCACCCCAGGTTCCCTTCTACCCAGCTCATTGTTGCAACCTCTTTTGCAAATTTTCTCTCCAGTTTTCCTTTCCTTTAGTGGGAAGTATCTATCTATCTATCTATCTATCTATCTATCTATCTATCTATCTATCTATCTATCTATCTATCTATCTATCTATCTATCTATCTATCTATCTATCTATCTATCTATCATCTTGATACTGTCTGATCATAAACATTGAGGGATATGGATTGTGCAAGGAACTTTAAATTACATATATTTGAGACATCAGCATGGTGAAAACCAGTTGGGTGACATCACTCTCACTTACTCTTTCAGCCCAACTCATCTCACAGAGTAGTTGTTGTGGAGAAGATAAGAAAGAGAGGAGTATTAGATATATTTGTCACCTTGAATTATTTATAAAAATATAGGCTGGATTTTTAAAAAACTAAATAAAAAAATAAAAATGACTTTAATTCCCCCCCTTAGTTATTGATTTTTATATTGTATAAAATAGCTTTTAGCATTAAACATTTCTACATTACACTGGAGTAAATACAATAAATAACTTTTTGAGGGCTATGGATTTGACAGTGATACCTCTTTTGCATTGCCTTTGTGTATCTTCCTTTCATACTTTATGTATCAAAATATAACAGTCAAAACGAATTTAACATATTAAAACCTCAGACTTGAACCGGCAGGATCCCAGGTGGATTATCTGGATCATAAAGCTAGGAGGAAGCTGTCTACAAAGCTGTTTTTCAGCAATTTTTTCTTAGAATAAAGTAGCTGATCTGAAAGAGCACCTACTAACTTCAGATTAGCTATACAATATTTTTTCCAAAGTCAATTTGGGATTATTTAAAACAGAAAAATTAATGCATCACAATGTCCACTGGATCAGATTTTTGCTTATTTTATACTCGCTACCAACAGTAGTACCTCTATTGTTTTTCTTTTGGTTTAGTAGTTTTGAGAATTTGAGGAAAATCTCTAGCACTAGGCTAAAATTCTGGAATCGTACCATAGACAACTTTTTGGGAGGTATCTTATTCTTCAGCTATTAAAAACTTACAGCTATTTATTTAGAACTACAGTAAAAGATAATAAAAGATAAGATCCTCACCACTATAACACACTATTTGCATTATTTTATAATATATGAATTCAAACATATGAATTCTAGTGAGGAAACAGTGAGGTCCAAAATATGTCATGCGATAACATATGATATTCATAAAACACTCAGGGTTCACGTTATAGTTTATGTTAAGTCTTTCTGAAGTTTCCAGTTCTTCCAAACTGAGCATTCCATGGCACAAATAAGCCATTATTATGAAGCTCCTCATCTTCATCCTGTAGGAAGCAATTCAGTCATTCATTAACATTTTAGAAAAGCAAACTTTCTGCAGACATAAAGCACTTTAGCCATGAAATATCTTCTGCTATCTGTTGTCTTAACCAGAAACAGGCCATTGAGCAGAATTTTACGTCTAAAGAGAATTTTTAATAAAAGATGAGTCTAAATCCAATCCAGGATCCCAGAGTCAAGTCAGGGTCGTCATCTAGTCCAAAGATCAGAAGCTCCAGGTTTTTTACACAAATAGAAGCCACACACAAATATCATGTAAGAGTTCTAAATCAGGTGTTGTTTCCCAGACCTATGAAAGACAGCATGCATAAGAAGTGCTTCTTAAATAAGGTTCTGGCCTAATAGAACTTTGCTGCTCTGATCCCTTCTCTACTCATTGAGTTTGGATATAGGAGCCTGATGGGAGGATGGATGGGAGGGTACTGATCGGTTTCTGTTAGATCAGTTTCAATTGGAGGAAAGTTTTGTAAAGCCCAAATGTGTTGCAAGTAAATAAATTAAAAACTCAGATCAAGTAGAACTATAATTATTTCTGGAAAATCAATTGGCGAGGATTCAATGAAATGCATAGGCCAGTGGTGGCAAACCTATGGCACGCGTGCGAGAGGCGGCACGGAGATGACAACCACCCCTCTTCAACCAGCCACCCGCTAACTCACCGAAGTCCCATGTAGCCAGATGCATCCCAGCACGACTGGTTTCCCTCCCCCCTGTCCCATCGCTCCTGGCCTCGCATGCTTTCCTTTTCCTGGGCATGACCCACTGCATTGCCTCCTCTGCTGTCAGCTGTCTGTCCAACTCAGAGGCGGCTTCTATGAACTTCTGGTGGCGAGCTGTGGAACCCCAGAGTGCACTGGTCAAGGGGCTGGCAGGCTGTGGCTGCTGACAGACACTGTTGGCCCCCATGCACTCGCCATGTGTGCAGGGGTTGATGGTGTCAGGCAGCAGCCGCCCCGGCCCCTGCCTCGCCTTGCAACAATGGCACCCCAGCCCTGCCTTTCCTTGCCTCGCCTTGCCTCACTCTGCAGGATGAGCCTCCTGCCCACTGCCCCACCTCCCAGAGACCCCCTGGATCTCCCCGAACCCTGCCCGGCCCCCACAGGCATCCCTCTCCATGAGCAACACTGAGGTGATCATGCTCACCTTGGCCACACCCACCTAGTCTGCCATGACCACCACAGCCATGCCCACCCAGTGGGCCATGCTCACCTGGCACCCGGTGATAAATAAGTGGTTTTTTGGTTGCAGTTTGGGCACTCAGTCTCTAAAAAGTTTGCCATCACTGGCATAGGCAATACATCCTACAACTGGCGATGCTGTAGAAAGATCCAGCACAACTGTTTAAAAATTTTATGGATATACGTTTCTTAAAGAGCTGCCTTGCCCTATTCCTATTTCTAATGCAGATTCCTCCCATTAGAGATATTTCTTTTTTTGAATGCAACAGACCGTCTTCTGCCTCATGAATCCCAGCAACCGGTTAGGGCACATAGGGTTGGCCTCCTACGTCTGTTAGACAATGTCGTCTGACGGGGCCTAGGGTTAGGGCCTTCTCTGTTGCTGCCCCAGCCCTCTGGAACCAGCTTCACTCAGAGGTCCGTACTGCTTCCTCCCTCCTAGCTTTCTGAAAACTGTTGAAAACACATTTATGCAGACAGGTTTGGGGCGTGTGAGCTGCACTCTGCCCCTGGGCCTTTGACTGTGACTGTGTGTGGTATGAGTGAAATAAACTATTTAGTTTTTTTTACACTGTAAATTAGTAATTTTAATTGTTTTTATCTTATGTTATTTTTTATACTTGTATTCTTGTTGTGAGCTGCCCTGAGTCTTGGGAGAAGGGCGGCATATAAGTTTAATAAATAAATAAATAAATAAATATCTTCCCGCTCAAATGCATGCTCAGAAGCTTGGACACAGCCTGTCTGGCCTGGGCAACCCACGTGGTCTGCCCGGGTCTCAGTGCAGCTCCCTGCACCTGCTCTGTCAATCACAGCCCAGGACATAACAGTTGCCTTCCCAGATCAGATCAGAATCATAGTCTGGCAATTGCATTCATGCTTGATAGCCATATCACAGTGGTAATGTATGCTTTCATTAGCTGACGCTATATTATGGAAAAACTTGTTACTGAAATTGAGGCTGCACGATCAACCAATTTAGATGGTGTTTCATTAGTGGAATATTATGTGAATGCCTGTTTTGGATGGGATTGCCTTCCTCTTACAGATTAGAATCATAGCCTGGCAATTGCATCCATGCTTGATAGCCATATTGCAGTGGTAATAGTGATGAGGAGTGTGTACTTTTATTAGCCCACTCTATATAATGGAAAAACATGTTCTTGAAATTTTGGCTGCCAATCACCCTTGTTGTAATTTAAATGATGTTTAATCGGAGGAATATTATGTGAATATCTATAATATTGTTATTAATTGGAGTGTGACAATTTCTCCTTATTCTTAATTTATAAGGCTGTTTTATTTGTTTTGTTGATTAGACTGGAAGACTGATGATCTAAGGTGAGATGGATTGTTGGTAATGTTGCTGAGAGGTAAGATGTCTCTTCATAGGTGAAATATTCAAGTCAAGGATGTATTAACTGTATTATGCAAGTTACATTTCCTTCATTTTAGCCTCAAGGTGAAATTGCATTTAGCAATGCATAGCAATTGCATTTAGGCCTATTTACTGGCCCATAGCACTTTACAGGCATATTGCCCCAATAATCTGGGTCCCCATTTTACTGACCTCAGAAGGATGGAAGATTGAGCCAACCTCAAGCCTCAGCAGGATTGAACTCCATGCTATGGACAGAGGTTGCCTGCAATACTGCATTTTAACCACCAGGGCTCAGAAAGAGGGAGTGAGATACACAAAAAATCCAAAGTCTTTAAGTACTCCCACCATTTAAACATAAAAACAGACTGTAAACTGGACAAAAAAGAAGGTTCAGCAGAAGCAGAAGCCTAGGCAGTACAGTGGGAGGTGGTGGCGTTGGGAACAATACTTTCACCCAGCATTGGTAGAAAATGGTGCCCACTGGACAATATAGGGACTGAGAAGAACTATAAATCTTTAGAAGGGGTGGGCAAAACCCAGGGCAAGGACAGTTCATTGATGTAACTGGCCATCATTAGATGAATTGCCAGATAATAACCAAAAATCCAACTACCAATCTTGCGAAGAGCCTAAAAGCCCATCAACCCAGGTAAAAATGTCTGCAGAAAGCAGCAACCAGGTGTTGGAAGGGAGGGGACATGCCATGTGATAGCCAATCAGAATTAGGGCCATCACTAGATCCGAAAGAAGGGCTTAAAGCAGGCACTGTTTTAAAGCAGAGCCAATACAGGGAGAGATGAATAACAATTTAACTAGGGCAGTGAAGCCCACAATGACCTGCTTTCTTTCGCCACCATTATTTTGTAAATGGAAAATGGGAAAACAAATTCAGTGTGCAGATTCATACAAATGAATTTAACTAGTAGGGAATTTATTAATTTCCTGGCCCTAAGTTTTCCAGTCTATTCAATTATCCTTCTCCAACCCCTGTTTAGCATTACATAGTCAGTAATATATTTTAGAAGCAATCTGGAATAAACATAAGTGGGGTGTGAGATTAAAAAAATAATTTTAATTATTTTCATTAAGTTTGTACTCAATGATCTTAAATATATTCTTTCAGTCACTGATTCAGTTGTTTGCCTTAATCCCTCTTTCTATCATCTCTCTAGAAGACTCAATCAACTTTCAATGTGAAAGATTTTTTTAAAAAATCCCGAATATGTGGACAGAGTCAACATTGCTCTGATGACATTACCCTTTCTGAATATCCATGAATTCAATGTTTATATCTGCAGGGGGAAGATTTTCCTGATGACTGCCATTTTTTGTCCATAGACACAAATTTCCTGCAATAATGTTTTTGGTGATCCTTTTGAACAACATCAACAAGGTAAGAATACCTAATGGGATTGCTTGTACAACGTTGCTTCCCTTAAAATTAAATTCAGATAGTGAGGGCTGAAAGAAATGAAGTGAAAATAGAATCACTTATGAAGCTGTCAGAATGATCAGGAAAATGTCATCAGGAAATGATCAGAATGATCAGGAAAAAAAACCTCACCAATTCCTTTTACCTTTGTTATTTATCATTTGAGCAGAATGACAAATCTCTTTAAATATTGCAGAATTCTCAAAGGTATTCAAAGGAATATTGTTGAGATTTTACTATTTTGTTTTAGTTTAGTACCCTCCCATCCATCCTCCCATAAGCCTCCCATACCCAGACTTTATTGCCAGTTTATCTCTTGTTTCATTTCCTTATTCTTAGTTTTTTATTTTCCTAATTTACAGATACTTTTTCTAAGATTTTCTGGTTATGGACCATAATAAAGAAATTGACTCATTGCATTAAGACAGGCAGAGATCCCAAGAAGTATTCATATTAGGCAGTGCGACTACATAGCAACTTTTTTTTCCAGACTTATTTCTATCATCTTTATCTCTATCTCTTATCATCTCTTATCTCTCCCTCTCCTTCTATCTTTATTTCTGTACATGGTTGCACGTGGTTGTTCAGGGTGGTTTACCTCAAGTTCATTTCTCAAAGCTAAATTCCTGGCATGCTAGTTTGCCAGTGCAGTATTCTACCTTAGAAGATGACATGAATACAATGCTTTTTTTCCTGCAGCACAAGATGATAGCCATGCCTGAATGGAAGAATAGAATCCTGTAGTGTGAGATTATTAGTTACAGGCAGTTATACACTAAACTCTGTAGTTCCTATTAAATATGCACCCTATCTTTTTATTGCTGTCCAACTGCCTTGTGTTGGTTCACTGATCTTTCCACTTAGCAATTCAACTGCATTCATTGTGTCAGGTTCACTCACAGTTGTGATGCATAGTAGTGTTCCACAATTGTCGGATACTGTTCATTATTTGCCAACTTGAATTGTTTTCTTGTGATGCATACCCATTTTCCCCTGAAAATAAGACCGGGTCTTTTTTTTTTTTTTTTTGCCTCCAAAAGAGGCACCAAGACTTATTTTTGGGAGGTGTCTTTTTCACTCACCTCTGGCACCAACAGCCCTGCCCAGCTGGCCCAGTTCTTCTGAGGCTGAAGGACAAGCTTCATTCTGCAGTTTAGAATGGAGCTCAAGCCTGCATTTCACAGCCAGGCCTTAAGTAGTGGGCCAGCGAGGAGAGGCCTGACTGCCAGGTAAGTGGATGTGGGGATCGTGGGGCAGGTCCACCCCTCACCTCCCCAGCTTGATATTTAGATATAGGCTTCGCCCCAAAACTAGGGCTTATTTTTGGGGTAGGGCTTATATTAGGTCCACCCCCAAAAAATCAAGTTAAAGCTTATTTTCAGGGTAGGTCTTACTTTCAGGAAAACACTGTGTTCCTACAGTTGTCGGGTACTGTTCTTTTTTTGCCAACTTGAATTGTTTACTTTTGCAACTTCTTTGCCTCACTGAGAAATTTTTTCCTCTACTATATTTGGGTTTTGAGCAGGAAAGAACCTACCACATTTGTCCTTTTTTATTTCATTTCCAAGATTAGTGATTAATATCTCCAAGATGCTTTACTTCTGCTTCTTTATTTAAATTCCCCACTATCTGCCGCTTGTCTCTTTCATCGTCTGCAAGCAAACCAAATGCAACTTCCATTTTTAATTCTTGTATATAAGTGTCAGCCTTTGAGGTTGTCCAGACAAAAAGCACACTCAGTAATACTAGCTCTAACTTATTATAAGATTACATTAACAGAATCTTGCAAGTCTGAAAGTATATCTCTCCCTTCTCCCTCATCTTTACAGTCCAAGAAAGGTACCTTCTGAGACATCCTCAATTCTTCTGTGGACTCAGCTGCTGTTCCATGTATCTCGGTGTATACTTTTGCTGGCCACATGGCCATGTAATTGTCTTCAGACTATGCTGGCTCCCTTGACTAAGAAACAAAGATATAATTGCTCCCTAGATTCAGACACAACTGGATAGGGGAAACCTTTACCTTTACCTCCCCCCCCCCCAGTTTGTGGCTTTTCCACCCATCTCCCAAGGCCATTCCCACCCACAATTACAGTAAGCATGGAACAGCATTTCTCTGTTCAATGTCCATGTTTTATAACATTTGATTTAATGTATGTGATGACTCCCTTGGATGATTCCCCAGATACCTCTTTAGATGTCAGCTTGCGGGAGGATGAGCTGATCCCTGGCATGTCAGAAACTGAGTTGATTGAAGCTATGAATGGCCATCTAGAAGAGATTTGGCTAAGGCTCCAGCTGGGAAAAGCTTGTAGTTGCAGACACCCAGCAAAGAGGAGGAACTGCCTTATGCATCTGATCTGAGAAGGGCAGAGAAAAGGCAGGAGCAGAAAAGGCCAGCCAGACTACTCAAGAGGAGAAAGCCCTGACTGTCTTGATGGGCTGCACTTGAATCTGGTTATTTACTACAGCAGACAGAGGGAGGCATTGCTAGGAACAATATGTTGTTTCACAGCTATGTGTTTTCTGATCATTGTGATTCCTACTTCACTCTGGATTGACACAGTGTTTGGAATGGAATCATGCCTTGAAAACTCTGGACTTTTCTTGCCTTGTGAGCTCTCCTGTGTGTGGATTTAAGTTTCCCTGGTGTATTTAAGTTGGTCTGGTGGAGTTATTTTGTTTGAGCACTTGTTTCAAGTGCTTTGTGGACTATTTGGCCATTGTAATGTTGACTAACCTTGGTCTGTTCGTGGCTAGACTTAATGGGAAAATTCTGGGTTTTGTTGAAGGGAATTGCTGGGGAATATTAATATTAATAAACTCCCTAAACTCACTAAACCGCAGTGAATGAGTTAGCCGGTCAGCACAGTGTAGCCGAGCTGTGTTTGCTGTTTTAACCCATACATATTATTGTTGTTTTGCAATTTATACACCAGTTTTCTTTTCCTGGTTCTTCCAAACCTGGTGACTAGAATAAATAACTATCTTCCCTCAGATCACATAAAAAAGCCTATCTTAATATCTAAGTGCTCCATCTGTAGTTTTCTAACTGGTCCTACACTAAATGGATGCTTGTGTCTTTAACTGCATGCACAAAACTATCACAGTCCTCTTCATGATTTTGTATTCAGCATTTTGTTAACCCAGATTTGTGGTGTAGCATATAACTATGAGTACCATGATGTAGCTTGTTATGTTTGGTGAAAGGTGACGCATTGACGAAGCAGCAGGTGCAACAACAACTCTTTATTTAAGGTTTAAACAGAAGCCTGGATAACTGCTGGTCCACCCTTATTTATACACTCAGAAATTAGGCAGCAGCCAATAGGATTCAAGTATTAGTTCCCGCTTTAACACAAGTTAATTAGCATGTAGACAGAAAGTCTGGCACTTAACTAACAGAGTCTTATGATCGTTTTTTTCAACATTTCCAAGTAATTCACATCAATACATTACATAGCCCATGGCTTTCTGGCCTTTTGGTAGTTCTGGGCACATCCTTCCTATGGTGGTATTGCACATTAATGTCTGGTGGGATTCCTTTATTAGATCTTAGGGATATTTTAGATTTTAATTCTGGTTCTTATTCTTTACAATATGGCAGCACCCCCTTCTGAATCATAGATCTGGGTGCTACTAGGTGGTTTGGACCAGAATCCAAATCCTGCAACTCATCTTGGGTTATCTTTTCAGAATTATTTCTTCATTAAAATAACAACTCTATCTGTATTTACTTATCCAGGATCTGAATCTAAAACTGTTAAGCTTTTGCTCCAAATGTGCCATTTAATTTCTTTTCTTTTTCTTTAGGGATATGTGCATAACACTTGCCACCAAATGCCTTTAGCTCTGACAGAGTAGACTTGTTCTTCTTCTGTATGGAGTTTTCCTTTTGTTTTGCAGACTGGCTTTGTGAAGTGTGCTTCTCCCCAAAACTTATCTAGCAAGTTTGCATTCAGCAGAAGTCATAATCAATGTGTTTAGCAAACTTTTATTCCTTTCTACTGCTACCCCATTTTATTAGTACTATAGCTTAGTATTGCTGCTATGATAGGCATCCAAATTAAAAAAAGGAAATCTCTTTATGGTCTATGAGAATTTAATTTGTTTCTCAATTACAGAGGAATAAGGTAAAGAATTCAGAGGAAATGGGAACAGTTTGAAGAAGTGAGTTAATGTAAATACCATTTAGGGAAACAGTGTTCAGTCAGATTGCAAATATTTCTTCAACTAACTAATCAGCTCAGCTGCATTAAGACTTTAAGGTGTGTTTTTAAATTGTCATCATACAACATGCTTTCTCTGTACATCACTGCTGAAGAATCATGCATAACTTTTCATTATCTCAATGATATGCATGTACATAATCTCAGTTGCATCCAGTCCCAAATGTAATCCAGATGTTGCCATTCAGGAACATGTTGGTGATAAATGAGGTTACTAAGCGCGATATTAATGCCTCGACATCTCTTATGTTCACAAATAAGTCATTTCCACCAGACCAGAGTGCAATGGGTATTTTTATATCTTCTATCTTGTATGCAGGAGGAATCATCTGGAAGAAAAGCAACAAACCTAATTAGTCAAAAAACTGCTCGGGGAAAAGATACAACATATAAAATATTGCAAATTTACCACTTTTAAAAAAAGTCAGTGAGCAAGCAAAGTAGTAGGACTTCCTAGAACTCAGTGCAAACACCAAACCTGTAATGAAACTGAGTCTCTCTCTCTCTCTCTCTCTCTCTCTCTCTCTCTCTCTCTCTCTCTCTCTCTCTCTCTCTCTCTCTCTCTCTCTCTCTCTCTCTCTCTCTCTCTCTCTCTCTCTCTCTCTCTCTCTCTCTCTCTCTCTCTCTCTCTCTGTGTGTGTGTGTGTGTTAGACATAGACATGTTTTTTTAAACTCTGATGTTTGCCTTCAATGCATAGCTGATCAGCTCAGAGCCCTAGAAAGGGCAGGACATTCTGCCATTGGTCTAAAAGAGAACATGCTAGCTTAAATTAGTGATGCAATTGCTGATGTAAAGAAGTCCTAGTGGCTCAGTAGTTAAAGTGCAATATATTGCAGGCAAACTCTTCCTGTAGCCAGGAGTTTGATCCTGAATGGGCTCAAGGTTGACTCACCATCCCAGCCTTCTGAGGCTGGTAAAACAAAGACCCAGATTGTTGGAAGCAATTTGCAAGTAATGCTTCTACATTGCAAAGCACCCAGAGAGTCTATAAAGCTCTACAGGGTGGTATATAAGTCTAAATTACATTTAGGTGGTGACTGTCTTCAGATTGGGAAGGTAAGAAATATTTATTTACATTTACAGTCACTTTGATGCACTTTCCTTATTTTGCTCAACCTTAGCCTGCAAAATTTGAAATGAAGTGGAAAAAAATTCTACCCATCTACAACACATCTAACAGGGAAAGCATTCTGATCTAACAGCTACAAACATATTTCACAGGAAAACTGTTTTATTCTCATACCTGGTTATACTTCTCCATATTCTTTTCCTTGGTGCCATAGTCGTATGCTTGAAACTCTTTTTTATTATGGATCTGTAATCAATAGTATGTAATTACAGAACTGAATAAAATATTACCATCATTTTGATAACACGACACCACTGCTATACAAGCTACATTGGCTTCCAGATGCAACTCAAGGTCCTGGTTGTCACCTTTAAAACTCCTCATGGCTTAGGACTGAGCTACTTATGGACCATCTCTCCTGAGTGGTCTCTATCTGTCCTATCCAGCAGAAGATTATGCCTGGGTACCATCAGCTGTGGGCTGGATTGGTCCCATCCATGCTGGTCTTCTGCAAGACCTTGAAAACCTGGTTTGATGCCCAAGACTGCAGAGAGAGAGAGAGAGAGAGAGAGAGAGAGAGAGAGAGAGAGAGAGAGAGAGAGAGAGAGAGAGAGAGAGAGAGAGAGAGAGCAGACAGACTTTTTGTATAATATATGTGACTTTAGTCAGTTTAGTACAGAAAGTGTGTATACAGATGGGCAAATCTGTAAAGGAAATAAATAAATTCATATGTATCAAAGCAATATTACTCACACTTGAACCTCAATAAAATAAAAGGACAATTTATTCTAATGCAACCATAACTTAAAGGACTTAGGCTAGTGATAGCCTACAGTATTCAAGCAGTCACAATATCTATTTCAGCAATTTTATAACAATATGATCATCCCAATATTTCCAACTTACTGTTATAGTTACTTCAATAGCAATACTAAATTTAATTTTTATAATTTTCCAAAATGGAACTTAGAAAATTTTCTGTTTAAAAAACTTTGAAACATGCTTTATAGAAAGTGCTGTATACAGGAAGTCCCCAATTCAAGAACAAGTTCAATTAAGTCTGTCCTTAGCTCAAATTTGTATGTAACCCAGAACAGTATTACTGTTTAATTCTGTATAAGTAATATTATTTAATGAAATTGAAGCATTGTGTATTTAACTTGAATCATTGTGTGTTTAACTTGAATTTTGCTACCGGTAGGATAAGCTCCATTCTTAAGTATGGTTCATCCTTAAAGCAGGACAGTCTTAACCTGGAGACTTTCTATACAAACAATAAAGATTGCAACATAAACAGAAAAACTATATGCCAACATCATATGCTAAATGAGCTGAATGTAGTAGTTTCAGATATTACAAGCTGCAGATTATTATCCCCAAAGGAGACAGTTTTGAGTAATGTTACAAACCTTACAATTTTAGGTTGCTTTCTCTGATCTAGTGCTCTTCTTCTTAGCAAAATTTTTTGCTTTAGTCAGTAATGTTTTATCATTTTTTAATTTAAAAAAAAAATCCTTAAACCTGAAATGCATCTGTGGATTGAGTTGTTTTAGACATTAAAATTGTTTTCTCCCTTTCTGCCACTAGATGATCATGAATGGATCTCCTTAGGTATAATTTAATTATATCAATGGAATTTATAAATTATATACTTAAATATATTTGTTTAGTTGATTTCTTTTTCCTGACTCATTCTATTCTAACTCATTCTATTTGTGTCTAGTATTGCTGGTATAATGGGTGTATATGTATGGATGTGATTTATTAGGTTGTATTTTAATTAGGATAGTCCCTGGTGCTGGAAATGTTTAATCAATTCACACATGCTCCACTGGATCCAGAGTTAGTCAGAAGCAACCCATATATAGTACAATGATCAACAGATCTCTTCTACGTATGGTAAGAACTGGATTCAATCCAAGATACAATAACATACCTGTTTCCAGTGAAAAATGTTTTGTATAGATGTTCCAGCAGGAGAATGTGCTACATATACATCCATACGACTCTGAAATAAAACAATCGTTCAACTTATTTCCCTAATTAATTGCATCTACTGTATAGTAAAAATTCAATAAGGGCTTTTCTAAATTTTGGGGCCTTTTTACATTCATGAATAGATGAACATCCCCAACCCAGGCTACTTTCTTGTTCTGTGCAGTGCAGTAAATTTAATTTTCATAATTCAGCTGGAGTTAATTTGCTATATAGTTACTTTATATTTTGAAGTTAATTGCAAATACATCAATAATCTTGGATGACTCTAGCCATGATGTCAGAATCCAATTATATTTCATTTCTAGCTACCTACTCTGGAAAAAACCCATTTCTTACTCTCTCTGGATTCTGTCATACTACGAAAGGGGAGGAGGATAAGCAAGGGCGTTTTATGGCTCTCACTTCCTTCATTAAACTACAAAGGACTGGATGTTGATTCAGTCTGATGTTCTCATCAGATGTTCTCATCAAGAGGACTGACCATAACAATATGGTTAATATTGTTTCATCTAATCTCTCTGAAGTCTCCCTTTTGCCCGCAGTGAGGGAAAAGGGGGAGGGAATAATGCAATGCCTGGGATCTGAGAAAAGATGAGGACGAGTGATCGTTGCCTGGAAGAACTGTGGGGTGGGGCTGCTTGGGAACATTTTAAAAAATTGAAGGCTGGGAGAGAATTCCCCAGATCCTGTCTAGAACACCTGAAATCATTTTCTCTTAATAAAGATGCCTGTTGGAAGAGACATTCCAAGAGTTCTGTCTTCTTAAGATGTAAAGTGAGGTGGGTCCTTACAGTTATCCTGCAACTAGCCAGAAAGATAAAGTGGCAGCTCAGAATGCAGTCTATGTGCTTTGTATTTTTAGTTTTTAGATAATTCTCATTCCAGTTTGCTGACATTGGATACAAGCCATTAGTTTTTGGAACATCATAAAGCTTGATTCTTCAATTCTATTGGAACGACATTTGCAAAAAGCAACTTGGAAAGTTCTCAGTTCAAATATAATGAACACAGTTACCTCTCCTATTCTAATTCTTTCTTCCAGGAAATCTTGAAATGCAAAGGTTAATAGTAAAGCTCAACTTTGTCTTATTTAAAATTTGAGAAAGGGTTTAATCTAAGGGCTTACAATCCTTTTCTGTAAATGGCCAGATTCTATCCCCTTTGCCCTGCCTCCATGTGAGTGGCTGGCAGGTCTGCAGACTAGGGAGCGCATCAGGCATTGGACAATGCTGGCCCAGCAAGGGCTCAAGAGATCGCCCCCTGCTTCCCAGAATTTCCCATCTTTGTCTCTTAGCTTTACTCCAAATCCCAGAGTCTTGGGCTTCGTGATCTGCTGCCCATCCATGCTTAGCTCGGAGGCCATATAAAAACCAGGTGGCAGATGAAATTTAACTTGTGGACTGTGCTTTGCCTTAATTTAACTAAAAGTTTTATTTTGCAACCGGCATTGCAAACATGTTTAATAGAAACCAAGCCTGACCCAGTTTTCCTTTATACATACCATGTTGTAATTTGGAGTATTAGAACCAGTTATAAAAGACATTGTACGTTCACAGATTTTAGGTTGAAATTTACAAAATGCAACCCTTAGCTTTCTCATAGAAGTAGGATACTGCAAAATTCCTTTGTAGCCAAACAGTGTCTGAAATATATTAATTAATTTATTCATTAATTAATTGGAACTGATAGAATTAAGCCAGATCAAATATCATCCTAACCCTATATCCACTATAAACCATAAATTTAAGAAAGAAAGACTCCTTAGTTCAGGAATACACAAACTGGATCTTTGCATGCTACACATGAGTTGAAATTCGAAAAAGTGGACAAGAAAAAACAAAAGTTCATTTAATTTAGTTATTGTAAATAAAAGTATATTAATGAAATATAGGAATATGATCATCGTCACATACCATATAAGGATTTTTAATGCTTTTTTCCTAAAAACAACTTGTAGTCAGTTATGAAGTTTTTATCTTATCTTATTTTAAATATTTTTGAGCCAGCTCTGGTGGCTCCCAGACATTAAAAAACATAAAATCTTTTTTTTAATTCTTGGTTTTTTCATTTATAATATAAAATACAAAAATACAAAAGAAAGTATTAGGAAAATAAGGGAGAAAAAAGGGAAGGGAAAAGTGTGGGGTAAATGGAAAAAAGAAAAAAAGGCATTAAATTCCAACTCTCTTTGGATGATTGACCTCCTTTTCAAGCTATGTCCACCTTTCATTACTTTACTGTTACTTTCTTTGGAATAATGCACTTGACTGTATTATGCATCAAAAGATCCCAAAAGCACTTACATGAAATTGTGATTTATTGAGCTTAATTTTTAATACAGGACTTGTAGCATATGTTAGTGTAGCTATAGGTCCCATTCCAAAAAAGACCTTGATTTTTTCAGCCAGTTCTGGCCAAGTAGAGAATGAGATGAAACCTGAAGAAATAAAAGATTTTGCAAAGAAATTGGGCCTCTTCAACTGTAGAGGAGAGCAAAGTTTTCCTCTAAACCAAGGGTGTCAAACTCAATTTCATTGAGGGCCACTTCAGCACTGTGGTTGCCCTCATGGAGCTGGGTGGGTGTGGCTAGGATGGGCACAGCCTACTGGGTGGGCATGGCTGGGGTGGATGTGGTTCACTGAGTGGGCATGGCCAGCTTGACGTCACTCACATCAGGGTGCCTGTGGGGGCCTGGGCAGGACTGGGGCAGATCCGAGGTTCTCCAGCAGAGGGGGGTGGGACTGGGGTGAGCACCAGGGAGGAGCCTTGCCATACCTCTCAGACCGTGGGGGGAGCTGGACAGTGGCGCAGACTGCCCGGAGCCCTGGGCAGCAGAGGTCAAATGCCCGGCCTTTAAGCTCCCAGGGCATCTAGCCCAGCCCACTTCCCCAAGGGGGTGCCCAGCTGCGCTTACCTCCTCCTCAAGGCTGCTGCTGTGCTCACTCTCCTTAGCCAGGTTGCTCATGGTGGGTGCAGGAGGGCAAAGTGAGTGGATCATAAGGAGACCCACTCCTTCTCCATGCAAGGAGACCCAGCTTTGTAACTAAAGCATCCTTCGTGATAGGATGGGAGACCCCCAGGATAGGCCAGGAGGAGGGGGCAAGGGGATGCAAAAAGGCAGCAGGGCAGGACTAAGGCAGGACTTCCATCAGACCTTCCCTCCCTCTCATTCCAATCTCCTTCCTTCCTTCCTTCCTTCCTTCCTTCCTTCCTTCCTTCCTTCCTTCCTTCCTTCCTTCCTTCCTTCCTTCCTTCCTTCCTTCAAAACAGTGGCTGGAAAATATTTGAGGTGGGGAGGGAGAAAAACAGGCAAGAAACACAGCTGGGGAGGTGTCACCCTTCATAAGGAATGAAGAAATGTACCATCGCCCAGAAGTGGCCAGAAAATGGCCCTCGTCTACTTCACATATCCAGCTTGGTGGGCTCAGGGGGAGGGGACGCCATGAGAAGCGTGAGCGTCGACGTTACCTGTGCAATGCCACCCAGCCCCCAGCCTGCCAAGTTTTGGCAGGCAGCAGGGCGCAGGGCGCTCTCCTGCCTACAGCGCTGAGAAGATAGGCCAGGCTGTGTAAATCTATCATTTCAGGGCTATCATTTCATGTTAGAACACATTGTTTACATGCAAAATTCCTAGGTTCAGTGCTTTTTTTCTAAAAAAAAAAAAAAAAAAAAAAAGGTGCCGGAACTCAAACATGTCATACAACCTGCCTTGCCTACCCTACAAGGTTCCATCCAAAAAAGGTGCCGGAGCTCCGTTCTGGGCGTTCTATGAGAAAAAAAGCCTTGCCTAGGCTTATCTTTCTGTAGAGTATGGCAAGACTTATTGCAAAAAAACTCTTACAGAGGAAGAGCTGGGTTAGATGAGCCAAGCATTGCAAAGAGGTTCATGATTAATAGGAATTCAGAAGTTGATTTGTTTAATTCAACCTAATTTGGCCTCCATAAAGTATTTGCCAAGAAAAATGCACTCTCAAATTGTACATGGCAAGTTGCACAATTGCACTATGTAGACTGTAATAGTTTCCCTCATTCATCCCTGCTCATAGATTTGCCTACGGTATGTAACTTACCAGCAGTTGTGCCTTCTGAATGGCCCACATAATAAAGCTGCTGCTGTTTGGTTTGGTTCAGGATAAAGTGTATGACTGCTGGAATATCATAGTATCCCATCTCATGAAAACTAGGAAGAAAGAAAGCAAGCAAGCACATGGCTTTATAAATGCCAGCCTAAGCCATTTTGCTCAGAAATTAGCTCAGCTGATCACATGGAAAGGACCACAGGGTAAAAAGCTGTAAAGGTATTCATACAAGTGTAAGAAGGATTTTAGAAGATGTAAATGAAGATCAGTTTGTTGGGAAAGTTTAGGAGAAAATAATAGGATCCTAGATTACAGATCTTGTTGAACTAGTATAACCAGATTAATATCCTCAGCCCAGAACCTAATCTAGATTCACTGAATATCACTAGATTGAATATAATTAAAATCTTTGCTAGCAAGGTTGAAAGTCTATCTAAGCATTGCTGAACACACATGCTGACTTTGCAGCAGAGCATGTTTAGTAAGGAAATGTTTCAGAGTCCTTTTTTAAAGCCAGGAAAAGCAAACAACAGACAACTGTTCTTTCTGCCAAATGAAAATAAATAGCATTGGCTCCTTTGAATGTGACTTCCATCATTACATTTCTACCAGATAATGTTAAATATTAAAAAATTAACATAGTTAAAATATGCAAATTCATGTAAAGGTCAATTGCATAAGTTAGCAAATACATTTACATTATTTATCACTAGATAGTGCAGCATTAAAATAATTTTCTCTTCAGGTGCTCTTAGTGTTCTCTGGAAGCAAATGGTCAACGATTACTCTCTGTATGATAAGTGTAGGAAATCAGCACCCCTCCTAGAGAATGAAATATTTGGGGGAATATTAAAAAAGGCAGGATAGAATATTTCCCCTAAAAGAGAAATGGAGAAAAATCTTAAAAGCAGAAAACTGCCCCAGTCTTTCTTAATAGCCTCAAGCAGAAGCCTCAAGTGGAAGCCTATTAAGAAAGACTGGGTTAGTCTGTTCATAAACAAAATGCCTTCAGCCCCCACAGTTGATGGGATTAAGAATTTACAATCCCCCACCCAAATTCTAAGGACAGGACATGACCTTTAGAACATAATAGGATTAACCTATCACCATTAGAATAGCAAAAGGCACAAGGCTCACTATATTGCACAACCTCCTGGAGCATCTCAATCAGAACCCTATAAAGAAAGATCCATCCATTCATTCAGCCATGTTGTCAGCTGTCCCAGAACTGCATGCTGTTGCTGGTTCTTCTCATCAATAAACAAACCTTCTTTCTATTTTATTCCCAGATTGGAACTGGACCTGGTTTTTCTTCCTACATAAGGGAGTTTATATATCGTTCTGAGAGAGGAATTGGAATAAGCTTAGCAGAATGAAACCTCAGAGATCAGCTTTCATCCCTAATTCTGTTTTATTATTTTTATTTTATTTTATTTATTTTATTTTTGGAATACGCTTAGTAGATGGAAACCCCAGAGATCAGTTTTCATCCCTGGTTCTACTTTATATTCAATTCAGTTCAATTCAATTCTTATCCTTTCAAGTCAGTCTTGATTCCAAGCAACTGCCTGGACAAGTCCCTGAAGTTTACTTGGCAAAATTTCAGAAGTGGTTCACCATTGCCTGTACTCTGGGACTAAGAGAGACTGACTGGCCCAAGATCACCCAGCTTGGTTTGCACCCAAGACAGAATTAGAAGTCATAGTTTCCTGGTTTCTAGCCTGATGCCTTACCCACTACAACAAAGTGCCTCCTGCTTCTATCTTTTTAAGCTAATAGTTAAGCATCTGATATCCCTTTTAGATTTTCTTACCTAAAGCTCCAGAATTCCTTCTGCCATGGCTTCAGTATCTTGTGATTTGAAGACCAGGTGTTTCCTCTGCTATTTCCAAGCCAAACGTCATAACCATTATCTGCTAATATGAAACCAAAACTGTTGTGGGGCTGGTTAGAAATCCAGTGGGAACCAACTCCAAGGACACCATGTAGCAAAAACACAACAGGTCGTGCAGCTGAAAAATAAGAAGAGATGCTTTTTTAATGAGCCAGATCATTGAAGATTGCAAAACAATTGAAGTATTAGTTGCAAATAAATCTTGCAAAGAATCAACATTTGTGGTACATTGTCACAATCTATTGTTCAAAATATGGTAGGTGACGCTTACTGGAATGAAAGCATGATCATTGCGTGTTTAAATCCATAGAATTTAGGAACCGAGATTTTATTGATTCAATGGATATACTCTGTAAACATACCCAAATCCATTCCTTTGTCTCCAACATTATGATATATTCTCAACAGTACCATGATATAATCTCCCAATCAACATTTTTATATACAAAGACTGGACAACTTTTCTTTTTAAAAAGAAATTGCCTAGACTGCTTATCCTACTGGATTATCAATTATATTTTAAACAGTATCATGATCTACAGTACTTCAAGATGCATCAAATTGAGGATATATTGTTCTTAATCTTTCAAGACTCAATCTACTAAGCAGGTTTAATAGCTAAAATATTTCCCCAATGCTTCTTAAATGGGATACACCTTTGAAAGTTTTTAAAAAATCTTCACTGTTTATTTTGAAACATTTCATGAGAAGCTTCCATTGGATCCTAAAATATTCTTTAATAGACAATTCTACAGATGTCTTCTTAAGAGATTATTTTCCTGAATTCTTGACCTTTTTCCATTATAAATGATACAGGGTTTCAGCTAAGATTATGGGTAAAAAAAAATAACTTCAGCAATTAGAATCCAAATGAGAGAGAGATAATTTGCTGTTTTATTATATCATTCTTGTTTTTAAAAACTGTTTATTGAAAAGAGGAGTGTAAGATTATCAAAATCTCAATTAATCTGTCAGTCGGTCTCTTCTAAGATATTGAAAGGAGAAGGTTACAGTACAATTTCTTGTAATACCAATACTAATGTCAGTTTTCATTCTGAAAATTTTACATTTCATTTTGAAGAGCTATATCATTCCAACTCAATTATTGAAAAGTATTGTCAGCCATGTTTGGTAATAATGTTGCATGAGCTCATATAGGCTAGTCAAGAGTAGAATGGTTCAGGTTCACTTCCGGTTCCAGATCGCGGCACTCCTAGTTTTACGAAGAGACTTGTCTCCTCCTCATCGGCTAGTTTCCCCTCTGCCAGTAGACCCTTATGCGGGTCTAAAGTCGCCCTGGAGGGTGTGACTTCTGTTGAAGAGGCTTTGCTCGGCTGTGGAGGAGTGGCAGCTCCTCCAGCTGTCCGGGCTAACTCTGAGGGCCGACAGAGAAGAAGATTGGCCAGTAAAATGGCCGATCACCTAGCCGCTAGAAACCGCAAGTCAAAGAACAGAATCCGGGTGAGACTTTTATTTTGTCCCTCTCTTCATTTTATTTTGCTTTTTTTTTTTGCCTGTAAGAGCCCTGTTGGAATTATTTCCCTGGCTTGGAAAAGCAGCTTCTACATGTTGGGGAAGAAAAGCAATCAAAAGAATAGAACAAAATTTTAAAGACTACATTTTTTTAATACATGTTTTGGGGTACTGAAATTTTTTTCCTAAGAAGTGTATTATCAGTCTATGCCGTCGTTTTTTTGGGGGGGAGCAGTATTATTATCTTATATTGGAAGAGTATTTCTTTCTCTACTTCTTCCTTAAAAAATAGAAAAAAGGAAAAATAAAAATGATGACTCTTGAAAAAGATTTCTTAGCTTACTGAGGACATCTACTGGTTAAAAGCTAATATTGTAATTGTTGACTATTTGGAGATGAGATAGTTTTGGCCTTCAACTGTTTTCTAAGAGAAAGATAACTTGATGCAGTTGAACAATTTTTAAAATGGAGCTGCATTCATGTTTAAATTGTAAACTTATTCTGGAAAAGATCTATGAGGCTAAATAAGAAATACGTGCTACAATGAAAGAGTTTATTACAGAATTAAGAGCCAGAATCTCTCCTTTAAACTTCAAAACTGACTTTCAGACTACACCTGATTATTCTAATTATTCAGATTACACAAGAAGAGGACCTAACTAAGAATAAAGAGAAATTGATTTTGCCTTATAAGCAGTTCACTTATGGTGTTGAGGACCAGAAAAAGCAAAGACTGAGATTTGAAATGTTAAAGCAACAAGACGTTATGGTTAAGAGAAACAGAGGGTCAATGCAGAGGCCAAGATGGTTTTCACTGATCCAAATGATACTATAAGCAATAAAGAGAGACTTATCAGCTGGAAGGGAAGCTCTGCTATGGAAACCTAACTGGAATAAGAAGAAGCACAGAATAAGACTGAAAAGAAATGAAATTTAAAAAATTATGTAATGGATTAAAGGCAACCTAGAATTATGGATTGATTTAAGGACTAAGATTATGACCTAGATGTAAGAGAAATGGGTAACCAATGGAAGATATATAAGGTTTATCTATATGAAAATTACTATTTCTAATAAGATGATTTATTTGTTTGATGCCCAATGGATTGAAATGATTTAAGGTTTGATATTATCTTGTCAGCTTAAAGAGATTGATTGATGGATTAGATATGGTGATTAATGGAATATATATTAAATTGATTAAGAATGTGTTTTTTTAGGATGATAGTTTTACTTGTAAGAAAATTACTATGCAATGTTGAGTTAATCTAATAAAATGATTTCTTTGTTTGATAACGGATGTTATTAGTTATGACAATTGGATGAAATTTGAATTCTGGCTAATGGATTGAAATGATTTAAGGTCTGATTTTCTTCTGTCAGTTTAAAGGGATTGATTAATTGATGGATTAGATATGTATAGGATAGATTAATATTTTATTTTAATTAAGGGATATTAGTGGAAGAAGAAATAAATAAGAATTATGATAAAATTAAGGAATTAGAACATATTTGGAAGGGATACCCAAGCTGATAATGTTTGTACTTAAAGTTAATTTGATTATGGTAGTGTAAATTTATAAAGCTTTAAAAACAGGTATAGGTTGAATAAAGTTAGCTAGAATTGGACTATTTTAAATAAATTATGTTACTTAAGGGAAAAAGAGAGGGAATACTTGATACATTGATTGAATTATGTATATACATTTTGTCTTTGGATGTTTGACTACCCTAACACCACGGTGTGTCTTGAGCACTTTGTCTTAAAAATCAAAAAACCAATAAAATTTGTTTTTTTAAAAAAGAGTAGAATGATTTAGCACTTCAGATCGGAAGAGAAAAAGGTACTTCTGCAGGTGTGGAATATAAAGGTAGCCTCTTTGCCATTTCTTAAACCAGATTGCAATTGGATGTTATTTGACTTGTCCATGGTCTTACCTTTACTTGCAGCATTATACCTTCCATGAGGTATTCTGTTAATGGTAAGTATATATCCATCTTCTGTTTCAACATGATACTCCTCACTTGGATAGTTATGAAAATGGATAATCTCACTCTGTTGGTAGAAAGAAAACAGAGCAAACTTGTTTGCAGATATATTTTCTGAACATAAATAAGCAAACAAGATGATAAATACTACAGAAATCTCAGGAATATTCCACTTTCATGACCTCCAACTTCAGGGAGGTTGCGAAAATTTGGACCTTCAAGAGGTGGAGCATAAGCAAAATCAGATTTATTTGTTGCGGATCCATCCCCAAAGTCAATGGAATGAAAAGCTGTTTTAAGAATATTGATAATCTTTTGAAATACTTTGAATGATACAGACAAAAATAAATGCTATGGTTTTTTTTCATTAGGAGAAATAAGAATCTCAAATGCCTTTAATAGGTATGTCTTTTGACACTATGTAGAGTACAGAGTCTTGCATTGACCCTGGAGGTAATTTTCAGGTTTTCTTTCTGTGTAGATGGAATTGTTTTACACTTGTAAAGTTCTTACTCTATGCTTGGTGCAAGGGCTATCAGAAATAAGTCTTTAAAATTTAAAATCTGAAATAAAATTATATGCTTGGCCTGTGATATGACTAGCAAGCAATTTAATTTGCAGGGCTCCTTATTAGGGGCCTAGAACTTCAGATCTGGGTTATGGTGGTGCTGGAAGTTATGATCTTTTCTCAGAAAAAATAAAGTACATTTAGTCATCGCCTCTAACTCCCGCTCTTTTCTGTAAAAATTATTTTTTGGGGAAGCTTCTGTACAAACTGCGTCTATTATTACATATCTTGCTTGGTTGTGTATATAAAAAAGACTTACGATCTTTGAAGCATCCCCATGATTATGTGATCTAAATTCAGATGTTTGGCAACTGGTTCATATTTATGACAGTTGCAGTTTCCTGGGGTCATGTGATCAATCCCCTTCTGACAAGCAAACTCAATGGAGAAGCCAGATTCACTTAACAAACAGGTTACTAAGTTAACAACTGCAATGATTCACTTAACAACTGAGGCAATAAGGTCATAAAATGGGGCAGAACTCACTTAACAAAAGTCTCACTTAACTACAGAAATTTTGGGCTCAGTTGTGGTCGTAAGTGAAGGACTACCTGTATATGTACCATCTTGATACCATCTGATCATAAATTATTGACGAAAACCAGTTGGGTGACGTCACTCTCACTTATTCTTTCAGCCCAACTCATCTCACAGAGTAGTTGTGGGGAAAATAAGAGGGAGAAAGAGTATTAGATATTTTTTTTGCCTTCAGTTATTTATAAAAATAGAAGTTGGATAAAAAAACTAAATAAAAAATTTAAAAAATGTTCTCCCCTTATTTGGTGATTTTTATATTGTATAAAATAGCATATAGCCTTAAACATTTCTACATCATACTGGAGTAAATAGAATAAACAATTCTTTGAAGGCTATAGATTTGGTGTGATGCTTCTTTTGCATTTCCTTTATGTATCAAAATATAACAGTTAAAATGAATTTAACATACAATATTCATAAAACATTCAGGGTCCACTTTACATCTTTCTGAAGTTTCCAGTTCTTCAAAGCTGAGCATTCCATGGCATAAATAAGCCATTATTATGAAACTCCTCATTTTTATCCTGTAGAAAGCAATTCAGTCATTCATTAACATTTTAGAAACATGAGCTTCCTGAAGATACAAAGCACCAGTAGCTCTGAAATATCTTCTGCTATATGTTACCTTAAGCAGAAACAGGCCATTGAACAGAATTTTACCAATTTGAATATGGCTTCAATCTGAATAGTGCTGAAAAATAATTAAACTTACTTCAACAGTGGATTAAACAAATAGGTAGCAAGGATCTGCATCAAGATTAAGCAACAGACAAGCCTACTGGCTAGTATTTATATGTATCTCTGTCTCATATTCCCACATTAGCTGTTTCACCTATTATACCTCCAATTTTAATTAAATTATATGAAAACAGACTCTAGGATGAACTTGCCAACAATCTGCTCAGCTTCCATTTGGATTGATTCCCAACTGTTGAATTTTAATAATGTAGATTTTGCCAAAAACAGTTGCATTCCATAATCATAACCGAATGGTGTTATCATTCGGTGATCCTTTTGAACAATATCAAAAAAGGAGGAATGCCTAATGGGATTGCTGGTACAACAGTGCTTCCCTGAAAATTAAATTCAGGTAATGAGGGCTGATAGGAAGCCAAAATAGTTATTTATGGAGCTGTCAGAATGATCAGGAAAACCTTGAACTTTGTAGAGAAATGGATAAATGAGAATTGACTGTGAATTAATGAGCACTGGGTATTAATTGGTCACATTAACTTTTGGGAAGTTGGGAATAGCTGGAAAAAGAGGACTGGAAATTTGGTTGACAAATCCATAGCACTCCAGTTATTAAACCATGGTACCATACTTCCTCCTCACAGCCTTCACCAGTAGGAATATTGGTTTTGGTCATGTGAAGTTCTAATTCGGCAATATCCCCAAGTTGCTTTTTTCAAAAGGTAACTGGACTTGGTTTTCCTTGAAGATGTTTTGCCAGATCGGCCCCAGTGAGATCCCTTAGGAAAGAAAGACCCTCAACTCCATTTAAGTAAAGTGATAAGTTCCTTTACTAAAGGTTCCTGGTTGCAATAAAGTTAGGCCAGAACTAAAGATTCCTGTACAAAAGGTTACAAAATTTTTCCCTCCCCCCAGCCCTCCCCTTTTTGATCAGTTCATCTTCAGCTAATGGAAAGTCATCTAGCTATTTTGAAAATTGAGATGTTTGGAGCGATCCACATTCCATTCCCAGGGTGCGTGGTCTTGAGTACTGGCACAAACTGGTTCTATGCTGCCCTGGTCTTTGTCAAGCTGTCATTCTCCCCTCCTCATAAATGTTTATTGCCCATTTGTCCATCTTGCCCCCTCCCCCCTAACTCTTGATGTGAGGATGCTGGCAATGCAGCAAGCTGGAGATGGCAGAACTTACATTCTGGTCCCACCCCCTTGTCAGAGTTGTTAGTCCTGTAGAGGAAACAAAAGAGAAGGGGAAGAAGCAAACACAAATGCATAATTAATCTGACAGTCACTGAGGTTTATCTGGGTATTATTAATGGCTTTTGTTAAGTAGTTTAGATGCTTAGATATGTTTGGAACACACTCAATTACAGAGGGAGGGAAGTCCTTCCATGACACCAAATACTGGGTTTTGCCTTGATGCATGCAAGAGTCCAATATACCCTTGACATCAAAAAGTTGCTCTCCTTTGATCATGATGAGATCAGGAGGAAGTTTTGTTTCTGGGCGTAGGGCAGAAGTGATTTCCAATTTTAGGATGCCTCAGTGGAATACCAGATAGACCTGCCTAAAAGAGTTTTTGGTAATTCAAGTTCAAGAGTCACAGGATTAATAACCCTATTGTCAACAATGTAAACATTAGATGTTTCCACTCTGACAACTAATGAAAATCACATCCATTTTCTCTTTTTGCTTTTAACATGCCTTTTCTTCTATTTAGAGATTAGGTGCAGAAGGGGGGGGGGTTGGGATGAATACTGAACTCAGCTAGCCATAATAATAAACGCTGTATTGTGGGAACCCAAGGATGAATTGATAATGTTTTGGTGGCCTGAGGAGCTGGGGAGAAAGCCCGCATTTCAGGCTAATTGGAGAAAGTGATTTATGACTGCTTGTTGGGGGTGGGAGTTGCAATTTGTTACTTTGTATCCAGGGGAAGAGAAACCAGTTTTGGGTTCAACTATGTAGTGTCGATACTTTGTTTCCTGAATAAAATGTTCTTTAAGGAAGAATTCTTGCCTTGAAGTTCTTTTGATAGGTTTCATCTATCGGAATCATGACACCTTTTTATGTGGAAAGGATCAATGTACTTTGGACCTAATTTTTTGGAGGGTTTTCTAGACTGCAGGCATTTGGTGGACAGATAGACTTTGTTCCCAACTTTAAAGTCTTTGGGCTTTGAACCCTTTTTGTCAGCTTGTTTAGTATAAGATTAAGCAACAGACAAGCCTACTGGCTAGTATTTATATGTATCTCTGTCTCATATTCCCACATTAGCTCTTTCACCTATTATACCTCCAATTTTAATTAAATTATATGAAAACAGACTCTAGGATGAACTTGCCAACCAATCTGCTCAGCTTCCATTTGGATTGATTCCCAACTGTTGAATTTTAATAATGTAGATTTTGCCAAAAATAGTTGCATTCCATAATCATAACTGAATTGTGTTATGAGTTTTGTACAGTGGTGACTTGGTACTCATTGTTTTTTTAATAAATTTTTTATTGATTTTTATAATTATAAATAACAAAAGAGAAAAAAATCACATTAAAACAACTCAACTGAATAAAAACGTTTACAACTTTTTCAATCACAAGAACAAAACATAAAAACTTAACTAAAATAGTTAAGTTAACTATGGGTATTGCTCTGCGGCACCCCCCAACCACATCCCCCTCCTCATTTCTCCCTACCTCTACCTCTATCCACCCACCATCTCTACCCCCACTCTCTCCTCCCCCTCATGCCACCTCCCTACTTCCCTCAACCTTCACTCCTCAGTCTCATCCCCTCCAGATGTGGTGCAAGGTGCCGCAGAGCAACCCATCCTTTATCAAATATCATGTTACAGTTGAGAAGATTATAGAAACCCCTCCACCCCCCCACCCCCGACTTCCCAAAGTGAATACAGGGTAAAAAAAAACAAGAAAACCCACTAAACTACACCAAGATATTATATAAACCCTATTAAAAATTTAACTACATTTTTCAATCCAACATATAAATATTTAACTATATACTAAATACAATTTTTAAATTGATATTTCCTTTGTATATAATCTATCCATTTTTTTGAGTCCAACATATATTTTTCATTTGAATGATCCTTCAAATATGCGGATATTTTAGCCATTTCTGCCAAGTTAATAACTTTTAAAGTCCATTCTTCAATAGATGGTAATTCTGATGTCTTCCAATATTGTCCCACCAACAATCTTGCCACTGTAGTCAAGTTCAAAATTAAATTCATCTCTATGGTGGTACAGTCTTTTATAATACCTAACAAAAACAACTGTGGTAAAAATTCGATACACTTTTTCAATATGTTTTGAAGTATCCGCCATATTTTTATCCAAAAAGCCTTAATTTTTCTACAAGTCCACCATACATGAAAATAAGTAGCATCCATAGATTCACATCTCCAACACTTAGGTTGTATATCCGGGTACATAGATGATAATTTTTTCGGGTCTAAATGCCATCTATAAAACATTTTATAATTTTATTTGTGGAATAAGACACAAATAGAACTAGATAAATGGAAAAAATTACAATTATCTATGTTGGGTAGGATAGCTGCAGTTAAAATGAATGTATTGCCAAAATTTTTATTTCTGTTTCAAATGTTACCTATACTTAAAAAGGATGCGAATTTGGAGGAGTGGCAGAAAGGTATTAATAGATTTGTTTGGAATGGCAAGAAACCGAGGGTTAAACTGAAAATTATTCAGGATACAAAGAAAAGAGGTGGTTTGAAAATGCCCAATTTCAAGTTATACTACTATGCTGCTGTTTTAGTAGCGATAAGTGACTGGGTTAATTTAACTAAGGATAGAATATTGAATATAGAAGGGTACGGTTTACTATATGGTTTCCATGCATATTTAGTTTATGACAAAAAGGTGGATAGGAGTTTCAAAGAGCACCTACTGAGAAGTGCTCTGCTGCGTGTCTGGAAAAAGTTTTACTATAAGTTAAACGAAAAGATTCCTCTCTGGACAGTTCCCAGGCATGCAATAGAGAGCATAAATAGACAACAAATTCAAGATGTGGTGTCTTATGAGAAACTCCTAATTAAAGAAGGGAATTTGTTTTTATTGAAATCATCGAATACGTTAAAGGAAGAAGGAATAGTTCATACTTGGTTTCCATATGCACAACTGCAGACTAGATGGCAAAAAGATTTTAAGATAGGCTTTTCTTCAACAGATGAAAATTTAATTAAACAAGTTAGAGATCAAAGGTCTATGCATATTAAAAGACTATATAATGCATTAATTGAAATTGATTCTGAAACTGAATTAGTTAAGGACTGTATGATTAAGTGGAAACATAATTTTGGACAACCAATTATGATGGAAACATGGGAGAGGCTCTGGGTTAAAAATGTAAGATTTACACAAGCGCAACATTTAAGAGAAAACTTCGTACTCATTGTTAATTGATTCCAGAAGTCATGTTGAGTAGCAAAAACAATGAGGATCAAACAGTTTTTTCCCATAAGGAATAAGGCAGCTGAGACTGACAAGTTCTAGTGTGTGTATTGAGTACCAAATAAATGATGAATAATGGAACAAAATTTTTACATCAATATGCATTGAGTACCAAATTTAATGAGTTTCAAAGCAGTTAAACATCAGGTTCTACTGTATTTCAATGCATTTGTAGGACATTAGACCATTACATTTTAGTTAAACTTTTCTTAGTCGGGCTATTAGCATATACTATTTGTCCTGTTTCAGATTCTAGTCACACATAAACACAGTTGCAATGGAATTTTACATTTCATTTCAAGACTTTAGAGATAAACAGTGAACAAAATATGTAAACAAAACAGGATCTTGCCTGAAAAGTTTGGGTTTTTTTATAGAAGCATGCAGAAGATGAATCTAAATCCAATCAAGGGTCCAAGAGCCAAGTCAGGGTTGTCATCCAGTCCAAAGATCAAAGGTTCCAGGTTTCTTACAGAAATAGGAGCCACACACGAGTATCATAGAAGAGCTAAAAGAACTTTGCTGAGCTGATCTCTTCTCTACTTATTGAGTCTTGGTATGGGAGGTTTATGGGAGGATGGATGGGAGGGTACTCTTTCAACTTGTCATAAATTTCTTTAATAGCTGCCTTGCTCTAATTCCATATGCAGATTCCTCCTATTAGAGATATGCCTGTTTTGAATGGGATTGCCTTCCCCTTACAGATTAGAACCATAGCCTGGCAATTGCATTCATGCTTGATAGCCATATTGCAGTGGTAATAGTGATGAGGAGTGTGTACTTTTATTAGCTGACTCTATATTATGGAAAAACATGTTATTGAAATTGTGGCTGCCCCATCACCCTTGCTGCAATTTAGATGGTGTTTAATCAGAGGAATATTCTGTGCATATCTATAATACTATTATTAACTGGAATGTGACAAAATCTCCTTATTCTTATTTTATAAGGCTGTTTTATTTGTTTTGCTGATTAGACTGGAAGACTGATAATCTAAGGTGAGATGGATTCTTGGTAATGTTGCTGAGAGGTAAGATGTCTCTTCATAGGTGAAATATTCAAGTCAAGGGTGTAGTAACTATATTATGAAAGATTTTAACCTCAAGGAGAAACAGCAATAGCAATTGCATTTAGGCCTATATACTGCCCCACAGCACTTTACCAGACTCTCTGGACAGTTTATAATGTAGAGGCATTATTTGTATATTGCCCTAATAATCTGGTTCTCCATTTTACTGACTTCAGAAGATTGGAAGTCAACTTCAAGGGGTTCAGCAGAAATTGAAGCCTAGGCACTACAGTGGGAGGAGGGGAAAGCAACTGTCAATGCTGCTAACATTAGATGTTCTCACTTTGACAACAGATGGAAATGCAGCCATTTTCTTTCTTATACTGTACTCTTAGAATTAGATGATACTGGGGGAGGGGAAGGAATGTGATGGGAGTTAGTTAGACATACAATATCGTAACAAGAGCTGATAAAGCATGGTGGGATAATGAACTGGGTGGGAAGCCAGCATTTCAAACTAATTGGAGAATGTGATTTATGACTGTTAGTTGTAGGAGGGAATTGTGCTTTGATCTATGTGCTGAAGATCTTGGCTTTAGCTATGTACGTACCGAAGCTATGCTGCTTGATTAAAGATTCTTTAAGGTAAACAATGCCTCAAAGTTCTTTGAAGAGTTTCATCTTTTGGAACCATGACAGCAACATTTTCATCCAGTCTGGGTAGAAACCAAAAGGATGCCTACTGAAAAATACAGGGACTGACCAGAATTATACATTTTTAGAAGGGATGGGAAAATACGGCAAGGAGAGTTCATTAATGTAACTGTCCAGCATTAGATGAATTGCCAGATAATAACCAAAAAATTAACTACTAAAAGTTAAACTTAAAAATTAAACCCTAAAAGCCCATCATCCCAGGTAAAAATGTCTGCAGAAAGCAGCAACCAGGTGTTGGAAGGGAGGGAACATGCCATGTGATAGTCAATCAGAACTAGGGCCATCATTAGATCAGAAATAAGAGCTTAAAGCAGGCACTGTTTTAAAGCAGAGACAATACAGGGAGAGATGAATAACTAGGGGAGTGAAGCCCACAAAGACCTGCTTTATATATATATATTCTGGAAGCAATCTGGAATAAACATAAATGGGGTTGAGATTAAAAAAAATAATTTTCATTATTTTCATTAAGTTTATAGTCACTGATCTTAAAGATATCCTTCCAGTCATTGATCCAGTTGTTTCTCTTAATCTCTCCTTCTGTCATCTCTCTGGAAGAGTCAATTAACTTTCAGTGTGAATTTTTTAAACATCCCGAATATGTGGGAAGAGTCAACATTGCTCTGATGACACCACCCTCTCTGAATATCCATGAGCTCAGTGTTTATATCTGCAGGAGGAAGACTTTGCTCATGAGGTTTTCCTTACAGCCGTTTTCTGTCCATAGACATTCTACGCTGCAAGAATGTTCTCAGTGGGTGATCCTTTTGAACAACATCAAAAAAGGAGGAATGCCTAATGGGATTGCTGGTACAACAGTGCTTCCCTGAAAATTAAATTCAGGTAATGAGGGCTGATAGGAAGCCAAAATAGTTATTTATGGAGCTGTCAGAATGATCAGGAAAACCTTGAACTTTGCAGAGAAATGGATAAATGAGAATTGAGTGTGAATTAATGAGCACTGGGTATTAATTGGTCACATTAACTTTTGGGAAGTTGGGAATAGCTGGAAAAAGAGGACTGGAAATTTGGTTGACAAATCCATAGCACTCCAGTTATTAAACCATGGTACCATACTTCCTCCTCACAGCCTTCACCAGTAGGAATATTGGTTTTGGTCATGTGAAGTTCTAATTCGGCAATATCCCCAAGTTACTTTTTTCAAAAGGTAACTGGACTTGGTTTTCTTTGAAGATATTTTGCCAGATCTGCCCCAGTGAGATCCCTTAGGAAAGAAAGACCCTCAACTCCATTTAAGTAAAGTGATAAGTTCCTTTACTAAAAGTTCCTGGTTGCAATAAAGTTAGGCCAGAACTAAAGATTCCTGTACAAAAGGTTACAAAAATTTTCCCTCCCCCAGTCCTCCCCCTTTTGATCAGTTCATCTTCAGCTAATGGAAAGTCATCTAGCTATTTTGAAAATTGAGATGTTTGGAGCGATCCACATTCCATTCCCAGGGTGCGTGGTCTTGAGTACTGGCACAAACTGGTTCTATGCTGCCCTGGTCTTTGTCAAGCTGTCATTCTCCCCTCCTCATTAATGTTTATTGCCCATTTGTCCATCTTGCCCCCTCCCCCCTAACTCTTGATGTGAGGATGCTGGCAATGCAGCAAGCCGGAGATGGCAGAATTTACATTCTGGTCCCACCCCCTTGTCAGAGTTGTTAGTCCTGTAGAGGAAACAAAAGAGAAGGGGAAGAAGCAAACACAAATGCATAATTAATCTGACAGTCACTGAGATTTATCTGGGTATTATTAATGGCTTTTATTAAGTTATTTAGATGCTTTGATATGTTTGGAACACACTCAATTACAGAGGGAGGGAAGTCCTTCCATGACACCAAATACTGGGTTTTGCCTTGATGCGTGCAAGAGTCCAATATACCCTTGACATCAAAAAGTTGCTCTCCTTTGATCATGATGAGATCAGGAGGAAGTTTTGTTTCTGGGCGTAGGGCAGAAGTGATTTCCAATTTTAGGATGCCTCAGTGGAATACCAGATAGACCTGCCTAAAAGAGTTTTTGGTAATTCAAGTTCAAGAGTCACAGGATTAATAACCCTATTGTCAACAATGTAAACATTAGATGTTTCCACTCTGACAACTAATGAAAATCACATCCATTTTCTCTTTTTGCTTTTAACATGCCTTTTCTTCTATTTAGAGATTAGGTGCAGAAGGGGGGGGTTGGGATGAATACTGAACTCAGCTAGCCATAATAATAAACGCTGTATTGTGGGAACCCAAGGATGAATTGATAATGTTTTGGTGGCCTGAGGAGCTGGGGAGAAAGCCCGCATTTCAGGCTAATTGGAGAAAGTGATTTATGACTGCTTGTTGGGGGTGGGAGTTGCAATTTGTTACTTTGTATCCAGGGGAAGAGAAACCAGTTTTGGGTTCAACTATGTAGTGTCGATACTTTGTTTCCTGAATAAAATGTTCTTTAAGGAAGAATTCTTGCCTTGAAGTTCTTTTGATAGGTTTCATCTATCGGAATCATGGCACCTTTTTATGTGGAAAGGGCCAATGTACTTTGGACCTAATTTTTTGTTCCCAACTTTAAAGTCTTTTGGCTTTGAACCCTTTTTGTCAGCTTGTTTAGTATATGCTTCCTTGCCTCCTCCAGAGATTTTCTAACTACTGGCCAAGTGTTTTATAATTGTAAAGTCTATTCTTTTAAGGTGGCAGTTGGTGGGGTAGCCTGGGGCAGTTAGGGGATAAATACTAAGTCCTGTACCATGGCCACCTTAAAAGGAATGAATCAGTGCTACTGTGGACTTAGTTATTGTAAGCAATCTCAGCCAAAGGAAGGAGATCCACCCAGTTGTCCTGTTAATAGTTAATGTAACACCTGAGGAATTGTTCCACAATCCCATTTGTATGTTCATAGGCCCCATTCATTTTTGGATGATGTGAGCAGCTAAGGCTCTGGGTGGGCCTCAAACGTTTTAAGAACTCTTGCCAAAACCATGAAGTGAATTGAACTCTGAGATCTGAGATTATTTTTTCTGGAGCTCCGTGCAGTCTATATATATACTGCATGAACATTTTTGCCAAAATGTGATAGAAGGAATTTCTGGGAAGGGCAAAAAATGCACTTGCTTAGAAAATAAGTCAATTATCACCCAGATCACCATATTTCCTGAACTTTTGGGTAATTCTATGATAAAGTCCAATGAAATCTTTTTACATGGGACTTTAGGTTCTGCCACTGCCTTGAGGAGGCCTGGTGTTTTTCCTGCTGCCTTTTGGCAGAGGCATAGGTAAGGTACATAGCTTTCTATGTCTCTCTTTAGTGATGGCCACCAAAACTGGTGTTTAACCAAGTGCAAGGTTTTGACAAAGCCAAAATACCCTGCTATTTTTGAATCATGGATTTTCTGTAGGACTGTTAGTAATCGGCTTTCAGGGATGTATAATTTGCACACCCACCCAGGCTGAGCAATCTTGCATCATGTACTCATTCCCATGAGCTTGGAACCACTTGTCTTTCTCTAGTGCTGCTTTTAGGGCACTCCTTAAGTTCTCTGCTACTTGGGTCTTGAGTTTCGCTTGCGCCCTAATGGTGACTGCAGCTGCCAGTTGCTGGGGTGGGATAACCAATCTAATTATCCCTGGCATGAAACTTGTACTGTGGCAGTCTAGGTTGAGCATCTGCTAGGAAATTCTTCCCCCTGGGAGGTACTGCAGGGTGAAATTGAATTGGTTGAAGTACTGAGCCCAGTGGACCTGTTTGAGTGATAGTCTCCAGTTTTTTTTAGGGCTTCTAAGTTTTGTTGTCAGTCCATACTTTAAAAGGGGCTTTGCCCCCCTCCAATAAATGCCTCCAGGTCAGGAGTGCCCAATGAACCACATATGTTTCTTTCTCCCAAATCGCCCACCTGTGCTCAGTTTTGATGAGCTTTTTGGAGGTGTATGCACATTGCTGCAGATCCCCTCATTTGTTTTTCTGTAGCAGCACTGCCCTCTCCCCCACATCATTCACATCTCCTTGGATAACAAAAGGGGGTGTTTGGGTCAGGGTGTTTTAGAATCGGCTCTGCCATGAACAGGCACTTGAATTTTTTGAATGCTGCTTGGCATTCCATTGTCCATTTCAATGGCTGGCTAGGTTTGGGCTTCCCCTCCTCTTTTGTCTTCAGTAGGTTGATGATGGGGAGGGCTATCTGGGAAAATGATGGGATGAATTGGCAGTAAATGTTCATAAATCCCAGGAAGCTTTGAAGCTACTTCTGAGTGTAGGGAGGAGTCCATTCCAGAACTCCCCAGGATCCATCTCTATCCTCTCATGGGAAATGCAATACCCTAGATCAGGGGTGTCAAACTCACAATGTCACGTGATGTGTTGCGACATATCGTGACTTTTTTCCATTGCTGGCAATGGCATGGGCGTGGTTTTGCCATGAAGCATCTGGCTCATGGGCCAGCAGTTTGACACCCCTGTCCTAAATAGTTAATTTTGCTTTGATGGAAATCATATTTGTATATTTTAACATACAATTGGGCTGCCTGGAGTTTTTTGAGCACTGCTCTCATTAGTTTTACATGTTCCTCTATGATTTTGATATAAATCAAAATGTCAACCAAATAGACCAGAACTCCCTTATTTTTTTGCAGCACCTTAGTTATCAGCTGCATAAATACAGCAGGGGTACCCAGCAGTCCAAACAGGAGGACTCAGAATTAGAAACACCCCAAGGGTCAATTAAAAGCCATTTTCCACTCATCTCCTTCCTTGATTCTAACCCTGTAATATGCTTTCCACAAGTCCAGTTTGGTAAAAATCTTATCTTGGGCAAATGGGCAAGCATGTCCTCCATTAGGAGCACTGGGTAGATATTTTCAAGAGAGATGATATTTAGCCCATAGACAAAGGGACCCATCCTTCTTTTCCCTAAACAGCACTGGGGCAGCTACTTGTCATCAGGCAGGTTGTATAAAGCCACACTTCAGGTTTTTGTCTATGAATGCCCGTAGTTCTTCTATGGTAATTCTCTGGGGGTCATAGAGTACAGTTTGGGCTTGGGCAGCTGACAGAACTGAAGAAGTTTCTTGGATGAGAAGTGAAACATCTTCAAGGAAAACCAAATCCAGTTGCCTTTTGAAAAAAGCACTTTGGGAACAATCATGACCTGGATGACTGAGAATTTCTACAGACATTAATTTGGCAATAATTTTGAGGATTTTTGCTGACATTTTATGGAAACTCCTACTATATATTTCATTGTATTGTTTCCAATTATGTCTAACAACTGAGTAGATCAAAACAGGATTGTACCATAGCATAAATAAGTAGAAGAACATGCTCACCTGACAGCCAGATATTTTAGAAGCAAAGTCTCGGCACAATAAATATATTTATTTTAGATGAGTTGCATGTACAATGATGAAGTAGATGTGGCTCATAAAATAGATGGGCTGCTCAGAAAAGATTTAGGGGACTCTCTGAAAAGAGGCAAGAAAAAACAAATTTAGTTCATCTGAAGATTGTGAGCAATTTGGTACTCTCATGTGTACAACAAATTTAACATTCCCAGACTGACAAGCAACCAGCAGGGAGCTATTAGGAAGACATAGTTGTTGAAGAACTGTCTGTCATGCATTATTTAGTTATGTGCTATCAAGTTCATTTAGATTCCTGATGATTACATTGACATTAATTGCTATTATGATTTCTCTTTAGTACAATAATGTTTTTGACTCTACTCATCAGCCTTGCCCATTTTTCTTCCTATTCTCCTTTCCTTAACTCTGCAAGCACAAACATTTTCCATAGGTTCTGGTTTTGTTTGCTTTGGTTTAGTGTTGCCCTAATAATTCAAATCTTTGTTCTTCTTCCAATTTCATCTGAGTAAAGTAGAAAGTAATATCTGGTGTTGTAGTTATTGTTTGGTTAGCTAAATTGTCTAAGTTTTCAATGTGGTATGTTTGCTGATCAGTTCCTGTTGCTTTTGGAGTTATAGATACTGTAGTTAAAGTCAGTGTTGGATTACCAAAATTCTTAATAGGTTGTGGATGTTGTTGTTCCTCTTCTGTTGTTTTTTGGCTTGTAAGTTGATCATCTGGGGTCTGGGGTTTTATTTGTAGTATTGTGAAAATATCCTCGGCTTTCACTTTTGACTTGATTAGCTCAGTAGCTTCAAGAATTTTTTCAAGGATAAGTTTATAGTTGAGTTGTGGGTAGAATTCCTCCGTTTCCATGGTGATTAGAGATAGTCCTTTGGTGGAGACTATGTTTAGTAAGAGTCAGCCAATGTTCACCTCAACACTTTCTAAAAGTTGTTTTCACCAGCCAGCTGTTTCCAATTTTTATCTTTTGGATAATATGAAGGACAAATCAAGGGAGTCAACAGGCACAATTGAAAAAAAAAAGAAATTCAGTTGCTATGCCAAGTTTCACCACAAGATGTCCTCAGCAGACCACAAAATCTTTTCCCAAATGCCAATTAGCTTTTTTATTTTTCAGTTAAAAAAACAGAGAAAAAGATATTTTCCAAAATTAATAGTTTAGGTAAATGATAAGTCTCTATAATAAGAAATTTTGGGACCACAAGGTATCCATAGAGCAAAAATCCAGTTATCTAGTTGTTAAAGTTAGTTATTCTTTTCTCTTCTTTCCAAAGCTTAAATTCCCAAGTATGCAAATGCTGCTGAATTGAGAGTGGGGAAAGAGTTTCAAGGAGCTTTCATAGGAAGGTAGTTAGGGTAAAGAGAGAGAAAAGGAAAGGTCTCACCCAGATCTTCCACGGTGCTTCACTGAGCTTAGAAGTGCTTTTGGCTTTCGGCTGGTGCAGCTAGATGGTCGGCCATGTTGATGGCCAATCTTTCTTCCATCGATCCAAAAGAGCTGCCTCAGCTCAAGCGGGAGGGCTGCTGCCCTTCCACGCTCAGGCGAGGGTCCTCCTCAGCAGTGGTCACCCCTCCAGGGTGACTTTCGACTCTTTCCAGGGTCTTTTGATGGAAAGAAACCAGACGGCACGGAGGGAACTCTCTCCGTGCGTCTGAAGTCACCGTGATCCAGAACCAGAAGCCCCAATTTTGGGGTAATTCTAATTCTACTGTTACTGGGTTTATGATTCTTTTAATTGGAAAAGGTCCTATATATTTTGGTCCAAGTTGTTTTACAAGGTTGTAGGGATTTTAGGTATTTTGTAGACAAATATACCATTTTCCCTACAATAAATGGTGTGGGTTCAACTCTTTTTTTATCTGCTTGTGCTTTGTATGCTTGCCTAGCTTCATCTATGGCATTTCTAACTATTGGCCAGATGTTTTGTAATTGTTCTATCCACTCTTTCAGTGATGGGATTGCTGGCATGGGGTTGAAACTTTGACCATTGGCTATTTGGAAAGGAGTGTAGCCTGTGCTGTAGTGGACTGCATTATTGTAGGCAATGTCTGCGAAAGGGAGTAGGTCCGTCCAATTCAATTGCTGGACATTAATGAAGCATCTTAAGTATTGCTCAAGTACTGAGTTAGCTTTCTCTGATTGGCCGTTTCCTTGAGGAGGATGACTAGATGTCAGTCCCTGAGTGGTCCCTAAAAGGGATAAATGTCCCTTCCAAAATGCAGATGTAAATTGCACTCCCCTATCAGATATGATGTGTTGGGGTGCCCCGTGCAATCTGTAAATATGCTGCACAAAAAGTTTTTCTAAGGCTTTTGCAGTGGGAATCTTTTGGCAAGGGATAAAGTGCACCTGTTTGGAAAACAAGTCAGTGACTGTCCAGATGACAGTAATCTCATTGCTTTCTGGTGATTCCACTATATAATCCATGGCTATTTCCCTCCAGGGGGCTGAGGGAGTCACCACCAGTTGTAACAGTCCGGGCAATTTCCCTTGCAACCTCTTAGCAGTCGCACACGTTGGGCAGCTGGCCACGTAATTTTCTATGTCCTTTTTCATGGATGGCCACCAAAATTGCCTTTTAATTAAGTGCAATGTTTTTACAAATCCAAAATGTCCTGCTGATTTTGTGTCATGGCACAGCTGCATGAATGTGCCCCCCTGGGTGGTTGGTATATATAATTTTTCCCCACCCAAGGCAGTCCGTCTTTAATTGTGCACATGTGTCTATTTTTCTAGAACCATTCATCTGTTTTGAAAGTTTTCCAGAATTCAATTCTGGTTTGGCTACCCAGTTGCGGTTTTAATTTAGCTTGGGCTCTGGTAGTTACTGGAACTGCCAGTTGTGGTTCTGCCATAAGTGGTTTAGAATCAGTGGCTCACGTGCTGTTATATTGAGGCAAGTGCTTGAGCGTAAAGTGAAATTGGTGAAAATGCTGGGACCAGCGGGCTTGCTTGGGGTTGAGCTTCCTTGGTGTTTTCAAGGCTTCCAGGTTTTTGTGGTCTGTCAACACCTAAAAAGGGATTTTATTCCCTTCAAGGAACTGGCGCCACATAATGACCAATGTATCCCGTATGCCTTTTTCTCCCATACGGGCCAGCGCTGTTCTGTTTCGGTGAGTTTCTTGGATGTATACACGCAGGGTTGCAATACCCCTTCATCAATTTTTTGTAATAGTACAGCCCCCACTGCCACATCACTTGCATCTGCCTTTATTACAAAGGGCTTATCCGTGTCTGGATGCCTCAGTACGGGTTGGGCAGAAAAGAGTCTCTTTAATCTCCCAAATGCCACTTGGCATTCCATTGTCCATTTTAGTGGCTGGCTAGGTTTCACTAAGGATTCTCCCTTTGTTTTTAGTAAGTTCGTGAGGGGCAGGGCTATCTGGACAAATTAGGGAATAAATTGGCGGTAAAAGTTTGTGAAACCCAAGAAACTTTCAGCTGCTTTCTTGTGCGAGGTGGTGCCCATTCTAATACTGCTATGACTTTCTCTGGATCCATTTCAATGCCCTGTGGGAATATGCGATAACCCAGGTAGTCTATTCTTTCCTGGTGGAATTCGCATTTCGATAATTTGGCATATAGGTGGGCAGCTTGCAGTTTCTTTAAAACTGCTCTGACTAGGTTGGCATGTTCCTCTTTGGATTTGGTGAAGATAAGAATGTCGTCTAGTAAACCAAAACCCCCTTAAATAGCTGCTCCCTTAGTACCTCGTTGATTAATTGCATAAATACTGCGGGGCCCCCTTGTAGTCCAAATGGCAAAACTTTGAATTGGAAGCGCCCCATTGGGCAATTAAATGCGGTTTTCCATTCATCCCCTTCCTTAATTCTAATGCGGTAATATGCTTCCCTTAGATCTAGTTTAGTAAAAATTCTTCCTTTCGATAGGTGGGATAACATGTCCTTCATGAGGGGTAGGGGATATAGGTTGCTTTCACTGATTGTATTCAATAGGCAATAGTCCACGCACAAGCGTAAAGTGCCATCCTTCTTCTCTCTAAAGAGGACTGGGGCAGCCACTTTAGGCTTGGCAGGTTCGATGAACCCCCTTTCTAGGTTTTTATTTTATTTCCTCCTTCTCTTTAGGGCTCATGGAGTATAGTCTGGGCTTTGGGAGTTTTGCCCAGGCTTGAATTCTATGGTGCAATCCATGGGTCAGTGAGGGGGGAGCTCATCCGCCCTCTCCTCACTGAAAACTTTGGTATTCCTTTGGTATTTCGGGTAGCCCTTTTTCTTCTTCCATGGATGCTTTTTCTGTTCTTAAATTTGGTAGGACTCCTTGGGAGTTTAAGTCCATAGGGTCCCCCTTTGGGAAGTTGATTTCCGCCATCCTCCAATTTACCCAGGGGTTCCATTTCTTTAACCATTCCAGCCCTAGGATCACTGGGCATTCCATGCCTGGGGTCACTACAAATATTATGTCTTCCTCATGGTTTCCCGGGGATAGGTGGACTGGTAAAGTGGCTAAGGTAGCTGCCCCCCCTGCTATGGACCCATCTAACTGGCCAAATGAGATTGGTTGTTTTAGCTTCCTTACCAGAATGCCCAAATTCCCCACTAGCGTCAGGCTAATGAGGCAGCGGGTGCAGCCAGAGTCTATTAAGGCTTTCACTTTTACAGCTTTGGGCATGGAGGGAGCTAATATAGCCCTGTGGTGTAGGCTGGAGTTCCCTCTTCATGTTGGGCAGAGCTTGGGGACTCCACAGCCTCTATTGCTCTTGTGGCAGTTTCTTTTGGCTTGGCTGGGGATTTTCCGGATTTCCTGGTCAGTGATCGGTGTGAGTTGTGCTGAGGGGCTTTTGAACGGCATTCTACGGTGCCCCTCTCTCCCACATTTGAAACAGCCCATTGGCTTCTTGGCTGTAGCCAGTGGCTTCACTGGTTCGCGCGTCAGCTCAGGCAGCGAGCGGCCCCATGGTTTTCCTTGGCGATGCCTCTTCGGTTGGTCGATCTCTGCTTCCTCTGCCAGGACATACCATTCGTCAAGTTGGTGGGGGTCCCCCCGGGGCAGGCAAGCATCATACAGGCCGTAATTTAGGCCATCTTTGAAATGGCTAAGGAGGATGTCTTCTAGCCAGTTCAGCTTGTTGGCAATGGTCCAGAATTCTTGTGTATATTTGGCTACCAGGTGTCTGTCTTGCCTCACCGTTTTGATTCTTTCATGGGCTTTGTGATCAGCCAAGGGGTCCTCAAATCACCTTCTCAGAGAGGACATGAAACGGTTGAAATTGTTGAGCTCTGGGGCATCAGAATCATGCAAATTCACCACCCAATCTTCAGCCAGTCCATCCAGAGCAGATTGCATGATACGGATGCGGGCTTTGTCGCTAGGGATGTGCCGCCCGTATTCCTCCATGTAACTGAGAACTTGGGTTAGGAAAAACCCCAAGCATGTCTGTTCCCCCTTGAATTTTGCATCCAGCAGCGAGAATCCTTGAATGGATCGGTGCCTTTGCCGTCGGTGGTATTGTCTTCTATCTGGATTGCCATCTGAGGGTCGGTGGGGAGTGGGGATTGCTGAAATGGTCGCTACTGGATCGGCGGACGTCCCTGGGACTACAGGTTCCAATTCCCCCTCAGTGTCTTTCCAGCTGCAGCTCCAGGTACTGGTGTGGCCGCGGGGCTCAGAATTCTCCTCCCCTACAGAGCTGAGGGTTCTTTTCATCAGGTTGATAGCGTTCTTTTCATCAGGTCGATAGGATCCAGTTTGAGTGCTGTGTCCAACTTCCTTCCTCTTCTCTAACATGCAGGGATTTCTCAATCTCAAGAATCTCAAGCAACCCCCATCCTGCAGTTCTTCCAGGTGATTCAGACAGGTAGATTTCTAGGTGTTAACTCCATAACATGATAACACAATCATAACATGATAACACAATCATAACATGATAACACAAATTCCTCACTTGATGACGGATAAATAAACCAGATTCCGGAGGCTGTATTTTTTCACACACACACTCTTTCCTAGTGTTTGGTTTGGTGAGGCTTTACAGTTTTTAATCTGGATCATTTATCATTGCATCAAATTGTGTAAGTGTGTAATAGCTTAAGATGTTGCATTAAACAAAGAAATTAGTTCAAATGTGGAAATACATCAGGCAATTAGATCACTTATGAATAGGGCTGGGCAGAACTTTGAAGGATCCTTTGCTTCAATTATACTTTGGGTAAAGAAACCTTTCAAAGTCTCATCATGATGGAATGCAATTTTATACACATACACCCAGAAATTTATTCAATCCAATGTTTAGAACAATTAAAGTATTGAGTCATAAAATTCATAATAATATAACAATAAAACTCATTTCAAACCATATGTAAAATTCTAATGACATGGCATATGGCATAATTCACCTTGAACATAAGAATACAGAGAATAGAATAGAGCTGGAAGAGACCTTGGAGGTCTTCTAGTCCAGCTCCCTGTTCAAGCATCTCATCTCAGACAGGTGACTGTCTAGTCTCTTATTAAAAATCTCCAGTGATGTAGTGCCCACGATTCTAGGGGTAAGCTGTTCTACTGATTGATTGTCCTCATTGTCAGGAAGTTTCTCCTTAATTCCAGGTTGCTACTCTTTGATCAGTTTCCAACCATTGTTTCTTATCCTTCCCTCTGGTGGTTTGGTGAACAACCTGGCCCCCTCTGCCTTGTGGCAGCCCCTCAGATACTGGAATATTGCTATCATGTCTCTCCTACTTCTTCTTTTCTTTAGACTAGCCAAACCCAAATTCTGCAGCCATTCTTTGTATGTTTTAGTCTCCAGGCCTTTTGTAAGGAACCACTTCAATCCACATCTTAAGAAAGCAGAACTCTTGGAAATGGTTTCTTCCAACAGGAACTTTTATTAAGAGAAATTGATAGTAGGCATGATAGACAGGATCTGAGAGATTCCCTCACAAATCGATGTTTTAAAGTGTCCCTAAACAACCCCCATCCCACAGCTCTTCTGGGCGATTCACACCGGCAGATTTCTAGGTGTTAAATCCAGGAAAGATAACATCAATCCAGCTCCGTTGTACACAATCATGCAACAGCTCTTCACTTGATGACGGATAAATAAATCAGATTCTGGAGGCTATATCTTTTCTTTTTCTTTTTTTAAAAAAGTTTTATTAATTTTATAATTATAAACAAAAAATCAAATTGGATACAACTCAACTTAATACAATCTTTTTCAACTTTCTCCAACACAAAACAAAACATAAAAACTTACATAGAATATTTAAAATAGCTATGGGTGTTGCTCGGCGGCACCCCCTCCACCACATCCCCCTCTTTCTCCTATCACCTACTTCCCTCCCCCTCCCATCTCTCCCTCCCTCACTCACTCTCCACCCTCCTCTCCTACAACCTTCCAACTTCTTCCACTCCTTCACTCCTCACTTTCCACCCCCTCCAGATGTGGTCCAGAGGTACTGCCCGGGCAACCCCTCTTATATCTATAAATATATCATTCTTATATATTACCAATATTGCAGTTGAGTACATTATTACACCCCCCAACCCACCCACCCCAACTTCCCAAAGTGAATAAAGGGTAAAGCACAATAAATCCCACTAAACTAAACAGAATTTTTATATAAATCCTAATAAAAATTTGACTATATTTTCAAACCAACATATAAAAATTTAACTATATGCTAAGTACAATTTCTTAGATTGATATTTTCCTTGTATATACTCTATCCATTTTTTCCAGTCCAACATATAGTTTTCATTTGAATGATCCTTCAAATATGCAGATATTTTAGCCATTTCTGCCAAATTTATAACTTTCAAAGTCCATTCTTCAATAGATGGTAGTTCTGGCTTCTTCCAATATTATCCCACCAACAGTCTTGCTGCTTTAATCAAGTTCAGAATTAAGTTCATCTCTATGGTGGTGCAGTCTTTTATAATACCTAACAAAAACAACTGTGGTGAAAATTCAATATGTTTTTTCAAAATATTTTGAAGTATCCACCATATTTTTATCCAGAAAGCCTTGATTTTTCTACAAGTCCACCATACGTGAAAATAAGTAGCATCCGTACATTCACATCTCCAGCACTTGGGTTGTAAATTAGGGTACATATATGGATAACTTTTTCGGATCCAAATGCCATCTATAAAACATTTTATAAAAATTTTCTCTTAAATGTTGAGCTTGTGTAAATCTTACATTTTTCACCCAGATCCTCTCCCAAGTTTCCATCATGATTGGTTGTCCAAAAGTTTGTCCCCACTTTATCATACAATCCTTAACTAATTCAGTTTCAGAATCAATTTCTATCAATACATTATACAGTCTTTTAATATGCATAGACCTTTGGTCTCTAACTTGTTTAATTAAATTTGCATCTGTTTGAGATAAACCCCTCTTCAAGTCTTTTTTCCATCTAGTCTGCAATTGTAAATATGGAAACCAAGTATAGATTATTCCTTCCTCACTTAACATGTTCAAGGACTTCAATAATAACAAATTCCCTTCTTTAATTAGGAGTTTCTCATAGAGCACCACATCTTGAACTTGTACTCTATTTATATTCTCTATTGCGTGTCTGGGGACCGTCCAAACAGGAATCTTTTCATTTAATATATACTGATACTTTTTCCAAACACGCAGCAGAGCACTTCTCAATAGGTGCTCCTTGAAACTCCTATCCACCTTTTTGTCATAAACTAAATATGCATGCCAACCATATAGTAAACCATACTCTTCAATATTCAATATTCTATCATTAGTTAAATTAACCCAATCACTTATCACTACTAAAACAGCAGCGTGGTAATATAACTTAAAATTGGGCATTTTCAAACCACCTCTTTCCCTTATATCCTGAATAATTTTTAATTTGACCCTTGGTTTCTTGCCATTCCAAATAAATCTATTAATACCCTTCTGCTACTCCTCCAAATTCACGTCCTTTTTTAGTATAGGTAACATTTGGAAAAGAAATAGAAATTTTGGCAATACATTCATTTTAACTGCCGCTATCCTACCCAGCATAGATAATTGTAATTTTTTTTCCATTTTTCCAATTCTATTTTATTATTTTTATTATTTATTTATTAAATTTTTATACCGCCCCTCTCCCGTAGGACTCGGGGCGGTTCACAACAGAGTAAAAACATAAAAACAATAAATATTTAAAAATAAATTAAATTAATATTAATACAAGGCTGTTGCTAAAAACCTGTTAAAAACCCAATTCTAAAACCCAAACAGCGTTGTTTAAAAATTTTAAAACCCGAGGAGATCTAGGCCAGGCCGGCTTGATTGAAGAGATGAGTCTTCAGTTCTCTTCTGAAGGTGCGGAGATCATGACATGTCCGGAGTTCTGGGGGGAGCTCGTTCCACATCGTTGGTGCCCCCACAGAAAAGGCTCTCCCCCTGGGCGCCACCAGCCGACACTGCTTAGCCGATGGCACCCTGAGGAGGCCCTCTCTGTGGGAGCGAACTGGTCGATGGGAGGTATTTTCTGGCAGAAGGCGGTCTTGTAAATAACTGGGTCCTATGCCATGGAGCGCTTTAAAAGTGGTAACCAGTACCTTGAAGCGCACCCGGAAAGCCACCGGCAACCAGTGCAGCTCGCGCAGGATAGGGGGCATTCGTACCTGCCAGGGTGCCCCCACAACCACCCGTGCAGCCGCATTCTGCGCCAGTTGAAGCCTCCGTGTTCACTTCAAGGGGAGTCCCATGTAGAGAGCATTACAATAGTCCAGTCTGGAAGTGACGAAGGCATGGGTGACCGTGCGTAGCGCGTCCTTATCTAGGAAGGGGCGCAACTGGCGTACCAGACGAATCTGGTAAAACATCCTCCCGGCCACGGCCGTCAGATGGTCCTCAAGGGACAGCTGTGAATCTAGGAGGACTCCCAAGTTGCGAGCCCTTCCTGTGGGGGCCACTGACTCGCCCCCAATAGACAGCGATGGAGTCAGCTGGTTGTACCGGGACGACGGTAACCACAGCCACTCGGTCTTGGAGGGGTTGAGCTTGAGACCGTTCTTCCCCATCCAGATCCGCACGGCCTCCAGGCACTGGGTCAGCACGTCAAGAGCTTCATTTGGGTGGTTCGGGGTGGAAATGTACAGCTGAGTATCATCAGCGTACTGATGGAATTCCACCCCAAAACCTCGGATGATCTCACCCAGCGGCTTCACATAAATGTTGAACAGCAAGGGCGAGAGGACCGACCCCTGAGGTACCCGACAATCAAGGGGCCTCGGGGTCGACCTCTGACCCCCTGTCAACACAAACTGCATCCGGCCAGAGAGGAAGGAAGAGAACCACCGAAGCACGGTGCCCCCTATACCCAGCCCCGCCAGCCGGCGCAGCATGATACCATGGTCGATGGTATTAAAAGCCGCTGAGAGGTCCAATAGCACCAGGATAGAGGAGCAACCCCTGTCCCGGGCCCGCCAGAGATCACCCACCAATGCGACCAAAGCTGTTTCCGTGCTGTAACCCGGCCTGAAGCCCGACTGGAACGGGTCCAGGTACGACGATTCCTCCAGGTGCTGAGGGAACTGTCGAGCAACCACACTCTCAACAACCTTCGCAACAAAGCGAAGGATGGAGACAGGACGGTAATTAGATAGAACAGCCGGGTCCAAGGCGGGCTTCTTGAGGAGGGGTCGCACCACCGCCTCTTTCAGGGCAGCGGGGAAGACACCCTCACTCAACGAGGCGTTGATAATTGCCTGGAGCCAGCCTCGCGTCACCTCACTGGAGGCCAGTACTAACCAGGAGGGACACGGGTCCAATAAACATGTGGTTGCTCTAAGACCTCCCAGCAACCTGTCCACATCATCAGGTGTCACGTAGTCAAACTCAGCCCAGATAGTAGTCTCAAGACCGGCCTCAGCCACTTCTGCTGGACTGCCTTCGTTGAAGTTAAAGCCTTCCCGAATCTGAGCGATTTTGTCATACAGGTATTGCACAAAATCCTCAGCTCTTCCCTCCAAGGGGTCCCCCCTCACCTCCCGATGAAGGAGGGAGCGGGTTACCCTAAACAGGGAGGCTGGGCGGTTATCTGATGACGCAATAAGGGCAGTGACATAAGAATACTTCTCTGCCCTTATTGCCACTAAGTAAGTCCTAATATGGTCTCTTACTCGTGTTCGGTCAGACTCAGAGCGACTCGCCCTCCAACTGCTCTCTAGGCGTCTTTTCTGCCGTTTCATCTCCCTCAGCTCCCCGTTAAACCAGGGAGCTGAACAAGAACCACGCCGGTTCAGAGGCCGCAAAGGCACAACCCTATCCAAGGCATCAGCAGCTGCCCTATCCCAGGCAGCTACCAGCACCCCGACCGAGTTGTGTGTTATATATGTTAGAGCCTCCGGTATTGGCCCAAGCTCCGTCTGGAACCTCTCGGGTTCCATCAGTCGCCTGGGGCGGTACCAAACAATTGGTTCCGCCTCCCTGCAGTGGGGTGTAGTGGTCCAAAAGTCCAGGCATAGGAGAGAGTGATCTGACCATGACAAAGGTGTAATAACTATATTTCTCGTATCCAGATCACTCAGACACTGACCAGAGACAAAAACCAGATCAAGCGTGTTTCCCCCCGTGTGTGTGGGACCTTGAATTACCTGGGTTAGGTCCATGGCTGTCATGGAAGCCATGAACTCCTGAACCTCCCCAGACGCCTCGCCCGCAGACGGCAGATTGAAGTCACCCATGACCACTAGCCTGGGGACCTCAACCGCCACCGCAGCGATGATGCCCAAGAGTTCGGGCAGGGCGGTTGACATGTGGCAGGGAGCCAGGTACGTAAGCAACACAGCCCTCGGACCCCCATGGTTTCACCTCACAAGGAGGGATTCACAGCCTGCCGTCTGAGGAACAGTGACTTCCCTTGGCCTGAGACCTTCCCTAATCACAACCGCCACTCCCCCACCCCTGCCCTGAGTTCTCGGCTGGTGAAATGCAAGGAAGCCTGGAGGGCACATTTCCACCAGAGGGACACCACCCTCTTGTCCCAACCAGGTCTCCGTAATACCCGCCAGGTCTACAGCCCCCTCCGTAATTAAATCTTGTATCAGGGGGGCCTTATTAACCACAGACCTGGCGTTGCACAGCATCAGCCTACAACCCGGGCCCTTTGGCTCTAAACAACCCAGATCACAAGTAGAGCCGCGGGGGTCGGAGCGCGGCACCGCTCGAAGATAGCGGGGGCGCGCTCCCATAAATTGATGTGGCCCCCTACTCCCGCCATATCTGCCCCTCCCACTTACAAAACCGATGGGAACTAAATCACCTCTGCCCCTTCCCTGATCCGCACTCTCGTGGTTCTGGTCCCACCCGTTGCCTGGCCCATGTTTCTCCTCCTCCTTATTCCCACCCCCTAACCCTCCCTTATCCCGTAGACCTCCCCCCAGGCCTACACCATTACTATTATTAATCTTCCCACCCCCCACCTCAGAACCCCTTAAAAACATTTAAAACCCCTACTTAAAAACCTCCATAACCCCTTTTTTGAGCATGCCACCTCTCAGGATTCCAAAATCCGTCATCAAGGTAGGCCTTCGAAAGACATACAGGCCATTTCTGCGAGAGGGAGGCATCTCACAGTGCAAGAAGGCTCGCCTTATCGTGCATCCAATAATAATAGCTTGGGTAAAAAAACACAGAGATGAGGGTTTGTCCATAAATTCCATGGTCTTGGGGTGGGGTGGGGCCGCGAGGCACCAGCATGTCCTCACCTCACCACGTCCTCAGCTGTCATTGAGGGGGGGAGGAGGAAGGAGGAAGCTCATCATCATAGGGGGTTCCCCTCATCTCTCCGGATCCTGGGGTATCGATCAGTTTTCATGTGTGATGCCTCTTGTGCTGGCCTGGCAGGCTGGAAGCATAATAGTTCTTGCTGGATTTCTCGCAATTAGCAATTTGCAACTTGCAACAGTGTCATTGAGCAACATGGGGGAGGCTCCTCAGCTATCATTGAAGGAAGGAGGAGGCCGGCCGGCTCTTTCCCACGAAGCTCTCCCCCTCATCACTCCACTACTCCAAGCTCTCCTCCTCTCAAAAGGGGGAGGAAAGGGGGAGGAAAGAGGCCAGTTGCAAGGCTCCAGCATGTCCAGCATATCCTCACCTCACCGCATCTTCAGCTATCATTGAGGGGGGGAGGGGGCCAGCTTTGTCTTATTCCACAAAACTTCATAATTATTTTTATATAACTTCCCATTAGAGGCTTCAATATCAATTCCTAAATATTTAACTTTCTTAACTATCTCACAACCCGTTATTCTTTCCAATTCCTGTTTTAAATTAATATCTAAATTTTTAACTAACATCTTTGTCTTAGATATATTTAATTTAAAGCCTGATACCCTACCATAATTTTTAATTATCTCCATCAATCTCTTAGCAGACTGTGTTGGTTGAGTCAGTGTTACAAGCAAATCATCAGCAAAAGCACATAATCTATAATCTTGTCTAATCTGTATACCTTTTAAATCATCTGCTGCTCTTATTCTATTCAATAAAACCTCTAAAGTTAAAACAAACAACAAAGGGGATAAAGGACATCCCTGCCTAGTACCTTTCTCTATATTAAATGAATCTGTTAAATCCCCATTCACAATAATCTGACCTGTTTGTTTCTGATAAATTGCCAATATAGAATTAATAAACTGATCTCCCATTCCCATCCTAACAATTAATTTTTTCAAAAACAACCAATTCAGTCTATCAAATGCTTTTTCCGCATCCAAAAACATAAGAACTGCGGGCACCTGGATATGTTTCTCCAAGTATTCTATTATATTAATAAGTTGTCTAACATTAGTCTTCATCTGTCTCCTTTGTAAAAAACCAGTTTGGTCTGAATGAATTATTTGTTGTAGAACTGTCATTAACCTGTTAGCCATAATTTTTGCAAAAATCTTATAATCCGTATTCAACAATGAAATAGGTCTAAAATTCTCTGGTTGAACATTATCTCTTCCCTCTTTGGGAATTAAAGAAACATAGGCTGTTTTCCATGAAGGTGGAACCTGACCACCCTCTTGTATATTAACAAATAGCTCTCTAAGAGGTTCCACCATTTCCATTTGAAGATGCTTATAATAAATTGCCGTTAACCCATCAGTCCCGGGAGATTTTCCCATTTTCAATTGTTTAATTACTGAAATTATTTCTTCTGATGTAATCAATGCATTTAATCTATCTCTTTGTTCATTGCTGATTATCAATGTATTTTCATTTTGCAAAAAAGTATCTATCTCATTCTCTTGTGTCTTCTCTTCAGCGTACAACTTGGAATAAAATTCTAAAAAAGCTTTCTTAATAATTTATTGTTGAAACACTTCCTTCCCTTTATATTCTATTTTATCAATTATGCAGGATTTTTGTTTTTTCCTTAATGTATAAGCCAACCATCTGCCAGGTTTATTAGAATTAAAAAATGTATTATGTTTTGCATATTGTATATTCCTAGCAGCTTGGTCTGCCATCAACAAATCAAATTGTTTCCGTAAAATCTTAATCCCCTCTTTAATATTTTTATCATCTGGTCTCTTTATTAATAGTTGCTCTTTCTTTCTAATTTCCTCTTCTAACTCCTTCCTTTTTCCCTCTTGTTTACGTCTGTACCTTTTATTCATATCAATTAAAATCCCACGCATGTATGCTTTACTAGCATCCCATACCATTTCTATTGTTGTATCCTTATGCAAATTTAACGTAAAACATTCCTTCATAAGATTTTTACATTCATTCACATTTGTATCATATTTAAACAAGTTTTCATTAAGTCTCCAAGATCTTTTGGGTCTCTGTCCTTCCATTAGTTCCATCCAGACCAGATTATGGTCTGTTAAAACTTTGGGTAGGATTTTCACCTTCTTTAAACTACAAAGAAAATCACTTGAAGTTAATATAAAGTCAATTCTAGAAAATGACTGATGTCTATCAGAAAAAAAGTAAATTCTTGCTCTTTACCGTGTCTTTCTCTCCATATGTCTATCAAGTCAAAATCATCCTTAATATCAAAAAAGGATTTAGGCAACTTAGAACGTGTTTGAGGAATTGGTAATATCTTCTTTTTATCTAAACCAATATCTATAACACCATTCCAATCTCCCATTAAAATACAAGACCTATAGTCTAATTGTATTAACTTTTTATGTATTAACTTGTAAAATTTCCCTTGTTGTTGATTTGGTGCATATATACCCATCAAGAGAACTTTCTTCCCATCTTTTAAAATCTCAATTGCTAAATATCTACCTTGTATATCTGATTCTATTAATTTAGATTTAGATAACAATTCCATTCTTCTTCTCAGCGGCCACTGCAATAAAATGTGTACCTAATTTATTATTTGTCAAATATTTCTGATCAGTAATTCTAATATGTGTTTCTTGTAAACAAATTACATCATTTTTACATTGAGTCAAGTAATGAAATATCTTCTTCCTTTTCTGTGGAGAATTTAAACCATTGACGTTCCATGTCAAATATTTATTTGACATGACCAACTTGAGAAAGCCTTTGCAAGACCAAATCAACTTTTTCATCCATTTTCTTCTTTGGTCGAGCTCCCATGGCTTCCAGACTTGTAGATATGGCTAGAGTTGTACGTTCTTGTTGTTCCTTTTCTTGTTGTTCCATGCGTTTGGTAGTTGCTCTTGTTTGCCTTTGATCTTTAGGCTTCTCTACTTCCAAAGGCTGAAAAATATCAATGCTCTGCGAGGGCAGCTCTATTAAAGCTCCTTTATCAACTCCTGTTGCTGCAAGGGGTTGTGACTCTGCAAACTGTACTTGTTGTTGTAACTCCATATCTCTTTCTTTTGGTAAATCTGCACTTTTTGGTATTGGAGATGGGGGTTTACTAGCCTTCATCATATTCTCAAAAAAATCTTTTGCTTTCCCAACCGAATTCAAGCGGTATCTATTACCCTGGTACACTTAATTTCTTATTGTAAGATATTGTGAGAACATGATTTCTAAATCTCCTTGTAACAAAATAAATCACAATGTCTCTAGGTAAATTTCTTTGTCTTGCAATCCATGAATTAACTCTATAGATCTTGTCAATCTGCCAAGAGACATTTTGTATTCCATCTTCTACAAATTGTGCCAAAGCTTCCCCAAAAATTCTTCTTAAATCCTCCTGATTCTCATTTGGTACCTCCTTCAGTCCTCTAATTCTGATAGCCCACATCATTTGATTATATTGTACCATGACTGCTTGGTCTTGTATATCACTTTTAATTTCATCGAACTTTTCCTCACTTTGTTGCTCCACCCCTTCCACCTTCTCTTCAACTCTCAAAGTATAATCCCAAACCCCCTTAAAGGCTTCCACAATATCTTCTCTTATCACTATATTGTGAGTCTCAATTGTTTCTTTAATTTTCTCCAATTCATCAGTTACGCCTTTAATTTGTTCCTCAGTATGAGTTACAATCTTTTTCTCCAGTTTCTCCATTCTTCTCTCTAAATTATCAGACATTGTTGAAAGTGCAGCCTGCAGATCTTTCATAGTAAACATTTCTGGAGAGGGTTGAGTAGGCAGGGGGGCTTAAGGCTCTGTAGATGTTAAAGAAGCTGGGGGAGCAGAAAAAGTACTTGCTTGTAATTTAGAGGGCTGAGCAGGAGAAGATACTACCACCTTCACAGAAGCTATTTTTGTTTGTCTGGCGGCCATTCTGTATGCAATCCACTTTTAAGAAGTTACTTTAAAAAAAAATTTTTACACATATATTGCCAAAATTTTTCTCTTATCTTCTTTCAAATCTAAATTTAATTGAAATTTATAGGATTTTAAAATTTAAGTCTAAGCAATCGCTCTGGCTTTGCTCTAATAAAAAAAAATAAAAAAATCACTTTCACTTTCCAGTCACTTTCCCTTTACAGTGAAAGCGATCGCCATCTTGGATACATTATGTTGATTATAAAAGTAGTTGTAGTCAGAAGTAGAATATAGAGAATTACTTGCAAAATAGATCTCCTGTATTCACTCCGCCTGCATGTAGGTCTCTCTTGAATATTTTCTTGAGCAGGAATGGTCGCGGCGTCTTTTTCTGTCCGCAGATAGAGGCGTCCCGGGCAGGAGCGTCTTCAGGCGCCTGGGGAGCTCTCACTCTTTCTACCTGAAAACTTTTTCAGGGGTTTTTTAGAGGAGCTCAACCCACGCCCGATGCTCTTCACCCCTTCTTCACCTGAAGGGGGGATTTTTCACCGCGAAAAACAGCTGATGTTCGCTGTTTTGCGGCTTAACAAAACCCGGGAGAATGGAGCCTCCGAAGGAGGCTGTGGCGATGCCAGCGGAGCCACCGGAAGTCGGTTGCTTCTTGACTGGGCTTTTATTATCTCACTTTTCAAAATTTCCCAAGCTTCTTGAGTTGTTTTGCCCTTGAGGATTCTCATCCATGGAATCCTTCCCAAGCCCTCTCTAAGTGTATTGAAATTAGCTTTCTTAAAGTCCAAGACTCTAGTTTGACTGTGTTCTATTACTTGTGCTTCCATAATGTTAAATTCCAATATTGCATGATCACTTCCTCCCAATGTTCCTGTGGCATCAACACCTTCTATCATTTTATCTCTGTTAGTGAGAATTAGATCCAAAATGGCTAATCCCCTAGTTCTCTTCTCTACCTTTTGGGAAACAAAGTTGTCTGCTAGGTTTGCAAAGTTGTCTGCTAGGTTTGTTTGATCTTCCACTTGGTGCAGAGTTTGTCTCCCAGTTGATGTCAGGGTAGTTAAAGTCCCCCATTACTATTGTGATGTGCTTCCTACATACCCTAGTTAGCTGACTAGCAAAAAGTTCATCTATTTCCTCTGTTTGGTTGGGTAGCCTGTAGTATACACCTATAGCAATGTCATTTCCCCCCCTTTTATATTGACCCAAATGCATTCAAGACAGTTTTCATTGTTGTTGTGCTCTATTTCTGTAGAGATATAGTTATTTCTTACATATAGAGCAACTCCGCCTCCTCTTTTATTTGGTCTGTTTCTTTTAAATAATTTAAATCCCTCTAGCTGTGTGTTCCATGTGTGGGTTTCATCCCACCATGTTTCCGTAATGGCAACAATATCATATCTGCCCTCATTAACCTGAATTTCTAGTTCACCCTGTTTGCTGTTCATACTCTGTGCATTGGTGTATAGACATTTGAGTCCTTAATGACTGACCCTGTGTTTACTTTCTATGTAACCTGTGTGGTTCCTGTTTGGTGTTTCCTTCTGTGTGTGACATGCCTCCATTTGTCTTCCTCTAAGTGTTTATCTGTAGGGTCAAGTCCTCTGGGAGTTATGTGTTTGTTATTTGGCTTGGGTGGAGCTTTCTTTTGTAGTTGGGGTTTTGGTTAGGGTTAGGGTAACATAACATAAATAACATCTATTCTTTATTACATATAAAGATATAAATCTGCAACATTTTGTTTCTGGACTTTAATAGCTTGGACAGTACACATAAGATTATTTAAAACAGATAAATGAAATAACCATTTTGTTTTCACTTGAATTCACTTCTGAAAACTCTTCCAGCTAGTGGACCACAGTGGAGGTTGTGAGATGATGCAAAGTGCCACATCAAAACAAATTTTGTCACCTCTTCACTTCAGATTGAAATGTTTACTTTCCCAAAGACTAGCAAAATGATAAAATAAAGGTTCAGAAGGATGTTTTGAGGGGGGGCAGGATACAAGTGACAGGAGCAAACCCTGAATAAAAATATATCTGTAGGGCATAAGGATACATTGAAACAATTTCTTGAAGGACTTATTTGCCTTAATAAAATAGAATTGCAAAATAACACAGAAAAGATTGCTTAGATGAGAAATGGGACCCAGTAAGATGCAATATCAAGGCATTGCATAAGAAACATGGAGAAAACTGGCTTAAGTAGCAGCTGAGAAACAATGGCATAGATCTGTATGTACTCTGCCCACCTGATCACTGTTAGTACCTTGATCTGAGATGTCTCAGTGCAGGGATTTGGAAGTAAGACAGAGGATAGTGCATTCTGTTTGGCAAATACTAGTGCAAGCTGGTTTGATCTACATTTAAAAAGTCAACCAAATGGCTTTATTTTTGAGACTAAAAAAAAGATGTCCAGATCTTTATATTTTAAAAAAATCTACATGGAACCTGTTGTTTAAATATGGATTTTCATGCCTTAACAATACATTCATGGCAGCCTACAGGAGTCCATGCATCTCTACATGTCCGTCAAACAAGTATTTTCCTGTTAACTCTAAGCAGAAACTGAGCATGGGAGAAGTAGAATAGTTTATGTGGTCCTTAGTGCTGTCTGACTTTGGTTGTTTGCTTACAGACACTTCATTACCCCACTAGATAATACCATCAGTGCTAATGTGTGTGAGGTTCGCTCTCTGTTTACATTTATTTCTTTATTAAATTTATATGACATTTGTCTCACTATCCCTAGTATGTGAGTATATACAATAGCTTGTTCTTCCAGTGTTGGTGGGACTGTGGATTTCTCTTTGGTAGTTTAATTATTATGTTCATAACTGCCTATCTCACAAAAACTACTCTGAGTGGTGCACAGCAATCAAATAAAGCAACAGATACCAAAAAGCAAGATATAACAATCCACATTAAAAAATAAATATTACAAAAAACAAATAAACCATGGCAAGCGAGGGTAAGAATGGCCAACTCAACAATGGAGCCATCTAAGCATGTCTCTTGTTTCCTGGAAGCCCCAGGCCTGATAACATAATCACATCTTGAGGGACTTTTGAAATGTCAGAATGGATATTGCTAAACTAGTTTCAGGAGGAAGAATGTTCCATAAGGTGACTTCCACAATAAATACCCACCAAATGTAAATCCCTAGCAGCATGCCTTCTCTCCCAGATGTAATGCAGCTGATGTAACAGAGAGAGGCAGCCCTTCGGATAGTGCTATGCCATGAAGAACTTTACAGATTAAAACCAACACCTTGAATTAGACCTGGAAACAAACTGGCAATGTGCAACTCATGGAGCAGATGTGTAATATGCCTTGTTCTAGAAGCACACATAACTGCTATACCAGCTGAACCTTCCAGATTCTCTTCAAGGGCAGCCCCATGTAGACTGCATTGCAGTAATCTAATCTAGAGGTGATTAGGGCATGATTGATATAAACAGGGTTAGAATTAGAGATTACCTTGCAAACCAACCTATTGTTGCCTGCATCTTGCCAAGGAGACACATGCAGCATACTGATACATATACAGGATATATTTTACTATGTGCCCAAACAAATGAATGGGAGCAGCCTGTTGTGTATTTTTTTTTTCACCCATGCTGAGTGATACATATGTGTGAATGCAGCTACAGACTGTGTTTGTGTGATAGGCTTACTCATAACTTACTCTATTGATACTAGGTTTTGGATTTTCATGATGCATTGAGCTGAAGTGAGTTGTGCAATATTCTGATGCAAAATTGGCTTGGTTAATTTGTGGTTTAGATTGTGCAAAACAGCCGCTAAGTACTGAGTCTTCATAAGCCTCTACTTAATCCCACCTAAGAAAATTAAGCTTCTGCAATAGAAAGTGATCATCATTGAATGATTCAGCAAATCAATCTAGCAGAGCTAAATTACAAAAACAGCAAAAGTTCTTTCTCTAATCTTGTTCTATAATTGATTTATGACTGATCACTTAGCAACCATTCAAACTTACAAAGGACTCCTCCCAAGTACTTACAAACAGATTCTGAAGTTCCAATCTATCCCCCCCCCAGTTATGAGACTAGTTATGTTACAGCCGTTTGCAGAATCCTATAATCACATGACTGTAAATTATGATGTTTTTGCCGAAAAACTGCATTTACTTCCAGTTTTTGGCAAAAATATTCCATAATGAGCAATGGGTTTGCTTAACAACCACAAGGATCACTTAATAATAGCCACAAAAAAAAGCTTGTAAATTCAGGTCGGTCATGTGTTGACCTGCTTTAACAACCATCATGATTTACAATTGTCCCGGGCAGGCTCCATTACTCTTGTAAATTGACAACTATTTGTATTATCCCTCCACCCCTTTCATGATAATACTATTCCAAAACTGTATTTGTCTTCAGTCAACTGAATTCGGAGACAGGGAAATGATTCTGATATGAGTGGGGAGCTATTTTGAGTGCAATTGTTTGAAATGAAAAATGTATACTAAAAAATTTACATTATCCAATGTGTATTACAGAAAACTGTCACTGCAGCCAAAACTACAAATAGCACATTAAATAACGGGATGATGCTATAGGTGACAAACAGAGGGAGAATTACACTGATGCTCGAGTTATCCATTATGTTTTATTTTATTTTGGAAAAGATTATGCATGTTTCTTCATCAGATCAATTATTTCATTATACATGCGTTGGGGTGCATCCAGACCCCATATGAAATCGAGATGTGCCCAGTCTGGAATGGATTTATGGGAAACAAGTTGTTTAATTTGAGGCAATAAAATAGCAACATCTTTTGGGTCGGAAAGTAAATCTTTTCCTCCAGTCCATACCGCAGTTGGAACTGTCATAGCGTCCACATTATATAATGGAGGAGTAAGCTAGAAAAATATATATATATATATAATAATACAAAGAATTAGTTAAAGCAATGGCTTTTTCAAAAAAAATTAAAGCATATGAATGGAAGCAGAGTTAATATATTTAAATGATTTGTATAGTTCTTGGAAGGCTTACAAACATTAAGAAATAAAACAATTATTATTATTATTATTATTATTATTATTATTATTATTATTATTATTATTATTATTATTATTATTATTATGGAACAACAATAAAATTAATGCAATGAAAATCAAAACCATTAAAATGATTTTAAGGAACAGCATTAAAGTATGTAATAATTAAATGCTTGTTGGAGTAGATGCAATTTTACCAGTTTCTTAAATATTGGAAAGGTGGGGTGGGGGAACACCCCTCCCTATAGCAACCATAATATAGACAAGCAGCAAGAGGAATTTTCTGAAAGCGTCTCCTGGTGATGTAAATCACCTATTAAATTCACAGCGGGACAGTTATTCACTCAGATAGTAAAGACTTAAGCTCTTTTGGATTTGTGATTATTATTGCTTCTCCTTTTACATTGCTCCTCTCTCTCATAGAACTATGAGAGAGAGGTCTTATTCACATTTATATGCCACCCTGGGTCTTCGGAGAAGGGCGGCATATAAATATGAATATTAAAATTAAATATTGGGAGTATTATAAGCATGTAAAGTGTCCTGATCTCAAAATGGGTTGTTCTCTCATGAAGGCCCATCCTAACTCCATTCCTGTACATTTCAAGAGTTTCAGATATGGTCAGAATAAAATAAAAAAAAACTCTTGATAGAATGTTTGTTTGTTTGCTTTATTTGGCATATATGCTATTCTGACTGAGAATTTTAACTTAACAAAAATAATCAACTGTAAACAATGTGCTAAGGAATCATGTTGTCATGTCATAACTAAATGTCCTGATTATAATGTTATCATGGCTTATTTTATTATATGTTCATGAAATGTATATGCCATAGTGACATCCTTTGGGCTCAGTCCTTAAGTTCCTTTGCTGTGCAAATGTTTCTCAAACTAGTATAACCCAGAAATTTGTAGAGAAGTTGAAGAAATGAGTGAAGCTGGTGCAACTTTGTAGGGGTTTGCCATGAGAAGCAAGCAATAGTCATCTGGTTGCCAGGCTTTGTAATTAGCGAGATATGGAAAAGAGGAAAGAAGATGTAAAGTTAAACAATGGTGAAATAATGTTGTGAAATAAGGATGACATAAATAGCTTCTTACTGACTGGAGAAATCTTGGAGGACTCCACTGAGTAGAGAAGGAGAGGAAACAAATCTGGAAAGAATGGTCTAGACCAGGGGTCCTCAACCTTGGCAACTTTAAGACTTGTGGAACTCAATTCCCAGAATTCTGGGAGTTGAAGTTCACAAGTCTTAAAGTTGCCAAGGTTGAGGACCCCTGGTCTAGACCAAAAAGAGAAAGTGGCTGGTTCAATGAAGCAATGAGAGGAAACAACAACAACAATGCAAAAGATTTAAAGTCTGACAAGAACAAAACTTGAGAGTGAGGAGAAAATAGATAAAATTTTCAAGTAAGAGAAAGACAAAGCTAGACAAGCTTTATATTAGAACATATGACAAAATTGCTCACTTGCCTACATGTAAGAGATAAAGGGAGAATGCACAAAACCTTTCCTACTTTCTGGGAGAGCCTGCTTGCAACTTGGGTTCAGCAGAGGTGAATCCACTCTTGGAGAAAGGCAAAGTATTATTTGGAGAGAATATTGAAGGCAAGAGAGTGAGGAGTATGCCTAGTAGGAAGAGCATCCTCTGTTCGACAGCTGAGAGAAGAAACTGTGACTGGAGAAAGTGATGCGCAATTGTGTGAATTTGGATTGTGGCCATCTAGGATGAAGTACAGAAGAAATCAACAAGAACCAAGAATTCAGAGATGAGGAGAAAAAACTACTTTGTTGGGCAGGTCAGCTAAGGCTATTGAATTGCCTTTAAAATATATTTGCCCTTTTTTGTATGTGTTAATAGCAGAATAAAATAGAGGGAGAGAAAGAAACTGTATTTGCCAAGCAGAGTATGAAGTAATGAAGCAATGGAATTCATTCCTATAGAGTTCAATAATTACTGATGTGTAAGTTATTCTTGAATTCTTTGTGCAAATCTGGTTGTAGATTTGTGTAGTTATTGTTCTAATTCAAGAAATAAAATAGAGCTCTTCACAAAATTCTGGTTCTCGATACTCAATATTTTCAACTGGAAGTATATCTTGAGCACTATTGGGTCAGTGGGGAGATATAATTGCCCAGCTTGATATGGACATTTTGGTGGCATACTTGATGAGAAAAAACGAGCTGGAAGAAATTCTGCTTGACATGTTTCTGCAGAGGACTAGCTTTCAATCCAATGCCCATTTTTTATTTTGAAGACTGTAAGCTACACTAACAATTTCTTATTGCTGTTGGGACCATCAGAACGCCATCTCCACCTTACCCTTACAGATAGGACTATCTGTTTATGCCCTAGGAAGTTAGATTTACAACAATGAATAGACAATAGACCAGTGTTCGTGAAAATTTAAAATTCAGTTAAAAACAACATTTCTGATGAAGTCATGATTCACCCCCAATTTCTCTGGAATAACTTGGCTTTAACTAGCAATCTGAAGGCTATTAATAATGGAGAACATCTTGCCTCCATGAGGAAGCTATTTCAGAAGACTGTGGCCATCAGGGAGAAATAACACTTACCTCCCACTTCCTGGAATTGGGGGTTCTACTAATAGTTTCTCAGGGAAAGGCAGCTTGGACAGGTTGAATCAGATTGGATGAGATAGTCAAAGGTACCAGGTGTCTATGAATTATTTCTCCCCACATACACTTTCTTTGCTTTTATTTTTTTTCAAAATTTGCCTATAAATAAACAAATATTGCCATACCTGTTTGTGCTTTATTTTATTCTTCATCTCATCACCCCAGTCAAAACTTTTGAATAATCCACAACGAAAAGTCTAGCAATAAGGCAGGGATGAAATAAAATGCACTATTAGTAAATTAGTAATGTTTAATTGCAATCATGAATGTTCAAGTTATAATGGATCTAATCCCCTAGCAGTAGGAGAGTAGATATGAACACATCCAAACTTTATATTCATGAAACAGATACAACTCTGCACACATTTACCTAGTAATCTCATTCTACTATTCTACTGTTTTTGAGGAGACACATATATTATTGCACTATAAAAAATTGATTCAGATATTTGACCTGGAGCTACAGAGCCAACTTGCTTTAAAACTTGATATGCACATTTCAGCTGAACCTCCATCAAAATGCAACTGGCTTGGTCAAACATAATTTCTTCAACTGTCAAGGTAGAAGCTATTTTGACTAAAACTTTTTCTTCAAGTCATATCCAAGAGTGTCTAGACCTAAGCCTTCCAATTCCAGCTGTCCATCGATAGCCAGTTTGGGGGAGGGGGAAATCACCTGAAAGCAAAAGGGTGATGATCTCCAAAATGTCATGAGGTTGGCCACAACTACACAATCAAAGCCTTCCTATGTTTTATATGTGTTGTATGTATGATGCATGTAAGGAGTGGGTTGTAAATTCAGTCTTAACCTTTTTGATGCCTTCCTGAGGATGTTCATGTCTGATAGCATTAATCCAGGATGCACTAAGTCTGATATGAAGGACAATGCATGAATTTTTACCCATTATGTTCCTTGACTGCTTTCCTCCCAGCCTTAAAACAGCTTTGGGTTACAAGGATAGTTTGCAAATCTGAAATAGTGCTACTGCCTATACTGTGTGTTGGAAGGTCTTCCCCCTTCAATTTGTCTATTTATAAATATGAAACTCTTAGAGACTTTTGGTGTTCTTTCATCGGAGAAAAATAAGGCATATAATGCCCTGATTCATAACTTGTGTGAAAGTGAAATAATTTTATTGTTCTTATTTTAAAAGTTTAAGCCCCCCCGAATCAGCCTAAAAAATAAATAAATTAAACATATTTAAAATACAAAATCATATTTGTCTAGTTATTTTTGTTATTGTTACTATATATCTGTGTTTTCAAACTTGGGAATTTTAAGATGTGTGGACTTCAACTCCTTGCTAGCCTGGAGAATTCTAGGATCTTAAAGTTGCCAAGTCTGCACATTTTAAAGTTGCCATGTTTGAAAAATACTGCCATATTTACACAAATGAGTAACACTATTTTAAAGTATCACTTCTTAACAAGCAATAATATTGCAATAAGCAAAGATACCTGGCTCCAGTGCAATATATTCTGTACTGATGTTCCAGCTGGGGATCGGGCCACATATATGTTTATTCGACTCTAAAGGGAGGGAAGGAGGAAGGACATTTTAGTCCTCTTGAAATGAACATTGACTCAAAACACATTTCTAAATAAATGTTCTTCAAAGTTTTAACTGAAAACTACATTAAATATTTTATAAGCATCAAAACCAGTACATAACTAGGCCCCACTCAATGCATATAATAGCCTTCAAAATGATTTTAAATATACTTAAATCTATTATCCTTGCATAACTTATTATTATTTCTTCATCTTGTTTATGTCTACATTACTTTTGGTAGATACGGTTAATAGTTATCCATAAAAAACAAAATTGAAGTGCAGCTGTTTCTATTTAAATTAAGGTATATGTTAACATGGTTTTGCTTAAATAATGTCCATCTATGGTATTTTGTGACCAAAGGCTATAAGCAGTCAACACTCACCATATTTATATTTCTCATATTATAGCCACTGAGGTGGAAAAAGATGTTTCCACAAACACTAGTAAAGAGACGCTGGCTGCAGAAAGTAGAAAGAGCCTTTCTAACTAGCCACTTCTGGGGAAGGAATTCTCTTTTGCCAAGCAAAGTCTACAAAATACCAAATAAACAAATAAATAAATAAATCTGTCAATTGAAGTAATACGTAGTTCTCATGTCTGAATATTCTTCATGACTTCTGCTATTACTACATGGACACAGTAGAGGAATTATATGGACAGAAGGGCAGGAAAGGTAAATAGGCAGTAGCTTTAGTGGCATGATACTTGACATTAGGTGAAAAGAGGGGCTTCTCTCTACATGGAATGACATAGGAAAATAACACACAAGATATGAAGTAGAACCAGATTGTGATTTTGAATATTTAGATTAATCAAGACTATGAGTATTTAAAATAGTTTGCTTATGAAAAGATAATAAACTAGTCTTTAATCTGATACCTGAAACAATTAATATTTATTTTATTTTTTTGTTTTTATCCCGCTTTTATTACTTTTATAAATAGTTCAGGTCAGCAAACATACTTAATGTTCCTTCCATCTTCTACAGGTAGTCCTCAATTTACAACAACAATGGAGCCCAAATTTTCTCTTGTTAAGTGAGACATTTGTTAAGTGAATTTTGCCCCATTCTGCAATCTTTCTTACTACAGTTGTTAAGTGAATCACTGGAGTTGATAAGTTAGTAACCCAGTTGTTAAGTGAATCTGGTTTCCCCATTGACTTTGCTTGTCAGAAGGTCACAAAAGGTGATCATATGACCTGGGGAATGGTCATAAATATGAACCAGTTGCCAAGCATCTGAATTTTGATCACATGATTATGGGAATGCCGCAAAGGTTGTAACTGAAAAACAGTCATAAGTCACTTTTTTCAGTGCGGTTGTAACTTTGAACAGTCACTAAATGAACTGTTGTAAGTCGAAGACTACCTGTATTTGTCCCACAACAACAATCCTGTGAGGTGAGTTGGGCTGATAGAGAATGACTGGCCCAAAGTAACTCAGCCGCCTTATTAAAATTATACCAGTCCATTCAGGAGTTTTATTACATTCAAACAGCTATTTCTCCAGAAAGTATCACCTGATGACACCTTTATTCACTATTTGTTTAATATAATCAATGTATATGGTCACCAGTTTGCTGGAGTTGTTCTGGGAAGCTAACAGAACAGTAACTAATTAACAAAATTAATACTAATCAATTAATAATTAAAAATAATTAACAAAAATATATATTTCAGCCTTAGATGCATTGCCCAACCTTCCAAAGGCTGCATTAGATTTCTGCATCACTGCATGTCAAGGAACATATGCATCTGTTGTTTGAAGTTGGTTGCTTAGCTGTTGCATTTATATTTCTGCAAATGTCAATGTTCTGGCTAGGGGATGCTCAACAAAAAAGCACCAACAGGAGCCAATCAACATGCAGGATATGCATCTCCACACAATGTGTAGTTGAGATCTGGGAGGTGTGGATGTCAGCCTGTCTCCAACCTTTTGCAATCTATGCTTACCCATCAACCTCTTCACAGCGTAGGTATGTGTTGATGCTTACACACAGTTGCAGACAAGTCTAAATCAAGCTTGAGTTGAGCATATTTAATCAATAATCTGGTCTTGTGTTATGTAGAGCAGGGGTGTCAAACTTGCCACGTCACGTGACGTGTTGTGACATATCATGACTTTTTCCCCCTTGCCGGAACTGGGGTGGGCATGGCTTTCGCATGACACATCCGGCCCACGGACTGGCAGTTTGACACCCCTGATGTAGAGCTTTCTTGAATTGTACCTGGAAGCCTACTGGAAGCCAGAATTCATAAGGTATATACATAGGCATATCATGGTGCACATATAATTGCCCATGTTGTTGAATTTTAGAGCAACTGCAGCATCCAGACAGTCTCCAAGGTCAGGTCCGCGTGCATCTCATTGCAGCAAATCTTCTAGAGGTGACTAAGGCTTGTATAACCATGAGGAAGAACTGGTGGAATTGACACTTCAGTTAAAATTGGGCAAAGGCCCTCTTAGCCAGACCTGCCATTGTGGTTATATGCCATATAGACAGGTGCATCTATTCTGATAGAGGGTAATCAGAAAAATCAAGGTGGCAGTTGTGACTAAGATTGTGTTTGTGTGTCACATATAAAAGAATATCCTTTTGATTGTGACATTGTGACTGCTATTTTCAATTTGCTGACCATAATCTGTGATGCCTCTACATATAGAGATAAGCCTTCTAAAACCTGGTGAAATTTTCAAATTAAGGATATGTCCTTTAATGACTCTTTGGATGGACAGGAATTGGAATAAAATATGAACTTACCCGAAGGAACCTCTCTGGGAGATTAAGAAGTTTTACTATAGAGCTTTTGGCATACTTAATTCTTGTCACAGGGGCTAAGGCAAAAAACATTTTGATCTTCTGAGCCAATTCTGGCATGGCTGAAAATGCTATAAATGCTGAGAAAAATTCAAGAAGAAAAGAAAGGATTTTTTTAAAAAAAGGAATAATATTCACCAGGAGCTTTCCTTCCCACCCTCTTTAGTTTACATAGTAGCATTTCGATATATTGGGCATATCTATTTTAATTACTCAATAGGATTTTAAGGATGCACTTTTGTATGACTATGTTTTTCTGACACAGTGCTCAAATAAACATGCACACACACACACACACACACACACACACACAGAGAGAGAGAGAGAGAGAGAGAGAGAGAGAGAGAGAGAGAGAGAGAGAGAGAGAGAGAGAGAGAGAGAGAGAGAGAGAGAGAGAGAGAGAGAGTAACAATGGCTTTCTGAACAAAGAAGTTCCATATTTAATACAAACTGTCAGGGGCAAAGAACCAGGAGCACACACTGAGTTCAAAGTATGAAAGAGTTTTTTATTCTTATAAGGCAAGAATCTGGTCAACTAATGGTCAAAACTAAATGGGTCAACTAGATAAGGATCAGCAGAATTCACAGGGAGCTGGTGACTTTTGGTCCTGCGCGGTAGCAACTGGTCGCAGGCTTGTGGAGCGCCGCATCCCCGCGGCTAACTTTTGTCCTGCCTGTAGACCCTAATGAGTCCAAGCCACCCCAGAGAGGTGGCGAAGAAAGAAGGGTGCCCCGGCAACTCTGGAATGATGGTGGTCATCCATTCATTTTGGGGAAAGCCTTCTAACCCGACAGGAGAAAGGCTGTATTTCATCGATCAGCCCAAGCTACTTGCAACCAGAGTCCAAAAGAACTAGCCAGCACTACAGTAAACAGCGTGCTTGGAACTGGGTGAGGAATCTGGTTTTCCCTTTTCTATCCTATACTTAATTTCCTGGAAAGGATCCCCAAGAAGCAAAATACCTCTGAAAGTGAAGGAGGGAGACTTCCATCCCATCCTTATACTAATGGAAGCAGCGAATTAAAATTTCTATGGAGGCTCAAAATATATGGTAGTGAAATAAATTTATAAACCTGAAAGCTAAAATTTAACTTTAGACAAGTTTAAGATTGTTGAATGGTGAAGACTCATTTTAAAGACCATTGTTCATATTGAAAACTAAATAGATGCTGACACCTAGTGGTGGATGAAGATTATGACAGCTATGATTTCCATAAGAACTTGCCAAGACCTGGGAAAAGCTAATCTGTGTTTGTGACCTTCAAAGTTTTAATAATAAAGAACAGCTGTGCAAAAATAGATCTGGGCTGCAGACAAAGAAAGAATTATAAACTTTAGGAAAAAAATCTTTTTTGAACTCTTTGGATTACAAATATCTATTTAACCGGAACTCTAAAGCTATTTGCAGATAAGAAGGAAAACTCCAACTTTTGGCCATCATGGATCAGAGACAGGTAGACAGAACACACCAAGAAAACATAAATACGTCTCAGGAGGAGATTCAGTATATAGTATACTGCAATTAATTCAAATAACACTGAGTTCACTTCACAAAGAAATCCAAAATAACTTTGAATATACAAATCAATCTATCTCTAACTTAACTTTACAACAAAAAAACTTCCAGGAAACAACACAGACAAGGAGCAGACAAAACAAATAAGTGAGACATAAAATTGAAAATACAGACTCAAAGACAGAACTTAACAAAGCAGGAAAACATGGTTTAATCCTAGTGGAAAAAAATTTACAAGAAATGGAAAAAACAACTCATCCCTTAAGACTACAAAATAAATCTGAGGACAAAAAAACAGATTGGATAAAATGAAATGTAGAGATGTTGAAAACATCAGAGAGAAAGTAAGTGATAAGAGAAGCAAAGAAAGAGAAAGAGAAAAAGATTTTCAAGAAACATGGAAAGGCAAAAGCCTCACATAAAGATTTACTTCTTATACCTACAGCAACAATCATGAATATATGGAAAAACTTTTTGATTCAGCAAAACACATTGATCAAGAAAGATACTGGTCAAAGGAAAAAGATCAAAGTGAAAATTAAGAAAATAGATGATGGGATCTACCAGAGACAATATTTAAAAAAGAAACATTTGTTTGAATATGGTTAAAGAAATAGAAAAGATTCTGAATACATATGTCAGTGGTGGCGAACCTATGGCACGCTTGCCAGAGGCGGCACTCAGAGCCCTCTCTGTGGACACGCACACCATGCCCTGTAGATGGCAACCGTCCCTCTTCAACCAGCTGCCCACTAACTCACCGAGCTCCCATGTGGCCGAATGCGTCCCATCATGACTGGTTTCCCTCCCCCCATCCATCCTGGCCTCATATGCTCTCCTTTTCCTGGGCACAGCCCACTGCATCACCTCCTTAGCTGTTGGCCGGCCATCCAGCTCAGAGGCGGCTTCTCTGAACTGATGGTGGGCTGCAGAGCCCCAGAATGCACCGATTGAGGGGCCAGCAGGCTGTGGCTGCTGATGGACACTGTCGGCCCCATGCACTTGCTGGCCTCTGTGTGCAGGGGCCAATGCTGTCAGGCAGTAGCCGCCCCAGGCCCTGCCTCGCCTTGCCCTGCGACAATGGCACCTCCACTCCTGCCCACCACCCCATCTGCCAGAGACTCCCTAGATCTCCTCTAACCCTGCCCAGCCCCCATAGGCATCCCTCCCCATGAGCAACATCGAGGTGACTATGCCCACCTTGGCCACACCCACCCAGTCTGCCATGACCACAGCCATGACCACCCAGTGGGCCATGCCCACCAGGCACCCAGCGATAAATAAGTGGGTTTTGGGTTGCAGTTTAGGCACTCAGGCTCTAAAAGGTTCGCCATCACTGACATATGTCATTCTAAGACAGATGAATTCCTTAAATAATACTGTATGCTTTCCCCCCTTTTTTATTTTATTTCTTGATATAAGTAATATAATACTGCTGAAATGGCCTAGATGAAGGAAATGTTTTATATAATTAAATGTGTCTGAATTTAGGGTAATTATAATGTATAAAAAAGAAAAAAATGTTTTGAATAAGAGTTAAAGGATTAGATGACTAGACACATTAAATGGAATATTTAAAGATTAAATATATTTTTAATCATGGTTAAAAAGAATAAGAAATTTTGGGAATGAATATATTAGATTAGGAGGAATATATATTTTAAGTAGTATTTTACTTTTTATGTTTCTTTACTCTTGCTCTTTTTTCCTTTTCTTTTCTGTTTTTATCTATTCTTTAAGAAATATAAAAGTGTTGAGATGGTTTATATAGGAAAAATGGATTTAAATCTTTAAATGTAATTATCTGTTGAGAAAATCTTAACCAGTAAGAATACTTTGAACTTTATGGGAGAAACAAATCTAAATGGGGAGGAGGGAGGAACCTTTGCAGGGCAATGCCGAAGAATTTAACACCTTTTTCGCAGACAAGGTCGCTCAGATCCGGACTGACTTGGACTCCAATTGGAATGCAGTGTCGGCTGACAATGAGTCAGTCGAGATGACAGAGGCCCGTCTTAGTCCTGTTGTATGGGATGAGTTTGACCTGGTAACTCCTGAGGATGTGGACAAGGTCATTGGAGCTGTGAGTTCTGCCACCTGTTTACTGGATCCATGTCCCTCCTGGCTGGTTTTGCCTAGTAGGGAGGTGACACGGAGCTGGGTCCAGGCGGTTGTTATCGCTTCATTGAGGGAGGGGTCCTTTCCGGCTCCCGTAAAGGAGGCACTCGTGCGCCCCCTCCTCAAGAAGCCTTCCCTGGACCCGGCAGTTTTAAATAATTATTGTCCAGTCTCCAACCTTCCCTTTTTGGGGAAGGTTGTTGAGAAGGTGGTGGCACTCCAACTCCAGCGGTCCTTGAATGAAACTGATTATCTGGGCCCTTGGCAGTCTGGATTCAGGTCCGGTTACAGCACAGAAACTGCTTTGGTCGCACTGACCGATGATCTCTGGCGGGCCCGGGATAGAGGTTATTCCACTATCCTGGTGCTTCTTGACCTCTCAGTGGCTTTCGATACCATCGACCATGGTATCCTTCTGCGCCGGTTGGAGGGGCTTGGAGTGCGGGGCACCGTTCTACGGTGGTTCACCTCCTACCTCTCTGGCCGGTCGCAGTCGGTGTTTGCAGGCGGTCAGAGATCGGTTCCAAGGTCTCTTCCATGTGGAGTTCCTCAGGGGTCCGTTCTCTCACCTCTGCTTTTTAACATCTACATGAAGCCGTTGGGTGAGATCATCTGTCGACACGGGGTGAGTTATCATCAATATGCTGATGATACTCAGCTTTATATCTCTACCCCGTGTCATTACAATGAAGCAGTTGAAGTGATGAATGGGTGCCTGGAGGCTGTTGAAGTCTGGATGGGTGCCAACAGGCTCAGACTCAATCCCGACAAGATGGAGTGGCTATGGGCTCTGCCTCCCAAGGACAATTCCAACTGTCCGTCGATTACCGTGGGGGGAGAAGTTTTGTCCCCCTCGTAGAGGGTTCGCAAGTTGGGTGTTCTCGATCCACAGCTAAGTTTGGAACATCATTTTTTGGCTGTGGAGAGGGGAGCATTCGCCCAGGTTCGCCTGGTGCGCCAGTTGCGGCCCTATTTGGATCAGGAGTCACTCCTCACAGTCACCCATGCCCTTGTCACCTCGAGATTCAACTACTGTAATGCTCTCTACATGGGGCAACCTTTAAAGAATGTCCAGAGACTGCAGGTAGTCCAGAATGCGGCCGCGCGAGCTGTCTTGGGTCTCCCAAGACATGCTCATATCACTCCAACTCTTCGTGAGCTGCACTGGCTACCAATTGGTCTCCGAACACAATTCAAAGTGTTGGTTATGACCTATAAAGCCCTTTATGGCAATGGACCAAGATACTTGCGGGACCGTCTCCTGTCTCATGAATCCCAGAGACCAGTTAGGGAGCATAGAATTGGCCTCCTATGAGTCCCGTCTGCTAAACAATGACATCTGGCGGGACCTAGGGCAAGGGCCTTCTCTGTTGCTGCCCCTGCCCTCTGGAACCAGCTTCCCTCGGAGGTTCGTACTGCTTCCTCCCTCTTAGCTTTCCGGAAAGGGTTGAAGACACACCTATGCCGACAAGCTTGGGGCATATGAGCTGAGCTCTGCCCCTCGGCCCTAAGAAGGTCCTGCCATCAGTGCTTGTGAATTGATTGTGTTTGTGTGGGGTATGAATGTGGCTGATTTTAAATTGTTGTGTTTTTTGTTGTGAGCCGCCCTGGGTCTTTGGAGAGGGGCGGCATATAAGTGCGAATAAACATAAACATAAACATAAATGAGGACTGTAACAGGATATAAGATGAGGCAACCAGAATGATTAGATAGAAAAGAAATATTAAATTGATGTGATTATTATTTCTAGGAATATTGGGAAAAATTATATATGTAACTGCTATTTATCAAAATAATAAGAACTGTATTATTTCAAAGTTTGCAAAGTTTTTTTTGGGGAAAGGGTGAAATCAACTAAATGTACTATGTGGATTATGGATTATAGAAACCAATTGTTAATGATTTTTCTTTACAAATGTAAACCCAGCAAACACACTGTTTATCAACTATTAAGTGATTTATGTTTTTAAGAAATCACAAATGATTCCAAATTGATGACCTTTCAGCTCAGCCTACTCATTTCCTTTCTTTTAACTTTCAAACATCTTTTGAAACATCCTATGTACAAATCCTCTTGTGGAATACTCAATTTACCCCAGACACCAAATACACTCATAGAATGAGACACAAGGCTGGATGTCAAGGACATCCGCAGGTGAGTATTAAAATAAATAAAGATGGTGCATGCCACTGTCTGACTGTAACCATCATATTGCCTTTTTAGACCAATACTTCTCAGACACGTGCGTGTGTCCTTTCATACTATACTATATCATGCTGCCCCAAGAAATATGCATTTGAAATTTATTATGGTAAGTTGTTATCATCTATGACGTAGATGGCAAGTTGTCATCCTCATCCATATAAAAAGAGAGCTGATTAGGAAAGATCTCTCTTAGATCCCATTTTATATGGTGGAGCTGTCCCCACAGATATCTGTATGTGGACAAATAGCAGGAAAGGTAATGACCATTCATGGCAATGAATAGTGGACATGGGTAATTCATGGGCATATTTATTCAATACTGTAAAAGGAAACTTTTGAATCCACTCGATAATTGACTATTTTATACTAAAAAAATATAGGCCAAAACACTTTATTGTAATGCTTTCAAATTAATAGTCTTTAAAATGGTTCTCTGTACCTAAAGTATTTTTGACCCAGTTTTATCATACCTTAAAGCTTTTATATTTTGGGGGCAGGCTTATAGAAGCATAATTTTCTTAACGGAAAAGTTATTATTGGCTTAGTTTGCTTCACTTGTTGTGAGTTAGCCAATAATCACGCTAAGTGATTATTTAAAAAAAAAACTTTATTTCTGAACAGATGTAAAGAATTTACACTCCAGACTAACATCTCAAAGCAAGCACACTGCTTCACCTCATAACAGGTATTAATACAGTATCTACATTACATCAGCTATTCTGATTGACTGGCTAAATTTACCACACACCTTATCTTTTGGTAGACTTTCTTCTATCTCAGGAAGATTATCCTAACTTCCTCCTAGGGACACCCAGTAGCTTATATAACCTTCCCCCGCCCTTCTAGCAACTTCTAGAATCCTCTTTTGGTGACATCATTATTAGTAGTTTTGGTATTCAGTGATATAAAAGTGACAGAGCTGAAGAAAGGTGTAGCAATGTTTTGTGGGGGGTTAGAGGTATCACCTGATCCCCTTGGCCTTTTTTGTTTTTTAGCACCAATAGTAGCTGCCTGTCAACACTGCTAACATTGGATGTTCTTGCTTTGACAACATATAGAAATGCAGCCTTTTTCTTTCTTATGATTTACTCTTAGAATTAAATGAAACTGGGGGAGGAGGAGGAGGAATGTGACGGGAGTTAGTTAGACATAACAATATTGTAATAGTGTGTGAATTCAGGACTTTTGAAATAAGAGATGATAAGAAATGGCGAGTTAGAGGTTTCCGGTGACGTAGCTGAAGGATAGACCCAGGGAAAGATTCTCCTCTCCCCGGGTCCAATTTTTGGCTGCTGATGGGTCCATTTGGACTGAAGGCCGCCCCAGAGAGGTGGCTATCAAGAGGTGGAGCTTTGGGGATGCGGAGCCAAAGGAGCCCTCGAAATCAGCAGAAGAAAGGCATGTGGTCCGCCATTATCAGCTTATTGTCAGAGATGAAGAAGAAGCTTAGAGTGACAGCAAACAGCTGAACTGGGTGAGAATACTTTTTCCCTTCTCACTGGAAGTGGATTCTTGTTTGGCAAATAGCTCTTTTACAGCTTCACTCTCAAATTAAAATCTTTCTATATTTTAAAGCTGTCTGAGACTTGAGATAAATTTGGGAAGCTCTTGCTTTTATAGAGATTTTTTGTCTTTGTTCCTTATTGAAAAGCCACTGTAATTTTTACTTTTTAAACCTTTTAAACTTTTACTTTTAACCATTTTTTTTCTTCTTTTCCTTTTCCCCCTCTAAACGTGCTGGGAATGGAGTGGTTACATTGAGAACTAACCTCACTTTCCCTTGACTGGAGCTTATTTAGATTAGAATTTTGGCTACATGCCCAGACATTGTTTATCTGAAAGTCCTTGAAACTTTGCTGGAGAAAAGACTTTCTTTTGATTTACTTGGCTTTATAAGGTAGACAGTATTTGGAGCCATCTGCTTCCCTGGATTATAAACACGGTGTGTTTTGGAACTATAACAAGGTGTCTTAGAAGAATTGAAGATTAAGAAATTTTTCTGAACAGAATTTGGAGGATTATAATTTTGACATTTTTGCTTTTTTCTTTTTCTTTTCTTTTTTCTTTTTTCCTGTTTATTTTGGGAGCATTTTTCCCCTCTCCTTTTTTTCTCCCTTCCTTTTGCCCTTTTGCTATTTTTACTTTTCCTTTTTATTTTTAACTATTTTTATGGTTTTCCCCTCCTAATGAATAGGAGCCTATCGGATTATAAAAGCTGGCCATTTGGCTACCTGGTGGATTACAATATAAGAAGTAAAGACAAAGATGAGTGCTTCAAATCTATTTAAACTTGGGGAAAAAGAATCTTCTGCCCCTGCCTCGACTTCTGCAAGTCCAGTATATCAGAAATCAATTACGACAATGTTGCAACAAGAAAAGATGGATGTTCACCAAAAAGATACTCAAGCAATTTTGCAAGCAATTGCAGCTCAGATGGCAACTTCGACGAAAAATCATGAAGATTTGAAAAATGATCTTGACAAAATGAATCAAAAAATTACCGATACAGATTCCCAAATTGAAAATTTTAAGCAGATGATTACAGAAATCAGCAAAGAATTCAAAAAATGGAAGAGAAATCAGTTGAAGTTGACCAGAAATTAGAAGCTTTAAAAAATGAAAATGAAAAATTGTCTCAAATAAATGGAAAATTGGAAGACTCATTGGCGGCAATAGAGATGGAAAAAGCCTCATATTTTCTAAGATTCCAAAATATAATAGAAGACAAGGAAGAGGATCTCTTAGATTTGATAACTGAATTACTGGCAGATGCTCTAAAAATTGGGCAGACCACAATCCAATAAAAATGATCTGGAAAGGAACTAAGAAAAAACTAAGATGGTCTCTGAATAAATCTATATTGAAAGAAAAAGAATTCTTGCAACTAGTAACTAAGGAAATGGATTTTATTAAAAAAATAAAAAAGAAAGAAGAAACATCCCTTCAAAACATATGGGACATGGCCAAAGCATACTTCAGAGGGTTGGCTATAACGTATGCTTCTAAAAAGAATAAAGAAAAGAAATAAATACAGTTAAAGCTGAGAGAAGAACTTAAAAAAATTGGAACTACAGTTACAAACAGACCCACAAAAGAAAGTCCTCAAGAAACAAATGGAGATAATAAAGCATAAATTAAACCTGGCTGAGATGGAAATAATGGCTCAACAGATTAAACGGACTAAACAGATTTTTTTTGAAAACACTAATAAGCCGGGGAGATGGCTAGCATATAGATTGAAGAAAGAAAAAGAAAAAAGAATGATAAATAAGCTACAAGATTCAAAAGGAGAATTACAGTTCCAAAATGATGCAGTGAAAAAAAATTATTAAAGACTACTATGAGACATTTTACAAGGCAGAGGAAGTTCCTAAAGAAAAAATACAGGCGTACTTAAAAAAAGCAGACTTGCCAAAAATTCCGGAGAATATTTGAAATATATTAAATGGAAAAATATCAATGATGGAGATTATAGAAGCTATAAAAAGACAAGACTCCAGGCCCAGATGGACTTCCAGCAGAATTTTATATAGCATTACAAGATGTATTAAGCCTAACTTTGAAAGAACTGCGCAATGAAATATTTTTGGAGACTAAAATACCAAAGTCATGGATTGAAGCTAGTATTACCTTAATACCTAAAGAATACACAAATAAAAAACTATAGACCAATATCGCTATTAAATGTGGATTATAAAATCTTTGCTTCGATAATGACAGAAAGAATTAAGAAATTTCTGACTGAATTTATACACACAGATCAAAATGGCTTTCTACCTAAAAGACAGATAAAAAATAACTTAAGAATGATTTTGGATGTTTTAGAGTATTATGAAAACCATCCAGGGAAACAGATGGCATTAATATTTCTTGATGCGCAGAAAGCTTTTGACAGTCTAAACTGGCAATTTATGTTCCAGCAGTCGGTGGAAATGAACTTTGGGAAAAAATTCATAAATGCAATTGAAACAATCTACCATAAACAAATGGCTAGAATAATTTTAAATGGAGATTATACACAAAACTTTGATATCAAAAAAGGTACAAGACAGGATGTCCATTATCCCCATTGTTATTTATACTAACATTGGAAATATTGATTAGAAATATTAGACAAGATATAGAAATTAAAGAATTGGAGGTAAAAGGTCAAAAATATAAATTACAAGCCTTTGCGGATGACTTGGTTTTTATCGTGGTGGAGCCACTTGAAACAACTACCAAATTGTTGGAGAAAATAGAAAAGTTTGGAGAAGTGGCAGGCTTGAAAATAAATAGAGAAAAGACTAAAGTATCAACAAAGAACTTAACAGACAAACAGAAAAGACAATTTACAAAAAAGACAAATTTGTAAATAGTTAAAAAAGTTAAGTACCTAGGAATCTACTTAACAGCAAGATGTATAACATTAAAAGAAGACAACTATGAAAGATTGTTAAAACAAATAAAATTGGACTTGGAAAAGTGGAAAAATCTTCAACTGTCATTGTTAGGAAGAATAGCTACAGTGAAAATGAATATCTTACCCAAAATACTCTTCTTATTTCAAATGATTCCTGTAAAATTGGGAAAGGTCTTTTTTGATGACCTAAACAGAACAATACTGAGATTCATTTGGCAAGGGAAAAAAGCATGAACTAAAGTGAAAATGCTACAAGAAGCAAAAGATAGTGGAGGATTTGGACTCCCGGACTGGAGACCATATTATCAAGCAGCTATCCTACTATGGCTTAAAGAATGGATAACGTTGAGAAATAAAAGACTATTGTACCTAGAGGGGCATGACCTATACATTGGCTGACATGCCTTCCTATGGTACGGGAAGAATAAAACACATAGATATTTTCAAAACCATTTTATAAGGAATGCACTTCTTTTAGAATGGGAAAAATGAAGGGGAAAATTTATATTAAGCTACCTGAAAGGCTTTCAACAATGGAAGCTTTTGTTTACCCAAATTTAATTAACTATGATAAAGTCGTGATTTATAAAGATATATTGGATAACGAAGGAAAATTGAAAGATAGACAAGATTTACAATGACAAGGTATTGATTTAGCATGGTGGCCATATTTGCAAATCCAAACGAGATATGAAAAAGATGTAAAGACAACGGGATTTTAAAAAGAACAGACAGAATTTGATCAAGTATTGTTAAAAACAGATGAAAACTTGATTAAGAAACTCTATAGATTTCTGCTAAATTTAAAAATGGAAGAAGAACAAGTAAAAGAAACAATGATAGCATGGGCAAAAAACTTTGGATATTCTATAGATTTGGAAGACTGGCAAAAATTATGGGATAGAAATATCAAATTGACTAAAGCACTGTCATATAAAGAAAATTTGTATAAAATGTTATATAGATGCCATATGACACCAGTAAGATTAGCGAAAATGTTTAAAAATACTTTGAATAATTGCTGGAAATGTAAACAAAGGCCAGGTACTTACTATCATATCTGGTGGACATTCCCTAGAGCAAAAAAGTTTTGGGTTAAGATACATACATGATTGGAAAAGATGATTAAAAGACAGATAGAATTTAAACCAGAACTGTTTTGTTAGGAATATTAGGACCTAATTATGAGAAGGAGAATGAATATTTAATATTGCATGTACTGACAAAAGCGAGAATAGTATTTGCCCAATACTGGAAAAATGAAAACTTACCAACTGAAAAGGTTTTAATTAAGAAAATCTTAGAATGTGCAGAAATGGATAGATTGACTTTAGAGATTAAGGAGAAAGAAGATTCAGTTTACTTTAGAACACGGGATAACTTTTACCAGTGGTTAGGAAAACAAACTAGTGAGAAACGAATGTGATATGATATGATATGTGATATGATATGTGATATGGATGAGGCAGTGGTGCCAGGAGGAAGGGTTTAGATTCATTAGGAACTGGGAAACATTTTGGGACAAGCCACACCTGTACAGAAGGGACGGGTTACACTTGAACCATAATGGAACCAGACTGTTGGCGATTAATATTAAAAAGGTTTCAGAGCAGCTTTTAAACTGATTTGTAGGGGCAAGTCGACAGGAGCTAGGCAGCTTCCAGTTCGAGAAGGTGCACTGCCTAATATGGAGGGTAGAAGTTATGCACACATCGGTGAGTCAACAGGAAAACTAAATTGTAATAGTCAAGCAGAAGGACATGGTAGACCATCTACAAATTCTACAACCAAATTCTACAGTCAAAATCCACAGTCAAAGTTGAAAGTGCACCAGAAAATTACATATAAATGTCTGTACACGAATGCTAGAAGCATTCGAGCAAAAATAGGGGAATTGGAATGCTTGGTGAAGGAAAATAATATTGATATTATTGGCATAACAGAAACCTGGTGGACAGATGATAACCAATGGGACACAAGGATTCCAGGTTACAAATTGTATAGGATGGACAGGAGAGGGAGAAATGGTGGTGGCGTGGCCTTGTACATAAATGAGGAGTTAGAATCTCATGAACTCGAAATTCAAGAAAATTCAAACTCACCCACAGAAACATTGTGGATAAAAATCCCAGGACAGGAAACTAATCTGATGTTAGGGATCTGCTATCGCCCTCCCAACCAAACTCCAGAGGCAGATTGCTATTTGGAAAATGAATTTAAGGAGGCCTCAAAAAGAAATAGGGTAGTCATAATGGGGGATTTCAACTATCCCCAAATAGATTGGGTAAATTCTTGTTCTACACATGAAAGAGAGACAAGGTTCCTCGACATGTTAGCCGATTATTCCCTTGAGCAGATGGTCATGGAACCAACCAGGGGAAAGGGGATCCTGGACTTGGTTCTAACTAACGCACAGGATTTGGTTCATGATGTCCTTGTAACCGAGCCCATAGGAACCAGCAATCACAACACAATAACCTTCAACTTAACCATGGATAGCAAATTGTCAGTGAAAACTAACACAGAGACCTTAAACTTTCACAGAGGGAATTTTGACAAAATGAGGAAAATAGTAAAGAAGAAACTAAAAAGAACAATAAAAAAGTCAAATCCCTCCAAAATGCTTGGAAACTGTTTAAAAATACGTTACAGCAGGCTCAAATAAAATGCATTCCTAAAAGAAGAAAGAGGACTGGAAAGTCCAAGAGGATACCAGTATGGCTTACGAATGAGGTAAAGGAGGTTATTGGAAAGAAGAAAAACTCATTTAAGAAATGGAAGGTTCTTCCTACTGAGGAGAACAGGAGGGATCACAAACTCTGGCAGACCAAATGCAAGGCAATAGTCATGAAAGCCAAGAGAGACATTGAGGAGCATATAGCCAAGAATATTAAAAATAATAACAAAACCTTTTTTAAGTACATCAGAAGCAGGAACCCAACCAGAAAATCAGTTGGACCACTCGATGACAATGGTCAGAAGGGGATAATCAGAGAAGACAAGGAGATTGCTGAGAGGCTAAATGACTTCTTTGCCTCCGTTTTCATTGAGGATAGAGAACATTTGCCTGCCACTGAATTAGTTTTCCCAGGGAGGGAAATAGAAGAATTAAACCTGATAGAGATAAACAAGGAAGATGTTCTTGCATGCCTTTCTAAACTAAACATCAACAAATCGCCGGGTCCAGATGGCATCCACCCTAGAATTCTCAAGGAACTCAAGTGTGAAATTGCTGAACTTCTAGCTAAAATATATAATCTTTCCCTAAGATCAGGCACTGTACCGGAGGATTGGAGGGAAGCAAATATAACCCCGATCTTCAAGAAAGGATCCAGAGGTGATTCAGGAAACTATAGACCAGTCAGTTTAACCTCAGTTCCAGGCAAACTGATGGAAACCATTATTAAAGATAAAATTACAGGGCACATAGAAAAACAGGCATTTCTGAAAGAAAATCAACATGGTTTCTGCAAAGGCAAATCATGTCTTACTAACTTGTTAGAATTCTTTGAGGGTGTAAATAAATACATAGATAAAGGGGCCCCAGTTGATATTGTATATCTTGACTTTCAAAAGGCTTTTGACAAAGTTCCTCACCAAAGGCTCGTAAAAAAGCTCTCCAGCCACGGAATTAGAGGACAGGTCTTGTCCTGGATTGGTAACTGGCTAAATTGTAGGAAGCAAAGGGTGGCAATAAATGGACAATTCTCCGGATGGAAAGAAGTGAGAAGTGGTGTACCCCAAGGTTCAGTTTTGGGACCTTTACTTTTTAATTTATTCATCAATGATCTGGATGTAGAAGTTAATAGTGAGGTAGCCAAGTTTGCTGATGACACTAAATTGTTCCGGGTTGTGAAAAGTGAAACTGATTGTCGGGAGCTCCAGAAGGATCTCTCGAAATTGTGTGAGTGGGCAACAAAGTGGCAAATGCATTTTAACCTAAACAAGTGCAAAGTTATGCACATCGGGGCAAAGAACCCCAATTATACTTACCAACTGATGGGGACCAAACTTTCTGAGACAACCCAAGAAAGGGATCTTGGGGTTTTGGTGGACAGCTCAATGAAGATGTCAACCCAATGCGTAGCAGCAGTAAAAAAAGCAAATTCCATGTTTGGCATGATTAGGGAGGGAATCGAAAATAAGTCAGCAAGTGTTGTATTGCCTCTGTACAAATCGATGGTGAGACCACACTTGGAGTACTGTGTACAGTTCTGGTCACCGCACCTCAAGAAGGATATAATGGAACTGGAAAAGGTGCAAAAAAGGGCAACAAGAATGATCAAGGAAATGGAGCGCCTCCCTTCTGAAACCAGATTGCAACGCCTTGGTCTCTTCAGCCTTGAAAGATGGCGTTTAAGGGGTGACTTGATTGAAGTGTATAAAATCATGCATGGGATAGAAAAGGTGGATAGAGAAAAATTCTTTTCTCTATCACACAATACCAGGACAAGGGGGCACTCCCTAAAGCTCATAGCTAAGAAAGTGAGGACAAATAAAGGGAAATATTTCTTCACCCAGAGGGTCGTTGATTTATGGAATTCACTTCCAGAAGGGGTCGTGACAGCTGTTAGCCTTGACAGCTTCAAGGCAGGGTTAGATAGATTCATGGATGCCAAGTGTATCGGTGGTTATTAAAATGGATGTCCATGTGCCGCCTCTATGTTGGTTGAGGCAGGCAGGATTCCCTTGAGTACCATTTGTTGAGGGTCAAGGGAAAGGGAGGGTTTTGACTTCTCTTTCTGCTCAAGATCCCCATGTACAATTGGCGGGCCACTGTGTGACACAGAATGCTGTACTCGATGGGCTTTGGCCTGATTCAGCATGGCTCTTCTTATGTTCTTATGTTCTTATATGTTATTTTGAATATATAATAGTAAGATGAATGATATGTATTGACTAACTGATACTGTTTATGATTATTGTTTACTACATTTACTACAGTTATTTATTACTATATCAACTATTGTTAACTGAACATATGTACCCGGACAATAGTCTGTTTGCTAAAGATTGAAAATGTTATTGGGGGATAACCTCAATATTGACCCCAACCTTGTCCTAATCCCAATCCTGATCCTAACCCCACCCTAAACCTTAATCCCTATCCCGATCCTATTTTATCCCCAATCCTATAAAACCCAATAAAATCTTTTGAAAAAAAAAAGAAATGGCAGGTTTAGAGCAGGAGGGAAAGCCTGCATTTCAAACTAATTGGAGAATGTGATTTATGACTGTTAATTAGAGGAGGGAATTGTGTTTTGATACTATGTGCTAAGGGGAGGGGAATCCAGATTTTGGCTTCGCTTATGTATGTGCCAATGCTATGCTGCTCGAATAAAGATTCTTTAAGGTAAACAATGCCTCAAAGTTCTTTGAAGAGTTTCATCTGTTGGAACCATGACCTTATTTTCCCAATAGGCCTCTGTTATTTGAAACTCTAGCCCAGGCCAACTTTGACAAGAGAGGCGGGGGGTAACAATGCAATAGAGTCACAAAATGAAGATAACATAACAATGAGGAAAAAGTATGACTACTCGGCTTCAGTTCCTTTCATGAAAGCTTCAAAGGAATGCTGCTTGTGTGGCTTGCAATTGTATTTCTGACCTGAATGAAATGAGAACTATCAAAACTTTCAAGCATGGTGCAAATCCAGTGTAATATTATTTTAATATTAATCTTCTTCCTCCTCTTTCCTCATAGTATGAAATTCCTCCACAGTTGGACTGCTATAACACAAATAGTTATACCACATTCCATATCAGTTTTTATTCATTTACATACCTATTGCAGCACCCTGTGAGTAACCAACATAGTACAATTGTTGTTGGCCAGTTTTCCGTAGAATGAAATTGAGGACAGCTGGAAGATCATACTTTGCCATTTCATCAAAGCTAGGAAAAGATAAAAGACAAAAAAAATTAAATGCTGGAATGAATTTAACACTCTGATTGGGATTCTAAAGGAAACCAAAATAATATAGGAATGGTATATACAATAGTTATCCTCTAGATGGTGTATCAAAAATGCCTATTCCATATTAGCTTCATATGGAAATATATTCCATAATTTTGAAGAAACAGTTTGCAGACATGTACAAACATTAGAATATTGAATATACAAAATGGATTAGAAAAGATGCCTTCATCCCTAGAACCAAATACCAGAACTCACTGAATTATTTTGGACCTTAAATGTTTATGGCATGATATAGACATTGTTTTCTCTTTTCATTTCACTTGAGATTCCATTTCCCTGTTGCAATAATTAAACATACCTGAAAGCCCAAAATTCATCTTCACTCACAGACAGATTTTGGTGACTTCTGGACCAAGTATTTCCTCTGCTGTTTCCAATCCAAACATCATATCCAGCATCTGCGAGGATGAAACCCAAACTGTTGTGGGCCAAGTTGGTAACCCAGTTGCTTCCATCTCCTAGCAAACCATGCTGGAGAAATACTACAGGTTTCAAAGCTGGAGAAAGAATATAATATTTTCCTTAGATATTAAAATTAACGTGTTTTACTAGGAATAAAGGTGTCAAAAGGATGGAATGTGGGAAAAAATTGTGATTTCTCTATGTAGGATATATTAGGTTGGACTAAGATCAATTTGTCTGGAGAGTTCTCATCCATTCACTCATAAAGATAGTCCTAGATATATGCTTCATTTTTTCCTTATATGTTTCTACTTTATCCCTTATCAATTTATCTCACCAAAATCCATTTGATAGTTTCTGCCAGACGGAATTCTATTCAAGCTAAGAATATAGCCATCTGCTGTCATCACTTTATACTCCTCGCTCAGATAGCCTTTATGGATGATAAGTTCATTCTGCAACAGAGTAAAAACAAACCAACAGATATTTTAAGAATTTGTGGCACAGTCTAATCTCATCTTCTGGAATTATGTTTGATGTATCTGCAGCTGAGCACTGAATGATTATTAGAGAAATATAGTTTTAGGAAACTGACAGCAAGTTGCAAGGATAAATTCTTTTGTCACACAGTTCCCCCCCCCTCTCTCTCTCTCTTGCTGTTATAATAGCGTCTTTTAGTTCGCCCCTAACTAGAAAGATGTGAGGGAATGTGATGGATCATCAATTGATGGGGACATATTATTTGAATTTGGAGTAAATGGGCTTAAGTGAAAATCAAAATAAACATGAGAATGACTTGAATCTCTATCATCCATAGAAGATCATTTGAATAAAGAGAAAAATATAGTATGATCTTTTACATCTTATGTTTGTAAAAATTTGATGTCATTTATTCACTTTCATCAGGTCTATGCAAAGTGCTCAGTAGGCTTTTGATTAGTTTAGTGTAAAGTTGCCTTGATTTATATTCATAAAGTGGGAGGAAAAAGCATAAGAATCTCAAAGATATGTGCATTTGATATACTTCCAAGACTTTTAAATACGATTTCAACAGAAGATAGAAATGAGTACCACATCTCTTTTACTTTATCTTTGGATAACTAAATGGAACAACTCAGCTAGCTTTCCTTAAACCAGCGGTCCTCAACCTGTGGGTCACGACCCTTTTGGGGGTCGAATGACCTTTTCACAGGGGTCGCCTAAGACCATCGGAAAACACATATTTCCCATGGTCTTAGGAACCGAGACACTGCTCCGCATCTATCTCCTCATGGCCTCCTCCGCCATTTGCAGAGAGAGAGAGAGAGAGAGAGAGAGAGAGAGAGAGAGAGAGAGAGAGAGAGAGAGAGAGAGAGAGAGAGAGAGAGAGAGAAAGGCACTTTCGCTTCCCTTCTCTCTCTCTCTCAGGTGGACTTACCTCCTGCAGGCTCATGATTGGCCCTGCATCCGGGTGTCCCACCCCCTGGGAGAAGCACGGCCAGGGTCTCATGGCCTTGGAGCCACCAGGGGAAGCCCCGGAATCCCTGCTGGGAGCGGCCCGCTGGAGGCTCCGCTGAGTGGGCCAGCCTCCCACAAGCCACGGCCCAAGGGAGACCAGCCCTGCAATCCCCAGCCAGCCTGACCATTGGACCCATTGGCCAGGAAGACGCGCTGGAGTCCAGGCTGCCGGGAAGGAAGAAGGAGATTCAGCAAAGGTAGGAGAGGAGAGCCACCTCCTGGGGCCCAGCACTGGCGGCGGCTTCCTTGCCATTCTCTTTCTCCTCCCCTTCTTCCTCCTACTGCCCCCAAGGCAGCTCGGGCGGGTGCCAGGGCAAGAGGGGTGCCTGGGGGGAGCAGCTGGTCTGGCGGAGGGGCTGGTTGGATAGCGGCAGTGGTTTTCTCGCCCTTATCCTCTCCTTCCTCCTGCAGCCCCCAATGCAGCTCGGGCAGGTTCCTGGGAAAGAGGGGTGCCTGGGGGGAGCAGCCCCCACCGCGGCTCCATCGGATGGGCGGAGAGTGAGGGTGGGCAGCGTGGAGTCCCGGCTGGGGTGGTGGTGGCAGTTTTCTCGCCTTCTCCTCTCCTTCTTCCTCCTGCTGCCCACCACAGCTCCATTGATGTATGGAGGATGAGGCTGGGCAGCGCAGAGTCCTGGTGGGGGTGGCGGCTGGGCCAGGGGCGGCAGGGACCCCCAACGATGCAGCAGTGGCTACTGCGACTGGAGCTGCTGCCTCCCATCCTGCTCCCCCTCCCCACCCGTTCGGCTGAGGATGCAGGGGAGGCCAGGCTGGTGGTAGCGGGGACCCCCAATGATGCTGCCGTAAGAGAGAGAGGAAAGAGAGAGAAACAGAGGAAAAGAGAGAGGAAAGGGAGAAAGAGAAAGGGAGGAAACAGAGAAAGAGAGAGAGAAAGAGAGAGAGGAAAGAGAAAGAGAGAAAAAGAAAGGAAAGAGAAAAAAAGAGAGAAAGAGAGACAGAGAGAGGAAAGAGAGAAACAGGGGGAGAGGAAAGAAAAAGAGGAAAGAGGGAAAGAGGGATAGAGAGAAGAGAGAGAGGAAAGAGAGAGAAAGAGAAGAGAGAGAGGAAAGAGAAAGAGAGGAAAGAGAGAAAGAGATGAAAGAGAGAAAGAGGAAAGAGAAGGAGAGAGGAAAGAGAGAAATAGGAAAAGAGAGGAAAGAGAGAAAGAGAAAGAGGGAGAAAAGAGAGAGAGAAAGAGGAAAGATAGAAAGAAAGAGAGGAAAGAGGGAGAGAAAGAGGGAGAGGAATGGTGCTTCCTGCCCTCCCTCCCCGGCCAGCTGGATGGGTGGTTGGGGGTCACCACAACATGAGGAACTGTATTAAAGGGTCGCGGCATTAGAAAGGTTGAGAACCACTGCCTTAAACCATTGGCTGTTTTGATGTATGAAATGTAGACTGAATGAACCAATCAGAATAGAGCATACTTTGGTATATTGCAACATATATTAAATACATCCTTTAAAAAATAGGTGAAGAAAATCAATCATGTAAGTTGATAAAATTGATGGTAGATAATTAATTTGGAAATCCCAGGAGATAATGAATCTAACTTTAAAAATATGAGAAGCACCTTTAAAGTTGGGCATCGTATTCATTTTCCATGAATAGTGAAAGGCAACTTACAATATTCATAAAGGCTTCTGAATTTGCAGCTCTCTTTGTCCTTATTAGTTTTGAGTAGGCAAATCCGTGAATCAGGCACATCATAACAATGAATGCCTGCATCCTGTGCCTGTTTAACAAAAGATGTAGATTTCTGAATGACTGTGGCACATATAACATAATGAAACCATTTTTCTTGTTAAAAGGCTATATGACCAAAACCATTCTAATGGCTACAGTTCAATGTATAAATAAAAGTCCTTTGCTAAAATGATTGTTTGGTATACTCCAAAAAACTTGCTTCCTTATTTTTCAAAGAAACTACAGAATGTATTCAAAAGTAAATATTTAAAAAATCATCCTAAAGTTCATTTATAATATATACAAGTCTGAGCCTAGATATCTATACAAGACAACACAACTTTTGATTTAGTTTAGTTTTATAAGAAGAAAAACAATACATAGAACAAAAAAAATATTTAGGCTACCCAAAGGAAAAACAGAGCAATAAAATCTCTCTGAACCCCCTCTCCCCACTTTTGTTTGAAAATACTTCTTCTCTTTTCTAGAAACAACTAAAAATTAGAATCTAAATGCATTCAGTTCATTCATATGAGTGAACCTATAGAATAAACTTCTAATTAAAGAAGAATAGAAGAAGAAGAAGAATCAGAAGAAGAATCAGAAGAACTGAAGCACATCTTGCAGATCAATAAACACACTGAAATGTCAGAACAATTTCATACATATTCACCAGTCATATTGCTCTAATAATAATAATAATAATAATTTATTAAACTTGTATGCTCAATTTATTCTGAATAACTCTGGAAAAAATTTAAAGGATGTATCTATGTGTTCTGCTAATTAAAGCACCTTCTCCTTTTTCTTTTCTCTCACTATCAGAATAATTAAAAAACATCAGATAAACCCTTTATAGCTGATGGCAGCCCTTTCATCTTTAAAATTCAACAAAGACACAGATAACTTCATGGGGGGGGGAAATAAATAAATTAGTAAGCACATACTTCTCTATCAACATTCCTTTCCCTGTAGTACAAGAGATTATTGTTACTTACTGATTTTAATATTCACTTGTTCCTCCAAAAGTTTCTGATGTTGAGATGGTGACTCTTGACACAATATTTATAGCAGAAATGTAAGATAAAGGTAACAGAGAAGTTACAACATTTAACCCTTTCTTTGAAAGCATTTAGTAGTGGCATCTCTTTCCATCTCTTCTCCTTATCCTTTTAGCTGCTATTTCAGTTTAGTAATATTAAAAGGAATTCACTAAAGACCAAATCTTGCTTAGGAACCCCTTACATTTTTGGGACTGTTACAACTGTTAGGTTAGTGAGATGTTCAAGCAACTTCAGATTGAATTGGAACATTTGAAGATAAGGGATTTCAAATGCAAATATTTTGTCTCACTCCAGGGACTTTTGTTCTTATAGTTTTCCAATACATGTCTTCTGGGAGCACTGCAAAAAACATATTATCCATAAAACATCCAGGATTCATTATGCTTCCCTTACCATTTTGCTTCCCTGCCCTAGCCAAGCATTCTCTCACAAGCTCAGGGTCCACTTTTTATTTCAGATCAACCAAGTATTGATCCATTGGTTGCAACAGGAATGGACTGATCAGCTTGTTGCCCCAGCTTGACATCAGGTACTGAGAGAGACAGTAACTGACCCAAAGTCACCGAGCTGGCTTTCATGCCTAAGGTAGGACTAGAACTCACAATCTCCTGATTTCTAGCCTGGAACCTTAACCACTAAACCAAACTGGCTCTCTCAATGATTCACTTTGCTGTTGCTTTATATCCTGATAGCTAGGCTCATAGACCTAATGTGTTCTATCACCGGCAGGTTTGGAAAACACATTATCCTCTGTTTCTGAAATCAAACATAATTACAACATTTGGATTCTATCCTATGATTTAACAGGTCAGTCTCTCAAGGGCAGACCCAAAATGGCAAGAGTCTAAGCACATTGCACTGAACTGTATAAAAATGTGTTCACGCATGCCATAAAAACCTGCTTTTCATGAGTAAACACTCTTATCGCTTAGTATTTTCAGGAGCATAATTGCATGGGTTGTCCCAAGGAAAATTACTTCTTCCCTTTGAAATGCTTTGTACCACTGAGCAGTAAGACTTACAGAGGTCATGACCTCCATTTAGATTTGTTATCTATCCAGGGCTGATATATGCCATTGTCATTAAATGAATGTTATGTAGAGTCTGAGAGCCAGACTTGTAGGGCCAGACAAATCAGAGGGATACTTACATCCAGTGCTTTTTTTTGTAAAAAAAAAAACAAACAAAAAAAAAGGTGCCCGAACTCACACACATTATACAACCCGCCTTGCCTACCCTACAAGGTTCCATCCAAAAAAGATGCCGGAACTCTGTTCTGGGCATTCTATGAGAAAAAAAGCTCTGCTTACACCACTAAACTGTTTCCAAAGACCAAATAGAGATGTTTAGAAATAAACCAGGCAAATAAAGATTTTGTAGTTTCAGAAAAGCCCCATGCTGTATTTTGTTATTATATATATATCCTCAATGAATTTTCCATTGGATTTTTTCCCCTTCACTTTTACATTTACATACACTTCATACATTACACATAAGAAAGAATGATACTGTTTTATAGCATACATGACAGGCATGATAGGAGCAGAAAGGAGTATTTTATAATAACTTGAGTTATTATAAAAATAAGGTGGGATATAAATAAATATTCTTTTGAGCAATGTGCTCAAACTACTTTGCAGTCATTGTGTGCATGGTGAGATTTGACTAATAACAGATTTAAAGCTTTGTGTCTCACTAAATAATTTGTAGACTATGTTCATTCAAACAAATGAAGTAAAGTTTGTCATGATTCACAATATAGGATATTCAATCTTTTGTATTTTCTCTGATACTTCAGAACATTTTTAAATAAAGAAGACTGCATGGTATTTGAGACATTGATTTTTAAACCAATTTACATCTGCCCCCCCCCAGCTTTATAGGTTATATTTTTCTCCCTAGCAATACTAGAATCAGCATTATTCTGTCAGTGTTTCAAAATTTTGCTGGATCTTTGCTTTGGCCTGGTCAAATGCTGCGCCCTCTGCTGGGGAACAGCTCTGTGAAATCCCTGGAATTAGATATTTTCTTCTTTCTTTCTACATGGAAACCCAAACAAGTTTTAGATCTCCCACCTTGAATACATTTTCTGGAAGAAAATGTGATTTTATTTGCCCCTTCTCATGGCCATTGTTCAGATATATCCTTCCAGGTTATCCAGTTCTGCATTTCTCTATGTTCTATTTGCTTTCCCTTGTATTTGGAAAATCGATCTATCTAATACATATCACTATTTTTCTTGTTCTATTTTTCTCTGATTGGTGACCTTATGGCCCTAATAAAATTTGTTTTGGAATACTTCCAATGAAATTAATATATTGTAATCTTGACTTTCAAAAGGCTTTTGACAAAGTTCCTCACCAAAGGCTCGTAAAAAAGCTCTCCAGCCACGGAATTAGAGGACAGGTCTTGTCCTGGATTGGTAACTGGCTAAATTGTAGGAAGCAAAGGGTGGCAATAAATGGACAATTCTCCGGATGGAAAGAAGTGAGAAGTGGTGTACCCCAAGGTTCAGTTTTGGGACCTTTACTTTTTAATTTATTCATCAGTGATCTGGATGTAGAAGTTAATAGTGAGATAGCCAAGTTTGCTGATGACACTAAATTGTTCCGGGTTGTGAAAAGTGAAACTGATTGTCGGGAGCTCCAGAAGGATCTCTTGAAATTGTGTGAGTGGGCAACAAAGTGGCAAATGCATTTTAACCTAAACAAGTGCAAAGTTATGCACATCGGGGCAAAGAACCCCAATTATACTTACCAACTGATGGGGACCAAACTTTCTGAGACAACCCAAGAAAGGGATCTTGGGGTTTTGGTGGACAGCTCGATGAAGATGTCAACCTAATGCGCAGCAGCAGTAAAAAAAGCAAATTCCATGCTTGGCATGATTAGGAAGGGAATCGAAAATAAGTCAGCAAGTGTTGTATTGCCTCTGTACAAATCGATGGTGAGACCACACTTGGAGTACTGTGTACAGTTCTGGTCACCGCACCTCAAGAAGGATATAATGGAACTGGAAAAGGTGCAAAAAAGGACAACAAGGATCAAGGAAATGGAGCACCTCCCTTATGAAACCAGATTGCAACGCCTTGGTCTCTACAGCCTTGAAAGACGGCGTTTAAGGGGTGACTTGATCGAAGTGTATAAAATCACGCATGGGATAGAAAAGGTGGATAGAGAAAAATTCTTTTCTCTATCACACAATACCAGGACAAGGGGGCACTCCCTAAAGCTCATAGCTAAGAAAGTGAGGACAAATAAAGGGAAATATTTCTTCACCCAGAGGGTCGTTGATTTATGGAATTCACTTCCTGAAGGGGTCGTGACAGCTGTCAGCCTTGACAGCTTCAAAGCAGGGCTAGATAGATTCATGGATGCAAAGTGTATCGGTGGTTATTAAAACGGATGTCCATGTGCTGCCTCTATGTTGGTTGAGGCAGGCAGGATTCCCTTGGGTACCATTTGTTGGGGGTCAAGGGAAAGGGAGGGTTTTGCCTTCTCTTTCTGCTCAAGATCCCCATGTACAATTGGTGGGCCACTGTGTGACACAGAATGCTGGACTCGATGGGCTTTGGCCTGATTCAGCATGGCTCTTCTTATGTTCTTATGTTCTAATCATATGTTGTGAATGTCTGAACTGATTGGTTGCTTCAGATTTTATTTTTTGCCAGATAAAGTATACAGTATATCACTTCTGTATGTGCTATCTGTTTTCTTTCAAGTCTGAAAAATCTATTATCACTCTATTCTGATTCATTATGTGCCTTCACATCATTTTTGAGTCCTAGTGATCACATAGAAAGATTTCTCCATTATGATCTTTCTCAGACCTTGTTCTTTCAAATCTCCCAATTGTGTGCTCATTGCCACTTTACTGCTAGTTGTCCTCTTCTTTTCCTTTTCACTTTTCATTACAGCCTTCCCCAGAGACCTGGGTCTTTTCATAATGTATCCCAAGTAGGATAATTTGAGCTTGGATATTTGTGCTTTGAGTGAGAATTGTGGTTTGATTTGATTGATGATCCATTTGTATGTTTTCTTGGCCATCCACAGAATTCTCAGTAGTGTTCTCCAACACTAAAGCTCAAAGCATCAAAACTCTTCCTATCCTGATTTGATTCAATTCAATTCTGTTCATTTGTTTGACCAGCATTTTTACCTGAGTGCTAGCCATATGGCCATAATAAATAGTTTATTTGATATGGAGTAATTTTTAATTAAATGAATATATGATATTGATGTATGGTTATTGTTAAAATGGTGTTAGCCCTTCACATTAGACTTAATCAGAAAGCCAAAGTCATGAATGCTAATACTATTTATATTATAAGGTTACAGTAAAAATCTTGCAACTTTGCTTTCACCTTCCTCCCTTTATCTTCAGGACAACTACAACCAGTTTGGCCTAGTGGCTAAGGCAGGGGTTCTCAACCTTGGCAACTTTAAGACTTGTGGACTTCAATTCCCAGAATTCCTCAGCCAGCAAAGCTGGCTGAGGAATTCTGGGAGTTGAAGTCCACAAGTCTTAAAGTTGCCAAGGTTGAGAACCCCTGGGCTAAGGCACCAAACTAGAAAGTGGGAGATGGTGGGTTCTAGTGCCAGCTTAGCCATGAAAGACAGCTGGGTGACCTTGGGCCAGTCACTCTCTTTCATCCCAACTCACCTCACAGGGTTGCTGTTGTGGGGAAAATAGGAGGATGAAGGTGTATTAGATATGTTTGATGCTTTATGTTATTCATAAAAATAATAAAGGCAGGATACAAATAAATAAAATACAAAAAATAAATTATCTGGGACACTTTTTCAAATTACAGTTCTGACACAGACTCTGATTTCTTTTATCTGACTGTTATCTTGATTGCAGCACTACCTCCTGTTCTTCTTGGTTATTCTTTTTTTTCCATTACAATTGGTCGGCTGTCCCTCATTTTACTTTTCCAAGACATAGTATATATTCTTTAAAAGATGAAGACAATAGAAAGCTCTCCAGCTTACTATCAGAGAGAGAGAGAAAGTCAGTAATGTTGGAAGGGAGATTTTGTTGCCAGTGCTGCTACAATGACCTTTGGTTGAATAGGTTCATACTTACCACAGCTGAAGGAAGAAAGAAGGAAGAAGAAGCATTGTTGCCTCCCCCAGCTTGACTCATTTGGGTCAAGTGAGAAATAAACTATATTTGACTCTCAATTCAAGAAGAGAAAGTCATGATTCAGTTCATAGTGTGACCCATCCAGTCAGGCCAACTGTGGGAAGAAAAAGGGAAGGACATTCCTATGAATCTTCTACAATTTGTGTGAAACAAACTGAATAGCTGAACACAGAATGATTTGATTCCCTCCAGATCTTACTGGACTACAGTTAGACTTTCTGGACTACAGTAGATTAGACTAGATCTCCAGATTTCACACATGTCTGTTTAGGGCATCGCAACTCCATCCACTAGCAAGGATGGCACGGTCACAGAATTGGTAGTCCAAAACCCAAAGCCAGGCAATCATGCCAGCATTTAGATAAAGCCTGTTGTTTCCCATTTTTATTATTTATTCATTTATTTATCCAATTTGTATAGCTTCCCATCTCACCAAAAGTGACTCTGGACAGTGCACAACAATTGAATAAAACCCACAAATATAAAAACAACAGATATTAAAAATATAGGAATCTACATTGAGAAATAAATAGTATAAAAACAAATATATTGTATAAACTCCTAGGTGATGACAGGATAAGAATGGCCACTTCAACAATGCAATCATCTAAGCAAACCTTGTGAACTCTCAAGCCTCCTCTATATTCAAGATGGACAGTATTTAATATTTATTTGTTATGTATATGTAGGGATGTGGGTCTATACATATGTTGTATATAGTATGTTTTAGGTGTGTGTCATGTATGTGTTTCACTTTGAGAGTGGGCAACTAAATTTCATTTTTGATGTGTGCCATTGTGCCCACAGAAAAAAAATGGCAGTAAAGATTATCTTATCTTATCTTATCTTGTCTTGTCTTGTCTTATCATTTTATCTTAATCTCTGGTTCCCTGGGAACCCCAGGCTTGATAGCATAACCAAGTCTTTAACACTCTCATGGTCTCCAGACATCAGAAGCATTGTTTAATTCACCAGGGGCAGATATGTATAATTGTCCCTCTTTCAGGGAGATGGCTGGTTGAGAAATGTGAAAAATAAATAAATAAAAAATAAAAATTGGGAATGATATCTCACTCCATGGTGGCAGATGAGTTCACCCAGTGGCTTCATGTAGATGTTGAGTAGGATAGTGCACTGATCCCTATTGCACCCCACACTCAACCCTTTTTACTGTTACTGTCAACCCTTTTTCCATCTTCAAATTCTGTATTTATATTTCATGTTAATTTATCCTATATGTAAGATAAATGTATTTTCATCAAAGACCTTTCCTAATGTTCCTCTCTTGCAAATTATTTTTGTATTGTAAAAACTTTCTTCAAACTTATACTATACTCTCTATTCCTATTGTGCCGATCCTTTTGTGTTACAATCTGAATTTAGAAAGTTTAGTAAAGAAACAATGTAGGATGTAGTTGCATTCCAAATCCCATAAAGATTCAGAAACTGTGATGACCCAGGGCACAGCACAAAGGCAATGCAGACAGCTGGCAATGTAAACAGTTCTTTAATGGTTGCAAATTTCCTCCAAATGCTCCCACATTTGCTGAAGGCAGTTTCAATACAACCTGATTAGTATATGAATGTCCTCAAGGCCATAAAGATAACAAACAAAACAAAACATCAACTTAATGAGTCCGCTTGAATCTCAGCTTGCCAGTACAGTTTGCAAAGAGAAAAGTCAAAATGCAGTCTGAGGTCGTAATTCAGGAAATCCACATGGTCAGCCGGTCTGGTCGTCAAGGTGTCCAGGTTTTCCAACAAGAGCAACAATACACAACTTTCCCAAGATTCAACATTTGTTCCTGACGAGGTCCCCACCTCACAGCGGCTCCTTATATCTCAATCCCCAGGTATGCCTTTTGGGGTAGGGCGGGATGCTCTCCTCCCGAATTAGTGAGCCTGCCTGCGTTGTTCCACTCTCCTAACTCTAGGATCAGGTAAGCGTGGGTCTTGCTTCTCACCTGAACTCTGTCTCCCTGCTCCAAACCTGAAGGGCCCTGGTCTGCCTCAGCCTTTTCTTCCCCACAGTCTTCCAAAGCCACAGACACCTCTCCCTGGGCCTCGATAGGGTCCTGTTCCGGCTCCATTTCCTCCTCCGATTCAGGCTCAGATGGAGGCATGACAGAAACTATGAAGTGGTTAAACTGTAAATGGAATGATTCACTCTTCGGATATTTTTGTCTTTGCAAAATATGGCTACCAATCTCACATACATGACCCTGGAAGGCTTACAAAATTAAAAAGGATAAAAATATATATAAAAATATAAAATACATAGCAGCTGAGAGAAATTTCAGAAAATATCAGTCAACACAACTAAGAAACAGGCTCTTTCCCTCAAATGGAATCCCTTGAACACAAAACTTCTGTGCAGGTTATGAATGAGATGAGATGAGAGTAACCTCTTGTTGTTTATTTGTTAGGTGTGGAAAGACTTGATAGAGACAATTTGTTCTTCTGAGTGCAATTAAAGTCAACTTTGTTGCACTCAGAAAAACAAATTGGCTTGAGGCAATTAAAGTCAACCTTATTGCATTCAGAGAAACAAATTGGCTCTATCAACACTTTCCTAACCAATAAATAATTCATAAGCTGCAGTTTTGAAGAAATGGTTGATTCCTAAAACAAATACAAAAGATAAAATAGTTAAGGAACCAGACTAGAAACCAGGAGACTGTGAGTGTTGGTCTCTTAGACATGAAAACTGGCTGGGTGATTTTATAAATCAGATATGAAGAGAATATCATGTTTATTTAATATAGTGAGGGAAGTCAGAGCCCCAGAGAAGGAAATATTAAAAAGGCAGAAAAATATATTTCCTCAAAAAGGATTTTTAAAAGCAGAAGCCAACCCTGCCCCCAAATCTCTCTATCCCAAACAGAAGCCAGCCCTATACAAATGCAAATGTAATCATCAGAAAGTTGGAACCAGAAAACTCAAGAAGACAAAGAGACCTAAAATCTGCATACCTCACCCAAACTCTAGGAGTCATTAGCCCCATCACCAGGGAAGCAGGATATGATAATAGGATTAAACCACAGATACCAAGGCCTAGAAAAACACACTCATGAATGAATATTTTTGTTACAGACACAGACCAAAACACATTAAAAATAAAAGCATATTAAAACCAAAACTAGGTAAAATAAAATATTATAATTGGTGCTGAGTTCGCCAGGCGATAATCAACATATGGCCTAATTTTACAAACAACATAAGAAAACTTAGCTACATTTACTGAGACTGAATCATATTAATCTGACTGAACTATAAACATTAAAAAAATTAGAATTTCTCAGATGTTTTACCAGGTAAGGAATTATAAGGTAGGTCCTTGAATCCTTATAGAGCAGAAGTCACCAGCCTTTCTCGGTTGGCGGACCAGAGGAAAAGGGAGGGGGAAGCATTTTGCATGCATGCGCATGGGACCATGAGACATGTGTGATGCAAATGGAGTGGGGCTAGCACTTGTGTGATACTTGCTCGCCCTGCCCCGTTCTTGCGCAGCATAGTGCCCCATTTCTGTGCCCCTTGGCACAGCGGTGCCAGTTTTTGCACCCTGCAGTGTGGCGACATCTCATTTTTGCACCCTGTGGCACAGTGGCATCCCATTTTTGCAACTTAAGGCATGGTGGTGGCCTGTTTTTACCCCCCATGGCAAAGCATCCTGGGGCACTAACGCAAGTAGAGTGTGGGTGCACACACATGTGTGCGAACTGGCCAGCCTGTCCCATGGCCAACAGACCACGGCCCATTATCGGGCCATGGCCCACAGGTTGGAGACCCCTGTTATAGGACCCCTATCACAGGAAATAAACTGTAGTGTCAACAGCTGCTTGTCCACAAAGGCACAGTTTCAGCTTATAGTGATTTTTTTCTTTGTATCAGTCCTTGAAAACTGCCTTAGGGAGAGCCTTGAAGTGTGCTAAACATAGTGCTATTTGGTCTTTGGAAACAGCTTAGTGGTCTAAGTATCCCTCTGATTTGTCTGGCTCTACAAGTCTGGCTCACAGGCTCAACATAACTATTGTCCTATGTGCCTTTTTGATTTGGAATTTGTCAGAAGAATAATTTGGGGTTCCATCTCTAGCCGGGGCTATGAGGAAAGAAGAAGTATTTATTTCTAAAAGCAAAATAGTTTGCAATTATAGGCAGGCTGCAGAGAAATGGGGTACAGCAGCAGATATTTATAGGGGGAGCTTGTTCGGGGTGAAGTGTCTAAGCACTGATTCTAGGGTGACACTTGAGAGACGTGTGTGGTAGTGTGTGTGTGTGTGTGTGTGTAGGTATGTTTATTATTGTGAACATGCACTTCCACTGGAAGATCTAATTTAATTAACTCTTTGTTAATTAAAACGGATGTCCATGTGCTGCCTCTATGTTGGTTGAGGCAGGCAGGATTCCCTTGAGTACCATTTGTTGGGGGTCAAGGGAAAGGGAGGGTTTTGCCTTCTCTTTCTGCTCAAGATCCCCATGTACAATTGGTGGGCCACTGTGTGACACAGAATGCTGGACTCGATGGGTTTTGGCCTGATTCAGCATGGCTCTTCTTATGTTCTTATGTTGTTTGCAGATCTTATATTTTGATATGTGTGTTAGATCTGATTCTGATCTAACTGATTCTCAGACTATTTGGATCCTGTTAATATTTTAAGGGAAGATGGAAACAGTATAAAGAATAAAATATATTTTGATATAAAACTTCTCACAAACTCTTGTAAACCAAATGTCCTGAGTTTTGGGGGGAAACTTATCTCTATACTGCAGGTACTTGTGTTTGCAAGCCCTTCAGGTATTTGTGGGTCATTAGCCTGAGACAGGATAGTCAGTTCCTTCAAAAGAGATGAAGACCTCTAGCAACTGATATTTCTAAATTCAGAGATCTTAAGCATTGGATACAATAGATGGTCTTCAGGTAGAATTTTCTAGGGGCTAAAGGGACATAAACAGGCATATTGGGAGGCTATGCCCACAGAGCAAAGTCCCTTCTCCTAGCTTGTGTAAGAGAAGTAGCAAATAGAGTTGCCACTGTTTATTAGCTAGTGCAGACATGGGTAAAGCTTTCATGTTGAGGGTACAGTTGCGTTAGAGAGGGGGGAAGACTGAAGGCTCCAAAGCATGGGGACACATCATACATTTGAGTGATTCTGCTTCTTGTGGGACATTTGGACACTGTTGCTTTTTTCTTGTGCTTTTACACATGTAGGGTTGACCCCTATCAAAATATCCAGTAGAGGAAGTGACATTGTCAAACCACTCACAAAAAGTGTGGCATTATTATTTGCTAAACATAGTACAGAACATTGGGACAATGGTTATATAAGCACAGACAAAATGTTACCACCGTAATTGCATAAATTCCTATTTCTTCTAAGAAAATGGCATGACTGTTAGCCATTTGAACTAAAATGTGAGAATGAGGATTTTTTTTGGTCTTATATAAGAGAGTTTTAAAATTATTTCCCAACTTAAGAAAGCTTAAGAGCAGTTGATGAGGTCATTATTTCTGCATGTTATGGTTATAATCTAAAATTGAAATTCTGGGGCTCTTCCATTAAAATATGAATTCTTCCAGTGATGTTAATGCAACAGTATGCATACATAGACTTTTCAATATAAGTAAGCTGAAACACACATTTTCCACTAAAATTATAAATCTTATTTCTAAACATTCCTGATAAAATACAATAGGATTCATTTTTTAAAAAAAAAACCACATACATATTTTTACCCCACCTCCCTCTGGGCATATACTATCTCTCAGAACTGAAAGAAATAGCTCCAATGGAACTGAATGCCAGTACAGAAACTAATTTCCCCCTTAGCTCAAACGAAGAAATATATCTAAATAATGAATGAGAATTAACAGGGACTGAAATAACCTTTGCAAATGTGTAAATGGTCTTTCCTAAAGCCAAACCAAGAAATTAATCCAAATACATTTTAGAATATCAACCCAAGGATATCTTTCCTTAAAAAATTTAACCAAGCAATTTCTTTGTGCCCAATGCCCAAATGTGGTATTAGTCTTTTTCTGGCTTACTCATATATACTGTATTATAATTTTTAATGTTTGCTTTATAAATAAAGCAAAAATACAATGCCTCTTCACATTTCAAATTTCAGCAGTCTCTAGGTTGTACCCTCCAAAACAAAATGGCATTTGTTAATTAAAGGAATAATAATGACCACTTTATAAGCTAACTGCCAAATGATCTTATATATTTAATGTATGCATCTATATGATCCCTGTCCCTCATGAAATAAAAAAAATCATTCAGATATGTTAATGAAACCTTTCAACAACTCCATTTTACCTTTTCAAACTATGGCTAAGAATAAAATAGCAATAAAAGCACCATGACAATATCAGGTAGGAAGATAATTAGTTAATTTCAATAATGAATATATTTATTTTGTATAGTTTATATATTTGTATACACTATACAAAATAATAGTAGGCACCCAGTCTTCAGAACAGTTATTTTAAAGTGATTGAATTCTACCAGAAGATTGTGATAAGATGAGCTCTATTTAATATCATGGATTCTTTGTCTTGAAACGTACTTTGCAATTATCGCATAATAACAGAATAATTACCACTCGAAGGAAAGGTTATTTTCCAATAATGATTTGGGTGATGAGAGAGGAAGTATGAGAAGATAGAATTTGACAAAGTCTAAAGATCTAATGGAACAATTTTCAAAATGGGAAGGGGAAATGTAGGAGTTCTACTTTCCACATGACAAAAACTAATGTCATTATGCTAGAAATAGATTTGATTTACAACAAAGGCACATGCTTTCACTTGTAACCCTGCTCCCTATTGTTTAATAATAGCCCTAAAATTTAAAAAAATATTGCTTAATATTTTAAAACAGATTTCCCCAACCTTTCCAGCTTTGCAGACCGGCTGGGGGGAGTAGAGAGGATTAGTTTCACACTAGTGGTTGGCAAGCATGCACGTCTGCCACTCGCACAAGTGGAGTGGTGCATGTGTGATTGCCCACTGCTTGCCCAAGTGGAGATGCATACATGTGTGTTCCCCCGCCACTTCCACGGCCTGGTTCCAAATGGCTCAAAGCCCAGTAACGGGCTGTGACCCAAGGGTTGGGGACCCCTATTTTAAATCATAGGTATCCCCATATTTCTACCTGTCTGACTGTTCACGTCCCTAATTATTGTTTATTATCACAATAAGTGGTGTACTTATGTTTGCCACTCAGCAGAACATCCAACCATTTCTTTATCGAATGCCAACTGTTGGGTGGAAGACAAATGCTTGCTTTACTCTCTTTGCAGAACAATGAGTCTTGATGGGATCTCTGTAGTCATATGTTTGAATTAATTAATTAAATGTAATAAGGCTGTCCACTCTAAAACAATTCTAGGTGGTGCATAGTTGAAAATACAGGTAGTCTTTGACTTACAATAATTCGTTTAGGGACCAAAATTACCATGGCACTGAAACAGTGACTTATTATTGTTTTTTACATGACTGTGGCACCATCCCCATGGTCACATGATCAAAATTCAGATCCTTGGCAATTGGTTCATATTTATGATGGTTGCAATGTCCCAGGGTCAAGTGATCACCTTTTGTGACCTTCTGACCAGCAAAGTCAATGAGGAAGCCAGATTCACTTAGCAAGCATGCTACCAACTTAACAACTGCAATTATTCACTTAACACATGTGACAGGAAAGGTCATAAAATGGGACAAAACTAATTTAGCAACGGTTTTGCTCAGCAACAGAAATTTTGGGGCTCAGCTGTGATCATAAGTTGAGGACTACCTGTATTGATAAAATAGAGATGGGAGTACAGACAGGAAACTTTAAATATCCAAAAGTAATAATCATTCTGACCAAAAGAAATACAAGCCAAGTGTGCAAGGTTCTTTTAAGCCCAGTCAAGCCCAGTTGGTTGAATAAATCTGGGTAACGGGAGTGAAAAATGATGTTACCAAAAAGCAATTGCTGTAACAGAGAATGCACCTTCTTTATTAATCCAAATTTGTATTTCCAGATACATATGTAAATACACAGCAAACTATTGATTTACATAGACATCTTTATCAACTGAATTATTTTGAAGAACAAGCGTTCACGAGCATTGAGTCCCCAGATAAAATCCAAGTGGGTCCAGTCTGACCAAGAGCGATGATAAACCAGGTTAACAATATGAGAAAGTAAGAGCTCTATATCTTCTGGCTCTGCAATCGTATCCTGTCCCCCAGACCACACTGCAGTTGGTACCACCATGTCTTTTATTTGATATGAAGGAGAAACACTCTAGAAAGTAAAATCATAATATTGATAATTGTAATGCAGTGTTGATATTGAGTCACAATCACAGACTTCTGGAAATAGCTACATTTTTCATATGGATCGGATGTTAATTGTCATGTAAATGATATGATGGGGATGAGAGGAGACAAGAGAAAGAAGATGAGACTGAAAAGGTTATTTTTATTTACTCTTTCATTGTTATTTCCATTGTTTGTCATTGTTATCTTTCATGTCCAATGGAGGAATTCATAGTATCTCCTTCTTAAAAAAACTATGTTTTTTTGAACATTGAGCGCTATCTAACAAAATGAAATTTAATGGGAAAAAAGTAAATTTCTATATATAGGCAAGAAAAACCAAAGGCACAGGTACAGTATAGGTGGTACCTCATTCAATAGTAGTAACCAGTGCTATTTTTCTTTAAAAAAAAAAAGGTGCCAGAACTCACACACATCATACAACCTACCTTGTCTACCCTACAAGATTCCATCCAAAAAAGGTGCCGGAACTCCGTTCTGGGCGTTCTATGAGAAAAAAAAGCCCTGGTAGTAACTGTGAGAGGAATCTTAGAGTCCTAGTAGATAATCAGTTAAATATGAGCCAGCAGCATGCTGCCAAAAAAGCAACAAAGTTCTCGGCTGCATTAACAGAGGGATAGAATCAAGATCACATGAAGTGTTAATACCATTTTATAATGCCTTGGTAAGGCCATACTTGGAATACTGCATCCAGTTTTAGTCACCACAATGTAACAAAGATGTTGAGATTCTACAAAGAGTGCAGAGAAGAGCAACAAATATGATTAGGGGGCTGGAGAGTAAAACATTGCTGGAATTAGATATGTCTAGTTTAATGAAGAGAAGGATGAGGGGGGACATGATAGCAGTCTTCCAATATCTCAGGGGCTGCCACAAAGAAGAGGGAGTCAAGCTATTTTCCAAGGCGCCTGAAGGCAGGACAAGAAGCAACAGGTGGAAACTAAGCAAGGAAAGAAGCAACCTAGAACTAAGGAGAAACTTCCTGATAGTCAGAACAATTAACCAGTGGAACAACTTGCCTCCAGAAGTTGTGAATATTATAACACTGGATGTTTTAAAGAAGAGATTGGACAACAATTTGTCTGAAATGGTATAGGGTTGAGCTGTGTTTGAATATTAGTAGTTCGAGTTGGTAGTTGGGCTGTTGATTTGATCTCTGAGCTTGGCAATTTGGCTGCAAACATTTTGTCTCCATTTGGGGGGACATCTTCAAAGCACACTAAAGATGTTCCCAAAATGGAGATGAAACATTTGCAGCCAAATTGCCAAGTTCGGAGATCAAACCAATAGCCCATGGTATGGGGTTTCCTGCCTGAGTAGAGAGTTGGACTAGAAGACCTCCAAGGTTCCTTACAGTTCTACTATTCTATTCTATTCTATTCTGTTCTGTTCTGTTCTGTTCTGTTCCGTTCCGTTCCGTTCCGTTCCGTTCCGTTCCATTTCACTCCACTCCACTCCACTCCACTCCACTCCATTCCATTCCATTCCATTCCATTCCATTCCATTCCATTCCATTCCATTCTATTCTAGTATCATAGCTGGTTGTATTTATGCATAGCTGTATGTGTGCATTCCTTTTAATAGAAAAGAGCAATAATAGGAATAGACATAGTGAAAATATTCCCTAAGAAGGAAAATATAAATCAAAGTCATAAATCAAAATACCTTTATTTAAGCAAATCACCTTTATATAAACAAAGTACCTTTACATAATCAAAAAATCTTTTTTTTAAAAAAATGGGTATAGCCATGTCAAAGTTAAAAACTATACCCATGGTGTCAGTTTTTAATTACCATATTTGGGGTATTTTTTACCCAAAGTCTATTATAATACAGGCTCTTGATATAATATTCTAATTATTTTAAACCATTGTAATTATTTTCCAAAAGCTTTCCTACTTACCTGTTTATATATCATCTGATTTTTGTTCCCATAATCAAAATAGCGAAACATTTCTGTATCCAGTATCTATCAAAAGCATCAGAGAAAGCATTAGATACTATATACAGTATATCCCCATATCTATGATTATGATTATAGCAAATCCAAAGAACAAGAACTAAACAGTAAAAAGGAAGAAATACAGAAATACAATGATATATATTTTAATATTGGGACTGGGATCTAAAGAACTGTTATTTCTCATTTGTGATCTAAGAAACTTCAGAGGAAAAGGGAAATGTGCTTTAGGTAAAACAATAAAAATATTTATTGAAATCAAGAGAAGGTGTTTACCACTTGTAAGGAAAAAAAGATTGACCTTGATAAATAGAACTACAGCTTGCAGCCTTGGTCTTGATAATAGATTTATATTTTAAATACTTCTAGCTGAAGACCACTTATAGGACAAACATAAAATTTAAGTGAATAATGCAGACATAACATTCCTTAATATGATAACCTTTCAAACTCTGGTGCTCTTCTACGGCATTGGACCATAAATCTCATAAAACTTTGAATAATATTTGTAGATTAGTACATCCAGAAAAATGCAAAGTTGGGACAGGCAGCCTAGATCAGGGCTTTTCAACCAGTGGTATGGGTACCACCTATGGTACATTGGCACCTGGCAGGTGGTACGCAATCATCCTAGAAAAGTGGTAGCGGGGAGGGGAATGAGCTGAACTGGTGGTAGCACCACACAAGCCTCAGCGAGAGATGGCTGGAGCTGCAGGGCTGTCAGGGCTCAGAGGAAGTGCCAGGATCAGTACCGCTTTCCAGATGATCGGCACTTCTTCAGGGCTGTCAGGGCTCAGTGGAAGTGCCAGGATCAGCGCCAGGCTCCAACTGGAGCTCGGCGCTGATCCTGGTGCTTCTGCTGAGCCCTGAAGAAGCACCAATCAGCTGGAAAGTGGCACTGATCCTGGCACTTCTGCTGAGCCCAGAAGAAGTGCCGATCAGCTGGAATGTTGCAGCATCTCCAGGGTCTTGTGATTTACATTCAGATGCTTGGCAACTGATTCATATTTATGATGGTCACAGTGTCCCAGGGTCATGTGAAGTGACCAAAACCTGCTGCAACCACCCAGCAGATGGGGGGGGGGAATAAAAACCAAACACTCCCCCATCCCACCCCCGCTGCCAATCCTCAACAGACAGGAGGAAGAGCGCTGCCGGGTGGGCAGGCAGATGTCTTGCTCAGCTGTGGCTTGGGAGGCACTTCTTTTTTCAGTGCCATTGTAACTTCAAAGAGTCACTAAGCGAACTGTTGTAAGTCGAGGACTACCTGTACTTTGTCACTTTTTCCTTTTTGGGGGGGCTCATCAAGTTTTTGACACCTTGCTAGGCGACTGGTGGTACTCGGATGTTGCCATATCCTAAAAGTGGTACAATGGGTGAAAAGGTTGAAAAGCCCTGGCCTAGACAATCTTGGAAATTATCAACATCAGAGCCAATGTTATATCTCAGGGGACCTTGATGATTAAAATGGCATACAATTTAACCAAAGTTATTAAAGACATTATACTTGTTTCCAATGTAAGACGGTTTTAACTGATGTTCTATCTGGATAGTGAGCTGCATATACATCAGTTCGGCTCTGTAGAGATTTGACAAGTCAGTGGATTTTTTTTTTTAAGAAATCAGACAACTGGTGAAAGGAAATATTTACTTGCATTGCTTATTTTTCAAAGAAGATATAACATCCTACCTTTAGCAGAGTAATAGGTTTTGTCATCACGTTAGGTAATCCTTGGGTTATGACGGCAATTTGTACTGAGAACTCTGTCAGTAAGTGTGATATTGTGTGACTGTACCATAAAAACACAGCTCACTTTACACTTGCATAAATCTCATTGTCTCACACCCAACAATGAAACTCCTCCAGATTGCCCACCGGTTCTGGTGTTTAAAATAAGAAAGTGTATCAACCCCCATAAGCTAGGTAAGGTTTCGGGTTATGATCCACCTTACCTGGAATGCTAAGATCTTGGCTGAAATAGTTTCAGCTTTGAAATTAATCACATTTGTTTGCGGCTTTTCAGGGGTCAGAAATGTTTGAATGTTGTTGCACATGAATAAATCAAGAATACAGCATTCTAGAATTTTGGCTGCTGTATTCTTTTGCCAGAAAGATTTCATTTACAACTCTGCTAAAAGACACATTAGACACATCATGAACTTTGCTGATTGCTTCATAAAATGACCATTTCCTGGCTGAATGCATGAATAGGGAAATATTTATAAAATGCACAGTACAATTCAATATTACCGTATGTTTCCAGTCCAATGTACATTATCTTAATTTGGCTTATCATTCACAAAGGACTTCATTATTAAGTATTCTTATTTTATCTTTATAATTTATGGGGTTAGATCACTATCATGAATGTGTAACTGGGGGTGGGTAGAGGAGGAAGGATTTAAATTGTTAGCATATTCTTGATCTATATTGTCTTCATGGTTTCTTCTCCAGTAAAGTCAGAAAAAAGCAGAACAACAGTTATTCACTATTATTTTTCATAGATTTGAGCTCCTAGTACAATGCTATATCCTGGCTGTTATAAACTGTAGTGGTTTTTAACTAAAACACCTCACTTCTCAGCCATTTCAGCTAGCAGTTCAAAAGCTGGGCTAGTTAACTAAAATAGCACCATACCCTAGTAATGTCAAAAACTGGAAAAGTTAGTCCTATTGGAAATTAAGTAGCCTTTAAGGAATGAAGGACTGAGCCAGATTGAGACGTTTCAGAATGGGCTATTCTGAGCTTTCATTGTACCCAAATTGTACATTGCAGCCGAAATATTGAAATGCTAAAGTTACTTTGGGGATTATATTCTATAGGCCAGCTTTACTGATAGAATGAAATCTATGAGCTATCTGATTAATGCGAATACACATCCATGGATGGATGGGCTTCTTTGTGGGGCCTACACAAATTATTTCTGTTGCCTTTTCCCTAAAGTATTCTCATTTTTTTTTAAAAAAGGTGTAGCATTTGAAAAGGGGGTGAGTGGGGGAAGCAAAGGATTCCATTCTTTGAAATCTTACTTTTTGCCTTGATGATGAAACCTTTATAAAATTTAGAGAAACACAACCCAATACCACATTCAGAGAAATATATTTCATATGAAGACTTACTTACCATGTTTAAATTTGTTGCATTATAAGTACCAGGTAAGAAAATGAGATGTGGACATAACTGATGCATAAATTCAATTGTGCATAAGTTCTTCATGAAGTATTTCATAGGCTTGTGAGTAAACATAAAATCTTTGTTGCCTAATATTTGCTGTAAAAATAAGAAGTAAATTAACCATAGATGATGATGATATGTAAGTCATGCTAAGCTCATCTGGTTCCTACTGAGTTTTCAGCCAGCAATACTTAATTTATGCAAAAGTTTCACTGACTATATATTACAACAGGTAATTGCAAACAAGAGCTAGGTCAGTGCAGCAGTTAAAGGTCCTGGACTGGGAGTAACAGACTTGAATTCTAGCCCTTCATGAAACATGAAAGCAGCTTTTTCTCAGTTTTTTTCTTCATCCTGGAAGAAAGATCCTGTCAAGGTTCCGACTAATGAAACACTTCAAAGAACTTTCAGGCATGTTTATCCTAAAGCCTTTATTACAGTGTTACAAATTGACGGCACATCATGGACTACATCATGGACGTTTTATGCCAGAATCTGACTTCCTCTTGCTGGCATCTAACTTTTCTTGCTAAACCCCTCCCTTATCTTGCAGTCACAAGTCACATTATCCAATTAGTGTGAAGGTCAAAGGTTTAATTCTTCTTTCCTTCCCCGGCTTTTTACCCCCCCCCCCACTCTAAGCTATGTATTAACCCAATAAATACCAGACAGTTTTGCATATAGTCAAAGTAAGAATATACAGTATTTGCAGCATTGACAGATTCCCAACCCTTCCTCCCTCTCTTCCTCCCTCCCTCCTTTCCTTCCTTCCTTCCTTCCTTCCTTCCTCTATACTCCTGTAGAACTTGGGGATGTTTCAGATTTTGCCCATGATGCTCCATATCTCCCCAAAGTTCCAGGCTTCATCCACTTGAACAGGATTGGAATTGCCCAGATCACAGAATAACAGAGTTGGAAGGGACCTTGGAGGCCGTCTAGTCCAACCCCCTGCACAAGCAGGAGACCCTATATCAGGGATGTCAAACTGCTGGTCCAAGGGCTGGATGTGTTATGCGGAGGCTGCGCCCACCCAGCTCCGGCAATGTGAAAAAAGTTGTGATATGTCATGACATGTCAAGTGCTGTGGCAAGTTTGACACCCATGCCCTATACCATTCCAGACAAGTGGTTTTCCAGTGTCTCTTCTTAAAACCCTCCAGTGATGGAGCACCCACAACGTCTGAAGACAAGCCATTTCCCTAGTTAATTGTTCTCACTTTAGGAAATGTCTTATTAGTTTTAAGCTGCTTTTCTCTTTGATTTGTTTCCATCCATTCTTTCTTGTCTTGCTTTCTGGTGTTTTGGAGAATAGTTGACTCCTTCTTCTTTGTGGCAACCACTCAAATATTGGAACACTGCCATCAATGTCAGCCTTCCTTCCTTTCACTAGACTAGACAAACCCAATTCCTGCAACTGTTCTTCATATGTTGTAGACTCCAACTCCCTAATCATTTCTGCACTTCTTCAACATCTTTTTTATAATGTGATCAAAACTGGATGCAGTGTTCCAAGTGTGGTCTTACTAAAGCTTTATAAAATGGTACTAATATTTCATATGATCCCATGCTTCTGTTAATGCAACCCCATTTTAATAATCCCATTTTAAAAAAAAATCTGATACCCTAGAAGATATCATGTTTATTGAAGAAAGTTAGAAAGCCATAACCAGAAAAAATTGAGCAACTGCACTTTTTCAGATTTATTTATTTATTTATTTATTTGGGTTTGTATGCTGCTCCTCTCTGGGGACTCGGAGCGGCTAACAACATGTATATAACAATAAATTACAATAAAAAACCCAAACAACGATATTTAAAAAATACAATAAAACACACATTCAATTCAACAATCAACCACAATCATCCCCAGGCCTGCCGGCAAAGATGAGTTTTTAGATTTTTCCGGAAGGCCGGGAGATTTGGAGAAATGCAGACTTCAGGAGGTAGTTGGTTCCAGAGGGTGGGCGCCGCAACAGAGAAAGCCCTCCCCCTAGGGCCCGCCAGACGACATTGTTTCGCTGACGGGACCCGGAGGAGGCCAACCCTGTGCGCTCTCACCGGTCGTAGAGAAGTATGTGGCAGAAGGCGGTCCCATAAGTATCCTGGTCCCTTGCCAAAGAGGGCTTTATAGGTAATAACCAACACCTTGAATTGGGCTCGGAGACCAATAGGCAACCAATGCAGCATGCGGAGAGTTGGTGAAATGTGGGCACAACGTGGAAGGCCCACAACTGCTCGCGCAGCTGCATTTTGCACTAATTGTAGTCTCCGAACACTCTTCAAGGGCAGCCCCATGTAGAGAGCGTTGCAGTAGTCTATCCTCGAGGTGACAAGGGCATGTGTGACTGTGAGGAGAGACTCCCGATCCAAGTAAGGATGCAACTGGTGCACCAGGCGAATCTGGGCAAATGCCCCCTCGCCACAGCCGACAAATGATGATCCAATGTCAGCTGTGGATCGAGGAGGACTCCCAAGTTGTGGACCTTCTCCGAGGGGTTTATAGATTCACCCTCCAGGGTAATGGAAGGACAGATGGAAGTGTCCTTGGGAGGCATCACCCACAGCCACTCTGTCTTATCGGGGTTGAGCCTTAATCTGTTAACACCCATCCAAACCCTCACAGCCTCCAGACACCGGCACATCACCTCAACCGCTTCACTGATATGGCCAGGAGTGGAAATGTACAGCTGAGTATCATCAGCATACTGATGGTAATCTCACTCCGTGCCGATGGATGATCTCACCCAGTGGCTTCATGTAAATGTTAAAAAGTAGGGGGGAGAGAACCGACCCCTGAGGCACCCCACACGGGAGTAACCTAGAGGTGGACCTCTGACCCCCCACAAACACCGACTGCGACCGACCAGTGAGATAGGAGAACCACCATAACACGGTGCCCCCCACTCCCAATCCCTCCAGCCGGCGCAGAAGGATACCATGGTCGATGGTATCGAACTCCGCTGAGAGGTCAAGGAGCATCAGGAAAGAGCACTGCCTCTATCCCGGGCCCGCCAGAGATCATCCATCAGAGCGACCAAAGCAGTTTCGGTGGAGTAGCTGGGCCTGAACCCCGACTGCAGAGGGCCCAGATAATCGGCTTCCTCCAGAGACCGCTGGAGCTGACGTGCTATAAATGATTTATATAGAGACAACATTCCAACTTCTTTGCTTTTCCTTTTCCTCCCTACCTTATATAAAGGACTACACAACTCCAGTTTTTGAGGTGGGCTGGTTTACATCTGGCCTTTTTGCATTGCTCAGAATTACTCTTATCTTGAATAAACCTACAGTATATCTAGCATGTAAATAAAACTCCATAGACAGGAAGATTAGACCAAATAAATAAACATCTTGTCTACTTCCGTATGATTCTTAGTAAATTTAAGGCACCCTTCCTATTTCAAATGTACTTTTACTCAGTACAGACTAAATTTACAATACGCTGCAACAAAGAACAATCAAAATGTGTCAGTTGACTAATGATTTGTTGTGCTGTTAGTTGAATGAATGCATATACAAAGTTCACAAAATATGAGCCTATATCTAGCGTGGCTAAATACCATATTTATCTTTGTGTTTTGTGCAAAATAATATAATAAAAATGATAGGTGCCTACTCTAATTCTTATTGGTATGTGGCAGTTGGAACCATGGTGACAGCAATTTGGGAATGTCTTAATGTATTTTTTGTCATCTTTCCTTTTTCAATTCCATCAGTCATAAAAGAATGATTAATGAATTAATACCTTGAATGGATGTTGAGGAAAAGAGGACAACAATCTCAATAGAAGATCTGGAACATGTGTAACGTAGATCACAGGAGCTAAGACAAGGAACATTTTGATTTTATGAGATAGTTCTGGCATGGCTGAAAATGCTATGAAGCCTAAGAGGAAAAAACAAGAAAAAAAGTGGCCATTTAGAGCTAAGTAGAATCTATTAGTAACCCATTGGCCTAATTTCATGTTGTATTCAGATTCATTCTGAAAGGTCTCTGGAAGTTGTAGGTTTCAGTCCTCTTATTTAAAAAGGTCTAATTCCAAGAAAGTATGAAGAAAAATAAAGGGAAGAGAGTACTGGAAGAAAGAAAATGGAGGAGGGAGGGAAGAAAGCCAGTATTGTCATATCTCAATATATTATTGAGATATAGTCTCTCAGAATATATTATTCCAATGGAAATACAGCTCTAGTCAAAAATCAAGGGCTGTGCTTTCTTTTGCTACAATTTGTTGAGGGACTTACTGCATGATAATGGTTACTGGGATTGAAGCACATGGTGGCCCTGGAAATATCTTTCAGTTAACCCCCTTTCCCTGTGTTTCCATTTTAATTCATCTTTCTTGACAACCTAACTTAAAAGGCTGTTGGGAAAACAACAGATTACCCTAATCAACCATCTGAATAAATCCCTCATAATTAGGTTTGGAAGGTCCCTGTGGAATTGTGAAGTAGTCTACATATTCCTTCAACTCCAGACTGCCATCATTGTCCTAAGTAACTTTAAGAGAGAGAGAAACTGGATTTATTTTGTTTTCAGGCTATTTTTAAATATTACCAGATAAGATTGTAGACGTAGCTTCTTGTGATAATATGTAAGAACTTTTACATTATCACCAAGAGATAGACAGAGAAAGAAAAGGAGAACGAGAAAGAGGGGAATAAAAGAGAGAAAGAGAAAAGGGTTTTCATTTCATGATACCAATAGTAGCGCCTTGAGAATGGCCAACATAATACAATTGTTTCTTTTTAGTTTTCTTCAAAATAAAGTTTATTGTTGCTGGAAGATCATACATGGCCATTTCATGGAAACTAAAATGAAATAATAAAAATTGTAATTGTTAATAAATAAGTAAACAAATTTCACTTACCGTGTTTCCAAACATTTCAATAAAAGCTGCCTTCCACCCCTAACTCTCAAAGCCAGTCCAGAAGGATAACATAACTGATAGCGTCAAAAGCCACTGAGAGAATAAGGAGCATAATCCGTACCCAAATTAGCCTCAGGTTATCAACAAGCATGACAAATGCCATCTCCATACTTAACCTCAACCTAAAATCCAATTAAAATGGCTCAAACAATCTGCTTTCTTCAGGATTCTCGGTTTCCATCACTTTCCATAAAATGAGAATACTGGCAACCACTGGATTCAGCAATCACTTCTTGAGACATGGATCCATCATCACTTCTTTAAGGGCTAATTGAATCACCCCTTCAGTGAAAGAGGTTGACACCCTCATATGGACCCAACCATAAGTTAATTCTCATGCAGTTTCACCATCCAGGAAGGAGCTGAATCTAACAAGCATGTGGTCAAGGTAGTAGACTCCCTTTTAGTGAGACACAGGATCAAACTTCCTTCAGGCAACCATACCAGATTTTGCCTGGAACTGATCAATCAGAGTCCAACCCAGAGTTATCTTATCTGTCATATAGTAAGACTATTCCTTGCAGTGGACCTGGAGATGATCCTTCAGTCCTAGCAAACACCAGGTCACCAGGTCATTGGGCAGCTACCAGCAGATGCAAAAAAAAAGCAAGAAAAAAAGAGCATTTCACTGGCCTTATTGCCATGATGCAATCTCTAATATGGATTATTACTTGTGCTCAGTTGGATTGCAATAGCTCAGCAGACCCTCAAGAAAAACTGTAAGCTCCCTTGGAAAGCCCTTTGGGTCCATCAGTCACCTGGAATTGGTTAATCTTTGTGTTGGGGAACCAGTGTGATCTAGTGGTTAAGGTACCAGGCTAGAAACCAGGAGACTGTAAATTTTATTTCTGCCTTAGGCAATAGGCATGAAATCTGGCAGGGTGACTTTGGTCCAGTGACTGTCTCTTAGCCCACGGTTCCCAACCCCCAGGCTGCAGCCCACTACTGTGTCTTGAATCTTTCAGAACCAGACTGCAAAAGTGGTTGGGCGAGAGCACGCATGTGCACTATTGGTAGGCCTGTTGCTTGCCTAATTAGAGCTGCACATGCACACATGCTTGCGCACCACATGCACAGATATATAATTTAAAAATCAAGCTCCTTAGCATTAACCCTGAAAACCATACATTAGCAACATGTAACTAATATAGCTCAGTATGGGAATAGAGTTTCAAACTGTGACTCAAACTACCTGAAATTCCAAAAATCCTCTTGATCCACTGAGAAACTCAGTTGCCTTTGAGACCAGCTTGTTCCTCTGCTGTTTCCCAGCCAAACATCACAGTTTTCATCCGCAAGTATAAAACCAAGACTGTTGTTGGCCATGTTCTCCACCCAGTGACTGGCTTCTCCAAAAATGCCATGTTGTAAAAAGACAACAGGCTTTCCATCTGTAGGATTTGTGGATTATATTTTTTAAAAAATAAAATGTTACAGAGTTGAAGTTTCAAGCCATGGCAACAAAACATTTTAAACAAATCTTACATTTTTCTCAAACATTCATAATACAGGTAATCCTCAAGTTATGACAGTTCACTGGCGACCGTTCAAAGTTAGGACATAGTCCCCACAAGTACTTATGACACAGTCCCGAAGTTATGAATGTTGCAGCACCACGGCAGTGGTTCACCCTTATGAACAACCACACAAGTGCTGCAACATTTCCCCTGCCTATTTCTCCCCCCACACAGGCACAGGCACTGGGTCTGCACAGGCACTGGGCTGTGGATACTCACCTTGCGAAGACCTAGCAAGCCTTCAGTTTCTTGGCCTGTTTTGGTGCTTCAGGCCTTTGGTGCATTGGCAGAGAATGGAGGCCTAAAGTAACACAAGATCACATGAGATCAGTAGCACGAGATCCCACGGTACTTTAGACCTTTGTTCTCTGCAAACAGAGGCTATAAAAAGAGGAGCGGGAGTTGCACTATATGTAAGAGAACACTACATATCTGCAGAAATGCACATGACTCAAGACAAAATCTCTCCAGAAAGTATATGGGTCAATATAAAAGAAAACAAAAGTGACATTGCCATAGATGTTTATTACAGAACACCCAACATCCAGATGAAATAGACAAACTTTTTACCAATCAACTAACAAATGTATGCAGGAAGCACACCACAGTAGTAATCGGAGACTTCAACTACCCAGATATCAACTGGGAGACAAACTCTGCAGTGAGCGGGAGATCAAACAGATTCCTAACCAACCTAACTGACAACTTTGTCACTCAAAAGGTGGAGGAGGGAACTAGACATAAAGCTACACAGGACTTAATCCTTACAGAGAAGAAGTGATAGAGGGAATCGAAATTACAGGAACCCTGAGCGAAAGTGACCACATCATAGTAGAATTTAATATAATGCAAACACCAGCAATAGAAATCAATCCAACCAAGGTCCCAAACTTCAAAAGAGCCAACTTTAACAAACTAAGAGAGAACCTAGAAAAAAATCCCATGGATGAAAATCCTAAAGGGGAAAACAACCCAGGAAGCATGGGAAACCCTGAAAAATGTGATCACAAAAGTCCAGATCAGCACAATACCACTGAGAAAGAAAAACAAGAAATCCAAGAAGCCGATTACCAGCAGACAGCCAGAGCATGCAAAGACTAAGTCAGGAAAGCAAAGGCTCAGAATGAACAAAGGCTAGCAACAGAAATCAAGGACAATTAAAAAAAAGCTTCTTCCAACATATTAACAACAAGAAAAAAATCAAGGAAACTGTAGGCCCACTAAAGGGAGAAGATAGCAAAGAAATTACAGGCAACAGAGAGAAAGCAGAGCTGCTTAACTCATACTTTATGTCAGTCTTCACACAAAAAGATACTACACATACATACAAAAAAAACCACTGCAAAAGACATACCAGAAACAAAAATTAAAACAAGCAAGAAAATGGTAAGGGAGCACCTATTCAACCTTGATGAATATAAATCAGTGGGACCCGACAGGCTACATCCCAGAGTTCGGAAAGAGCTGGCAGAGGTTATCTCAGAACCATTGCATCACATCCTCCATAAATCCTGGAGCACCGGAGAAGTACCAGAGGATTGGAAAAGGGCTGATGTGGTCCTCATCTTCAAGAAAGAAAGAAAAAACAGACCCAGGAAACTACAGACCAATCAGTTTAACATTAATACCTGGGAAAATCCTAGAAAACATTATCAAAAAACAGATCTGTGAACAACTAGAAGTAAACAAAGTCATAACTAGTAAACAGCATGGGTTTGTCAAAAATAGATCATGCCAAACCAATCTCATCTCATTCTTCAATAAAGTGACTAAACTAGTAGACCAGTGCAACTCAGTGGACATAGTATACTTGGACTTCAGTAAGGCATTTGACAAGGTAAACCACAACCTACTAAGAAAAGGTGGGACAGACAACATCACTACCAGATGGATCTGTAACTGGCTAACAAACCTATTCAACAAGTAGTCCTCAATGGCACTATATCCACATGGAGAGAAGTGGATCTTAGGCCCAGTACTCTTCAATATCTTCATTAATGACTTAGATGAGAGAATAGAAGGGGAACTCATCAAATTCGCAGATGACATCAAACGAGCAGGAGTAGCCAACACCCCAGAAGACAAACTCAGGATCCAAAAAGATCTTGACCAACTTGAACAATAGGCCCTATCCAACAAAATGAGTTTCAATATGTAGAAAAGCAAAGTCTTACATTTATCAGGAAAAACCAAAGGCACAAATACAGATTGGGCGAGACCTGGCTCAAAAACAGTAACTGTGAGAGGGACCTTGGAATCCTAGTGCAGGGCTTTTCAACCTTTTCACAGATTGTACCACTTTTAGGACATGACAATATTTGAGTACCACCAGTGCTTAGCAAGGTGTCAAAAACGTGATGACTAAAAAAAGGGGGGGTTTTGGGTTTTACTGATTAGATTCATTTGTTGTTATAGAAATGGCTAGTTTATAATATTATGGAAAAGTAAAAAGTTGAGGTTCAGTGTTAATGCTTCCTTCTACTGCAACAGAAGAAGTCTGTTCTTTTTCTCTTCCCCCTCACTTTCCCCCCTTTTCCTCCCCACTGTGTCCTACTATTTGCTTTTGTATTTTTATATTTTATTCTATAATCTAATAAAATATTACAAACTGTAGAAAAAAAGAAAAAAAGTACCAGTTTTAATTTCTTCAGTGGTTGTTCCTTTGCTGACCCTTTGCACTGACAAATGTATGATGAATTTATCCATGTTCATTAATATGCACCACTACCAGTTAGTTCAGGGGTCTTCAAACTTGGCACTTTGAAGACTTGTGGACTTCAATTCCCAGAATTCCTCAGTCCTCATGGCTGGTTGAGGAATTCTGGAAGTTGAAGTCCACAGGTCTTAAAGTTGCTAAGTTTGTAGACTCCTGAGCTAGCTGGTTTGCCTGTCTGAGCTCTTCCACAGTGTGGTAAGAATGCACCCCCCCACACACACACAATCCCTTCCCTGTACCCTTAAAGACACAGGAATCAAGTGCAAAGCAAGAAAATAAAGAAACACAAATTCCGGTGTTTTTTTTTCTCTTTAAGCTGTCTCAGGCATGTCACCTGTCACAATGTTGCAATTCTAGACTGAAAGGCTCCCACAATTGTGAAAAGCTTTAGCTTTACATTAAGCCAGTTTACCTTCAAAGAAAACAGAAGAATAGAATCAAGATCACAATAAGTACTATTACCGTTTTATGAAGCCCTAGTAAGACCACACCTAGAATACTGTAGCCAATTTTGGTCACCATGCCACAAAAAAGATGTTGAGAGTTTGGAAAAAATTCAAAGAAGAGCAACTAAGATGATCAGGGCCTGAAGACTAAAACATACGAAGAACGGTTACGAGATTTGGATCTGGCTAGTCTAAGGAAAAGAAGAAATAGGGGAGACATGATAGCAGTGTTCCAGTATCTGAGGGGCTGCCACAAGGCAGAGGGGGGCAGGTTGTTTACTAAAGCACCAGATGGAAGGACGAGAAACAATGGTTGGAAACTGACCAAAAGAGAAGCAGCCTGGAACTAAGGAGAAATTTCTGACAATGAGGACAATCAACCAGTGGAACAGCTTACCCCCAGAAATCATGGGCCCTCCATCACTAGAGATTTTAAAGAAGAGACTGGATATCCACTTGTCTGAGATGACATAGGTTCCCCTGCTCGGGCAGGGGGCTGGACTACAAAACCTCTAAGGTCCCTTCCAGCTCTATTCTATTCTATTCTATTCTATTCTATTCTATTCTATTCTATTCTATTCTATTCTATTCTATTCTATTCTATTCTATTCTATTCTATTCTATTCTATTCTATTCTATTCTATTCTATTCTATTCTATCTGTGGCAAAAAGCTTTGCAAATGGAGAGAAGGCCTGAAATGCTGAAGCTTTCCCTCTGTTTGCAAAGCCTTTTGCCATCTTTGCAAAAAGCCTTTGCTGCTGAGAACTGCAAAGATGTTTTCTCCCTCTGGGCCTCCATTTCCTCAAGGCCTCTGCCGAGAATGGAGCCCGGGAGGGATGCACACGCGCTCCGGGTCTCTGTTCTTGGTGGCAAAGGCTTTTTGCAAAGATAACCTGAATCTATAGGGATGCAATCTCTCATCCCTCCAGGCCTCAGCAAGCCTTTGCTCAATGTGAAACCATAGTAGAGAGGCTGCAGAGGAGACAGCTCCCTTGATCATCAAGATCTATGTAAGGTAAATGACTTGGTGGAGCAGGATGGGGGGAAGGGGGAAACATGAGATATTTCAGTGTGGCGGGGAGGAGGACTTGGGTGGTCAGAAGCACTAGGCCTCCCCCTTGGCCTTCCCCATTCTGAGAAACCTCGTTCACTTAATCACCCACACGTTTGATTAGCAAATGCCTGGGCGAAAGCAGGGAGTGATCACATTCAAGTTACATGATTCACTACTACTAATCCTCAGGTTAGGAATACAATTGGCAGGCTCTATTACATTCGTAACTCGAGGGTTATCTGTATTGTAATATTTATACTTAATAATTTTATTAAGTTTTGTTCATATATTATTGAATTCTAGACAAGATTATCCAACCAAATAACCAAATTGCATGGATCTGACCATTCATTGCAAGAGAGGCTTATTTTCTAATATTATCCATGAGGTACATATAATAATATGTTTTGGGACCCAGATGTTTCTGAAGTTGATTCCATTTTAGTATGTTAAATCTTGGGAATGTACATGTATCCTTCTGCATTGGCATAGCTATTAAACATTTTATATCAGCTTGATAGATCCAAAATTGACTTTGAGTTTTTTTAAAAAAGAGATACCTATGTCTGCAATGTTTTTTCTTCCCCGGGGAATTCTGTTTATTGTCAGATAATAGCCATCCTCTGTCAAGACTTTATATTCTTCACTTGGGTAGCCTTGATAAGAAATCATCTGACTCTGGGAGAAGAAAACAATTAATTCCTACAGTACATAAGATTGAAGATTTTTTTTCTCTAAAGCTAAAACAAAGCATCAGCGGGTGAATCATGTACAACACAAGATCTCTCCCTCTCCCTCTCCCTCTCCCTCTCCCTCTCCCTCTCCCTCTCCCTCTCCCTCTCCCTCTCCCTCTCCCTCTCCCTCTCCCTCTCCCTCTCCCTCTCCCTCTCCCTCTCCCTCTCCCTCTCCCCCTCCCTCCCTCCCTCCCTCCCTCCCTCCCTCTCTCTCTCTCTCTCTCTCTCTCTCTCTCTCTCTCTCTCTCTCTCTCTCTCGCACATGCACACACACAGATACAGACAGACCCACACACACACGGTGATAAAGAGATGGAAAAGACCAGACTCCATCAGGAACAGATCTGGATTTGTATTCACTGGGGAAGGAATACTGCTGTTTTCTGTTAAAATGAGCAATGCTGAAATAGTGATCCTTAACAAGAAGTATGTAAATACGTGTGTTGATGTAGTATTAATGGTGATATAATTTTTCTTATAACAGTAACCTTGACTGCAGTCTTAACTAGGAATTCTGACCAGTGTGATGTCAACATTACACAATGACCTAGGTCTTTGGAGAAAACTCGAGTACTTGGAAAATTGGAAGGAAAGGGGAGGAGGAGATGATCAACAGTAGGATAGATGGACTTAGTTACAATGGCAATAGGTGCACTGTTGGAAGACCTGAAGAACCAGTTTATGACAAATCATCATGGAGAAAATGTGGTTGCTAAATGTCAACACTGATTTGATGGCATACAATCAATAAATTGGTATCAATATATTTTGAGGTTGGGAAAGAATGGTGTTGATTTAGCCATAAAGGAAAGAACAAGTGGTCAATATTGTTACTCAGGAGTATGTTTCAGACCCACTTCTACTTCATTATTTATAAAATATAGATCATATAACTTACAACATTCATATAAACTTCAGGATTCACACATTTTTGTCCGATAAGTTCTTCATAGCCTGTCAATCCTCGTATTAGGTATGCTAATACAATAATCCTATACATTTTTTCTCTTTTTTTAAAGAGAACGAGAGAAACAAAAGAAATGAATGTCAAAAAATCAATATAGTTGACAAAATACATACATTCATTTAAATCCTGACTGTAATTTTGAAGACACTGAGGACTATAGATGATCATGTCTATTAAGACAACAATAAAAGCTATGAACTGCTGCAATTCTTATCTTTCCATTTAACATCAGCATTCTGAAAACACCTCTCTCACAATATTTTCTTAGCTATCAAAACTACAGAAAGTTTGCTGAGAAATAACTAGTTGATTTTCTCATAAAGCCTACCTACTCCAAGAAAATGAATCCCATCAGAAAACTCAACTCAATGTGGAAGAAATAAATATATTACCACCCAAAATTGTACTGCTGCATTATGAAGGAGAAAAAAAATATTTGGAATAAATATTTGGAACCCCCTTAGAATAATAACTGCAAATAAATACCTTCTTATTTGACACCAACTTAGTCTGTTGCTAGAAGTATCTCATGCCATGTTTTACTACACTGTCATTTAAAACCACGGTAGCACAAACAAATACTGTGGGTGGTTTCTTCAGATGTGGGTGGTAAAGATGCCACATTTGTGAAGAGCTTCATTGGCAACACCCAGTTAATATAGGGCTCAAAAGGAAGAAGAGAAATGGATGGAATTGGTGCACAGATAAATTAGTATTGTGATGTTCCCGTATTTTATCTTGTCATTCACAAAGACACGCTCCATGGCAGGGAAAAGTGAATAATTGCTGGGGAAACTTTTTGTCCTGTTTTGATGTACAGTACATCTTGCTATACACTGAGAAATGCATGCTTTAAATCAACATGATTTAATTTTTGTAGTTAATTCATGAAGGTGCTCTGACTGCATGGTGCACAACTTTGTGCCTGCACAGATACAGTGGTTATGGAAATAATCCAATCAAAATATATAAGAGCTTAAGGGTTTATGTTATTTAACTTATGTCAGACTTCTTTGGATAGAACTGAGTTGTGTTTCCATAGAGGCCCAAATGAGAATTTATCATTTGTAATCTTGGCTAAAGCAAATTTTCTGGGGTGAGTTCCTGCCTCAATCTGTCTCGCTGATCAGTTTCTTTAGATAAGTAACACAACCTTCTCAAACTGTTCCATTGTGGCCTTTCAGTATTTGATTTCAGTCAAATCCTATTAAAGCTTAAATCAAAGAAAGCTATGTCAAAGATCAAACCGACTTACACCTGGAGAATAAAAGGTGCTAAGTTTCCAATTGTTCTTATGGGGGCCTTTATGATAGACTTTTTACTATTTCTAATTAGTTTTCCTATCTTCTCCCCCTCTTACATAGAACAACATTTACCCCAGTGAGGTTTGATATCTTATCTTCAGGAATATTGGAATGGAGATTCAACAACATCCTCTATTTGGAACGATTGTGTCTATTGTCAGGTAAGGCCATCAACAGAGCTTTGCACATCTTGTGTGGCCCATTTTATCACACTTCATACACTCAATATTTACTCTTCTTACTAAAAGAAGGTTGGCCGGAAATGGAAGTTGCGTTCTTTCCCTTAGCAGACTGAACAACTTAGCAATTTAGAAGTTGCTAATTTCTGGGTTTATATCTATTCCATATTCTCAATATGGCACTTTTAATATAGTAACTTTTAAAAGCAATATTAGCCTTAACTTTATTGTACTGCAGAAAGATATGCCATCCAAATTTCAGGTCTAAGATTCTTTTATTTCTCATCAGCAGGAACTACTCCTTCATCAAAACCAGGCAGCAGGCTGAAAAACATCTAATCTTCTTTGTTCCTTTGTATTTTAAAGGAATTTAAATTTAATCCTTGCTTTTTTCCTTTGTCATATAAACATAGATATATCATTCTTTATTGATTAAATGAACAAGAGTTGTCAAAATAAATATTTGTTTGAAACATAAACATCATTTTAGGCAACATATTCATTTTTGTCATGGAAATTCTCCCCCCAAATGACGATTGTATTTGTGTGCTATCTAATGAAGGACATTTATTTCTTTCCACCTGTATGTACTTTAGAGTGAAGTTGAAGCGGTTAAAGTACTGTGCCCACCGTACTTGCTTTGGGGACAATTTGCGGGGAGTTTTCAGTGCTTCTAGTTTTTTGTGATCTGTCCATACCTCAAATGGCACCTTGCTCCCTTCTAGATAGTGTCACCAGTTTAATAGTGCCCATCTAATCACAAAGGCCTCTTTCTCCCAGATTGCCCATCTCCACTCGCTCTCAGTAAATTTCTTAGAAGTGTAAGTGCAGGGTTGCAGGATCCCACTTTTGTTCTTTTGCAGTAACACAGCTCCGACTGCCATATCGCTGGCGTCGGCTTAAATCACAAAGGGTTCCCCTGGGCAGGGGTGCTTTAGGACCAGTTCAGCAGCAAATAGTCTCTTTAAATTCTCAAAAGCTGTTTGACAACCCATTGTCCATGCTAGTGGTTGGCCCGGTCATGGCTTCCTTCCTCCTTTGCCTGTTTTGAGTAGTTCTGTAAGGGGTAGGGCAATCTTGGCAAAAGAGGGATGAATTGACGATAAAAGTTAGCAAAACCCAGAAAGCTCTGGAGCTGTTTATGAGTCTTTGGGGGCTGCCATTCGATTATAGCTTTCACCTTGGCTGGATCCATTTAAATACCCTCGCTGGAAATTCTGTAGCCAAGATAGTCTAATCGGGTTTGGTGAAATTCACATTTCGACAATTTGGCATAAAGCTTGGCATTCAGTAGTTTCTTTAACACTTCTCTCACCAGCTTTATGTGATCAGTCACATTCATGCTGTATATCAGGATATCATCAAGATACACCAAAACCCTTTTGTACAAGTGATGATGTAGGACCTCATTAATCAACTGCATAAATACGGCTGGGCCCCTCTGTAGTCAAATGGCATGACTTTGAACTGAAAGCTCCCCATAGGACAGTTGAAGGCAGTTTTCCACTCATCTCCCTCTTTTATTCTCACCCAGTAATATGCCTTTCTTAGGTCTAATTTAGTGAAGACACTCCCCTTAGCCAGATGGGTTAATAATCCTTTAGGAGGGGGAGGGGGTATTTATTTTCCACACTCACAGCGTTGAGACCCTTATAGTCTACACAGAGATGAAGAGACCCATCTTTTTTCTCTTTCAACAGCACAGGGGCTCCCACGGTAGATTTGGCCCATTCGATAAACCCCCTCGCTAGGTTTTTGTTCACGTATTGCTGCATCTCCTCCATTTGGAGGGGGGACATGGCATACATTCTCGGTTGTGGGAGTTTGGCTCCTGGCACCAGTTTGATGGAGCAGTCATTGGGTCTGTGAGGGGGCAGGGCATCACATTCTTTTTCACTAAATGCCTCTGCCAGGTCCCAGTATTCATTGGGGATGACTGGTTCGCCTGGAGGCAGTGAGGAGGCCATGTGCGCTCACTCACTGGGTGGCCTAAGATGCCCAGCAACATCTGTTGAATCAACGGGGGGATTAGGCCCTATAGGTAGTCTCACAGTTCTCATTTCTTTCTCCCACTAGATAAACGGCCTCCATTTGTCTAACGAGGCTAGCCCTAGGATCTCCACCTCAGTCATTTTTGGAGGCACCAGGAAGCGAATGAACTCCCAGTGTGCACCTATTTCTAGGCATAAGGGCTCGGTTAATTGTGTGACAAGAGTCACTCCCATCAGGGAGCCATCGGCTTGCTCAAACTTCACTGGTTTGGAAAGCTGTTTTGCTTTCATGGCAAACAGCAGACTAATAATGCAGCCGGTGCATCCCGAATCAATCAGCATGTTTAAGTCCATTTGTGCCCCAGACGTAGGGATTATAAGTTTGGTGGCCAGTGAAAAAGGCAGGATTTGTCGACTCACCATCGGGTCATTCTCTCCTTCATCATCGCTGTGAAAGAACGGTAGAGCAGTGGTGGGTCCACCCGGAATCCCGGCATCCTCCTGTGTGGGAGGTGTAATCTGGGTGACAGGTGTAATCTTCCTGCATGAGCCAGTTGGATTTTTCTCTTGTTAGACACTGAGCAGGTTTCTTTCATATTGCTGGTTCTGGTCTGCTCTGTAGTCAGGGGTAGGGGACTGGACAGGTGGCCGCTTGATGTCCTTCTTGTCCACACCGGAAACACTTAAAGGAATGGCGTGTAGGTGGCCTGGGTCTCTCAGCCATTGCAGTAGTTGAAGGCTTTCGTGGGGGGTGATTGCTGTCCGGGTAGCTCTGGTTGCTGCTCGGATTCGTGTGGGGGAGGCTTCTTATAGTGAGAGAGCTTAACATCTAGCTTCACTGCTGTCTGGTACCACTCCTGTAGCCGATCAGGTACTTCTCAATAGATGCAGGCCTGAGAGAGGTGATCGTCTAATCCCTCGATGAAGTATTGAATCAGGGATTGTTCGGGTCACCCCTCTATTTGGCCTGCTATCTTGCGGAACTCTCACATGTACTCCAGGGCAGCCCTGCTGGCTTGTTTTATTTTGTGGATCTGTTCTGCTGCTTTGAGGCTTATGGATGGGTCCTCAAATCTTTCTCTCAATCCTAGGAGGAAAAGGTAGGGATCTCCGAATTCAATAGCTTGCTACTATATAGATTGTTCAGCCATTCAGATGCTTCTCCCTCTAGGTTGGACGTAATAACGTCGACCATGGCACCTGGGTCCGGATAGTGGTAGGCCCAGCAGTCCAAATGAGATCTCCCTTGGTTGAGAAAAAATATCAGCTTCTCTGGGTCCCCATTGAAGGTTGCTCTGAAAGGTGGTGCCAATACGGGCTGTTGCTGCTGGCCCCACCCCAGTTGCTGGTTCCACGGCTGCTGGACTAGTCTCCGTACTTGTGGTGCCCCCAGTTGCTGTTTGCCCCATCCTGCCTGCTGATTCAATGGTTGCTGGGCTCTCTGCTGCTGGCCAGCGGGGGCGTGTGGTGCCCCTTGCTGCTGTAGGCCTCCCAATGGTGGCTGTGCAAGTGGGGGTGGTTGCTGGGCCTCCCTCATCTGCGGGCCTTCTCCTGGCTTTTGCACCACCCGAAGCTGCTGCAAGGCTTCTATTAGCTGTGGCAAGCTCAGTTGCTGCTGATCATCTATCTGTGTGTGTGGGGGGACAATCTGCCCATTGTTGCAGAGGCCTCAGTTTGGGATTCCCTCTGTCTTCAGGACTGCAGTCCCTGGTTGGGGAACCCAGGGTCTGATCTACAAGGGAGGGGCTGTAGGCTTCTCTCTGCAGGAATTGATTTCTGCTTTTCACATCTGGGGTTTGAAATCTTTCTAGTGACTCACCCAAAACTTCGTTATCTCTGCATTCTGCTTTTGAAGTCTTTGCTCTCGCTGGGTGATCTGCCAAATTCTTTCTCCCTCAGCTGGCTGGCTGCCATTCCACTGATTTGTATGTGTCTGCCAAAATTCATCTTCCCACAGCATGCTGTCTTCAAGTAAACTCCCTTTTCTCATGATAGAGATTTTTTTCCCTGAATCTTTACCAGCTCCTCTCAAGCTTAGAGGCAGTGGACGGAGTTCAGGACCTCAGGTCATTTGAAAAGGATTTGAGATCTTAGCATGATGTCATGTGTCTGATTAACGAAACACTTCAAAGAACTTTCAGGCATTTTTTTTAGCCTAACAAGCTTTTTTTTTTAGTGTTACAGAGATGTCAGCATGGCATGGTGGAAATGCTAAGATCTGAATTTCCCTTCCTTTGCACATAACATTCCAGGCATTTCTCCTCCCCTATTTTGGGGTCATGATTCACATCTTCCAATTAACTTGGAGGGCAAAGATTCACTTCCGTTTCTTTTTCCCGGGCTTTCCTTATATTCTCCTCCCCTTTCACTGTCAACTGATTTAACTCTAAAAATACCAGACAGTTCTGCATATATTGTCAAAGTAAGAATATTCAATATTAGCAGCATTGACACTTTGACTCTTTTAGAGCATTTGCCAGCCTGGATATAAGCACAGACCCACAACAAAATATGATTGTAAGCAACATTAAGTAAGCAATATCCCATGATTTTCAAAAATCCTTTTTGTTATTACTAGCAATAATAACAGTTATATTTTTATATCACTGATTTCTAACAAACATAAAGGAAAAGTAGTTTTTTAAATTTATACATTTATACAAATGTATAGAATTATATATGTAAGGATATCAATTTAATAAGAGGACCATAAACTCTCTTAGAGGCATCAAGGCCCCAAATAAAATCAAAGTGAGTCCAATCAGATAAGCTAGTTTTGTAGACAACACTATGGAGTTGGTCAATTAATCCTTTGACATTGTCGGGTGTCACTAACTGGTCATTCTCACCATACCATATGCTTATTGGTACTGTAATGCGTTCTACATTGTAAGATGGTGGCTGATCCTAAAAAGACAAAAATAAACAAACTGAGGGGTTTTACACACAAAATAGCATACTAAATACAAACTGCCTATTGAGAAACTAGTATGAATCTTTCTAGGTATGACAGGAAGTGAATATCTTAACATTTAATAATGGTAATTTATTTAGAACAAATATTTTCAGTGATAGAAATCTTTGCACAGTGTGTGAGGTATCCTGAGAAAATAGGAATGAAACAATAGTAATTTTAGTGACCCTCCAGAGCAGCTTGAAGACCTGTCCTTCTTCCAGACATTGGATTAAGATGATTGGAGTCCCTTGTTGGGGGTATGATATCATTGGTATTATTGATTGGAATCACCATTCTGTTTATTGCTATGTGTTCCATTCTGACTTCATATTTGTTATTTTGTTTTCATGCTGTGAGCTGCCAGAATTGATTGGAGTTGGGTGGCAGCCAAATCAAATAAATAAAAATCATATATAAATAAATGTTAAGTGGTATAATATAAATGTGTTATACAAGAATAGGACTTGGATCTGCACAGATAACATGCTTATCTGAAGTTCATTGGGCTGAAAACAGCTTGAGACTTTTTCAAAGAATTAAGCAAAAAAGGGAAACAGAATTATCATTTGCTGTGAATGCTTGGCTCCCCAATGACTGTTGGGTTTTAATAGCTATGCATTGAACCCTGCATACTGTATGTGAGTTGCCCTCATTTTTTTCTTGGTAATATGCACAAAAACAGTTGCAGCTGGGTTCCTAGTATACTTGCTAAAGAGACAGAGAATTTTAAGTAGTCCATAAACTATCTTACCTGATTGTATCTCTCCTTGTTTCCATTCCCATAATCAAAAGCTCTAAATTTTCCTGTTTTGTATATCTAGATGTGTGTGTGTGTGTGTGTGTGTGTGTGTGTGAGAGAGAGAGAGAGAGAGAGAGAGAGAGAGAGAGAGAGAGAGAGAGAGAGAGAGAGAGAGAGAGAGAGAGAGAGAGAGAGAGAGAGAGAGAGAGAGAGAGAGAGAGAGAAATGATTTCTATATGACAGAAACTTCAAAATTCTTGTATTTTATTATATTAAACACTGAAAATGTAGCTTTAAACACTGAGCAAAGACTTTAGGCAAATGATGTAATGTGTCAGACCCAAGATCAGTAGAATTTTCTATTACAACTAACACCAACAATGCTCTAATGGATGGTAATGCTGGTAATGGAGTGCACAGCAATAATCCCAGCCCATCCAAGAATCAAGCCATACTGTGCATTGTATCATCTCCTCTCTATCATTGTAAAACTATGGTGGTATGTAGTCTGGATTCCCAGGATGAAGAGCTGCTTTCCAGAGGGTGAAGAGGTAGCAGATTTTGGAAACTTTGGTCAGCAGTAGGAGGATTAAAGTGGCTTTTCTCTAGCTGTCCCCAGAGTACATCTGTAGTTATGCAAATAGTTGCGTCAGTCTGGCAAGTAGTTATGCAAATAGTTGCGTTAGTCTGATAGGTGAAGAACAATAAAGGAAACCACTTTTAAGTAACTCCATGTAACATTCTTGGTTCCTGGGGCCTGACAAACACTCAATATACTCCCTAGGCACCTCCTGGCACCTCTCCAATCAAAAGACTTTGAAAGTCATAAATTTGGCAGAAATGGCTAAAATATTGGCATATTTGAAGGATTGCTCAAATGAACAATATATGTTAGACTGGAAACATTGGATAGACTACATACAAGAGAAACACCAATCAAAGAAAATGTATCTGGCTTATAGTTAAATCTTGACATACGGAGTGAAGAATGTTTACAAATTTAAATCGATTGTATCAAGTTGAATAGCAGTTAACTTGAATTTTTTCCTGGTTTACATGTACAAATATATATCTATTAATAAAAATGTTTTTTTTAAAAAAAAACCTGTTTCTCCTTCCCTCAATTCAGGCCTGTACAGTTCCTGTAAAGTTTAATCACACTGTATAAAATCAGTCCTGAAAAACAATATTGGATTTTCAGATACTTTACCTGTCCCCAGTGGAGTATATTTTGAATTGATGTTGAATCTGGAAAGTAGGACATGTAAACATCCATGCGGCTCTGCAATAGATATTTTGATCACTGAAGTAGAGCAATGAAATAACTTTCCATCTTTCTTAATGGTAACACATCAGGATAGATTTGATAATAATCCTCCTGAGCTGCAGCTTAGTTTATTTAGTCTAGTTTAGTTCAGTTCAGTTTATGGTAAAAACCTCCTTCCTTCCTCTTATATGAATTGTGCAAGGAGCAAACTAAAAAGGTGCCACTCCTGCAGAATACAGTATATTCATTATAAATGTACAAGATTGCTAAAGCTGTGGTGAAGTTTATGCTGCCTGTCAATTAGGACAGCTCAATTCCTATTATTTAAGACATGGGTGTTCATAAAAACAGTTTTTTTAAATCTCTGTGAGATGTTCAGAAGAAATTTCAGACAGCTAAAATACATTTTTCTTGATACATACCAAATTTAGATTCTTCTCATTATATCCTCCAATAAATGAAATAAATTGGGAGCAGAGTTTGTTGTACATTATGGAGCTGCATTTGCGGATGACCATTTTTCTTAAAACCTCATTTCTTAGGAAAAAGTCCCTTCTGCCCAACAAACCCTGCAAATATATTAATATTATATATGGTCTCATTAATATGGATCAATGGATCAATCAATGTTCTAGAGTTTGACCACATATTGATGAGGATGTGAGTGTCAGGATTTTGTTTCAAAGCAAATAGCTTGGAAAAGCTGGGTTCGAGAGAAATATTTGATGTCAGGTTTCACTCTAACCATTAGAAATAATTAAGTGAATGCACCTTAATATCTCAGGATTTCACCTGGAGAAGTTGAAATACACCTTCCAAAAATGCATTTTCCTTTCATTTTCCTGAAAGGAAGCTGTTTCAGATGCATGTACGCTGAACACAGTCAGCACCAGACTGAAGTGGCTATCAACATTCTGTGCAATAGTTCGTGGGAATGACCTTGGGAGATGGGAGAAGACCCACATTCAGGGGAACAGATAAGGTCCCACAAAAGGAATGTGGGCATGGCAAACATCTCAGAAGTAACTTTACCTAGTTTCTTATAAAGATGACGGGAGGAAAATGTACTTTCAGACCTGTAAGATTCTGTTAATTTAACCTTAAAGTAAAGTAGAATTAGTCTATCTGGTTGCACTTCCTGTCCCGACTATCTTATGAGGCTGACCTGCTGTTGCCAAAGGTTTTTTATGGCCAGTTAAAGATTGAAAATAGCTCTTCAGTGCTCAGTAATTCCACTGGCCTTGTTTTCCCCTCCTTAGGAAAAATGAGAGGACTTATCCACAGCTTGGGAGACAAGAGCTGCCAGCTTCCTCTTCTAGGAAGGCTGATGTTGTAATAATCTTATCAGTAGAATAATTCTGCCACCCTTGATCTACCAGATAATACCATATAAGAGAAGGAGGAAGAATACCATCTAGGCCAAATAAACAAATCAGCCTTCCAACCTACTTGAGTAAGAGTTATCTACAAGAAGGATAACAAATAGCTATCCACTTTCCATATGAGCATAGGCTGCTCTCCTTCCTTCTAAGAGAAAAGCTGTTTGCATCTATGGTTTGTTTGTGGGTTATTACTGTGTTGGTTTTTATCAGTTTCTCATTTCTATAGATCTGTTAAATTTGGTCCCTCAGCCTTGAAAATTTGGGTGCATTTTGATTCCCATTTCTTGAAAGGGAAGCATTTTAAGCTTCTGGCATTTTTGCAAGCAAGGTTTCCCCATACAAAGCAATTAATAGCTTTTTCTTCAAGATATTTTAATGTGAATTTGTTATAGTGCAAAATCTAGAAGCATGGACATATTGAATGACAAATAAGTTGTGTTTCTTCTATTAGTCAAAAAATGCAAAGTTTGAGAAAAGTATATTCAGATGTGAACTTATAAAATGTGTTGCCATTCTAATGTTAGTAGCTAACTCTTGATGTTGGTAATTCTTAATATAGGCCCATCTATGTCAGTATTGTACTTCAAGAAAATTCAGAGCAGCAAAAGCATAGGAGAGTATTAAAATGCATTTCCACATTTTAGTTTTTGACTAGTAAGTTCACTATTTCTAGAAGAATGATCCAGTATTGAGTCCAGTATGTAGCAAGGGGAACAGACAACAGATATTAAAGGAATCCAAAATCAAAAAGTTATGTGCCCAAAGTTGAATCTATTGAAATCCTCATCTTTGCTACTACCATCACGTTATATGTCAAATACCTTTATTGCAGCATCTGGCAGGAATAATAATTTGATTAGTGGGTTTTGAGAATTTTTCAGTGTGGTTGCTGGAGACAAGGCATGGAACATTTTTATCTTTTCAGCCATATGTGGCATGGATGAAAGTGCAATTAAACCTGAGAATACAGACACAAAATATTATCCTAAAGAAACCATATTTTTCCAGAGTCCATATTTTAGGTGAAATTCTAAGTACACTTAATAGAAGTAAAAGAACCAGGGCAGATTTATTTGGGGGAATAGATTCCTGATATTCATATGCAGGTTTTTCAAATTAAAAATTCTTAGGATGAAAAAAGGCTAATGAAACATGGAATATTGCAATATGATCACATGCCTAATCTAAAAACGCAGGGATATTTTTACTTATTAATGAAAAGTTCCTTCCATGACTTCTTAAGCATACTCTCTCTCATCCTTTAGAATTGGACAAATATTAGCTTGCATTTCTCCTGTCAAGGAATCACTGGCATTAAATGCCCAGATTTGCTTACAGCATAATCTATAGCAGAATTCTTTAAAAATGGAAATGTTATTTCAAAACCACTCCAAAGTAATTCAACTTTTCTAGCCTCAGCAACCTTTTCAGGCAGCAAATACTATTATGTAACATTGCTCAATGACATAGAAACTAGAAATGAAAATTTTTAAAAATGTAAAAATAACTCAGCAGTTCATGAGATCATTAAAATTGGTGAGATTGCACAAGTTTATGTACCTTGTGCAATGGCACTCTGAGAATTAAATACATAAGACTGGGATATTTTTGTCTAAAATATTGTTTAGCAATCTCGTGAGATTTAGGCCACATTAAAATGACTTGGTTATGGAGTTCTACTAGTGCTACTTGAGGATATTGTAGGTCACCAGGGCAATATGTTGCTATGCACTGAATTGTTCTGCAATTACCATCTTCTTTATAAGTACAGTTTTTAGTAGCATAATATTATTTAATTTCAGAAAGTTGCATTAAATATCAAGCATTTTTAAGTGTCCTCCTGAAGACTAATAAGCAGATTATTTTTAAATCCAAATCAGAAAGGCGTGGTTAAGCTTTTATCTTGTGTTAAAGAAATTAACTTGTTCTACTCTGGATTTTCAGTGCCAATGTATCTAAACGCATGTGTGAAATAAGCATACATTAATGTCATTCTAATTTTATAATATCTCCATCTCTGTCTATCTCCTGCGATTCTGCCCATATGGAAGCCATAGATACATGCTACACAACTACAGTTTATATAGTAGTGGTTTCTATAATATACCTTGAGCAGCACCTTGAGAGTAGCCCACTAAATGTATCTTTGAATTTGTTGTTTTTTTCACAATAAAAGAAATCATTGCTGGGAGGTCATATCTGCCCATTTCATCAAAACTGTAAAATATAATAGACAATTGATATTAAATAAGATAATTGGCACTGTTTTTATGAACTCTCTAATTTAGTCAACAGAATTTCAGCATAATATAGGTAGATTGAATCTGGCCCTTGCAAAAATGGATGACAGTAAGTATTGAGAGCCAATGTAGAAATAAACATACTCTGAACGAAAGGTGTCTGGGGTATTCTAAAAATATGAGAGGATGGTCACAATCATGATTGAAGTCCTGTGTTATTGTTTTTTACATGTATCATATATGTGATGCATATAATAAAAGAGGGATCAGGTGCTGTTGCAACTGTCAATTTTTTAATCTTCCTTGTGAACACCTCTGCTGTGAACTCTGCACATACATTCACAGGCAGGGAAATAGTTCATATCACTATCAGTCTCCACATGTACATGGAACTTTTCATTCCATTGATTCCAGGTAAAAATTGTAACACATCCCTAATATGACTCCTAGAAAATATTTTAAGTTGATGTATTGTCATAATGTTTGTCAATGTTTGTTTTCAAATTTTTTCTCTTCCATTCTTGGCATTGAATGTTTAAATCTTGTATTTTACAGTAAAAAGCCAAACATTTCTCCTTCATACTACAGGCTTAAAATTTAATAACATGTATTTTGAACTAAGAAATAGGAAATGCAGCTAAATCACATGGATTTGTGAATAAAGTTGCAATCTGGTAAAAAGCCGTTCCACAAGAAGTCTAAAAAATGTAATTAAAAGCAAACAAAAAAATACATATCCTGATCCTGTCTATGCATTTTGTTTTAAATTACCTGTAAGCATGATACTGGTCTTGCTTGAATGTAAGGTGCTGGTGTTTTCGAGACCAGGAGTTGCCTCTGTTGTTCCCTATCCAGACATCATAACCTGTGTCTGCTAGCATGAATGCAAGGCTTTGATTGGGCATGTTTGCAACCCATACCCTTCCTTCTAGACATAAGCCATGCTGCAAAAGCACAACTGGTTTTCCTGCTGTAAAAAGATAACACAAAGATAATGGTTCACATCAATTCCTGAAATTTTGTGGACTACCCAATTTTGTTTATCTTGTGCATATGGAGCAATTCTAGATTCGGTACTAATGTAGGTCCTTAGTTCTTCATCCCTATCCCCAAATGAATATTAGAATCTAGGCTGCTACTCAAAACCAGAGCAAAATATTCATAATTTGCTGAAAAGTACAAATTATTTATGTGATTTTAGTCTTCCGTGGCCAATAGTAGCATGTATCTATAAAAGGAATGCTGCTTATCATTAAGGGGTCATGGGAACAGTTCATCAATTGGTCATTATATTAATGATTCACTCTGCTCAATCCATTATTTATCATTCCTTTAAATAATAATACAAAATAACACTTGTCCATCATGAAATGGAATTTATTTTTCCAGTGAGGATCATATTCCCAAAATCTGTTAGGGGTTACATGTTAGGATAAAAGATATTAAAGGCAATTTATGATGAAGCTAGAATCCAAAATGGTCAGAGGTTGTTTCTTTTTACTCTTTCTCCCCTTACTTTCCTTCTCTCTCTTTTTCTCTGTTGCTTGTCCTCCCCCAATTGAACTGATCACTTTAAAAAGGCTTTTTAGATGTCACTGAGATCCATAAAAGTGGGTGAAGGTGTAGTTTAAATTGAATTTTAGTTTTTTAAAATAGTTCTAATCACAGTGATAATTTGTTCTTTGATGATTAGCTTGCTTGAATTTCATTGTAGGGTTCAACCACAGCCTAGAGTTAAGGATACCATAATGCTACAGATGCTGGGCAATTTTCATTCTAGCTCAGTTTCCAGATTTTCCAGTTCTTCTATCATGGAAAGCAACTTAATGGAAAGTCTGAAGTCGCATTACAATTGTCTTTCCAAAGAGGCTTGACCGCTGTTACTTGAAAGGGAAGATCTCATTCAGAGCAGAATGACACCTTGTTTAAGAAAGAAACTAAACTTGTATGCTTCTGTTCTACTAGAAAAACTCCCAGGCTTCTTCTGATCTGTGTTTTACTTCTTACCAAATCTTCACAGAAGTAGAAGAGAAAATACAACTGTATTTAAATGATATCCCACAAAAATTATATTCCCTCTCCCCCAGGATTCCGCATTTTAATTTTCTTATCCACTGCAAATACTAATAATAAATAAATACCAAACATTGGTCAGCATGCTTGTGACAAAGGTGGTAGAACGGATTCTGGATTCCCAGGAGAGAGGGGCTGCATTACAGTGGGCAAAGAGGCAGTGAAGCAGAGAAAGTTTGGTTGGGATGAAGAGGATTTTAACAACTCCTCTCTAAGCATTTCTCAGAGTATATCTATAGTGAAGAAAATAGTTGCTTTCATTTGGTAAGTTTTCTGTGCGTAGGTGGGGAACAATGAAGGAAAGTATTCAGAAGTTATTTTGCATGTCTTTCTTGGTTCCTGGATGCCTTGACAACAATTCATTCCTGTAGAGGTAAACAAAAGTATTGGAGTGGAAGCAAAAAAAAAGTCAAGATAGCAAGCATGATTGAGTAACTCAGCCTCTATGCTTATAAGCATCCCCTTGGAGGAAGACAGAAAGAATAAGATCAAGAACTGTTACAATTTGTTCCTTTGGGGAGTGGGATTATTCCTCACATTAACAATGAGGAGAAATAAATAGATTCATTATTGGAGGATTAATTGAAAGGACCTTGAGGCTTATAAAGTGATCTTAAAAATATCTGGCATCATAGACCTGTGGGGAAGTGAAAAGACAATCATATATTGGATTCCTTCTTCTAAAAATGGAACTCTGCCTTTCATCTTGGAGCTGAAAACTTGTTTAATAGTTCTGGGGAAGCTGTCCTCAAAGGCCATAGAACTGCACCTTTATTTGTCAAAATTCTGAACAGAGCCTTTTCCTTTCTGTATAATCTCTTGCCTGTTCTTTTTGAGAGTGGATCTGTAGTTTTCTTTTATCTGCAGGCATATTACTCCATCCTGTGTCCATCATTACTGCAGTGCATTCAGAAAATATTCAGACCCCCTTCACTTTTGTTAATTTTGTTATGCTGCAACCTCATTCTACAGTTGGTGAAATTCATTTTTTTCTCATTAATCTACACTCCGTACCCCCATAATGACAAAGTGAAAACAGAATTTTAGAAGCGTCTGTAAATTTATTAAAAAGAAAAACTGAAATATCACATTGGTGTAAGTATTCAGACCCTTTGCAACAACACATGAAATTTAGCTCTGCTGCCTCCCATTTTTCTTGATTGTTGCTTATACACCTTGATTGGTGTCAACCTGTGGTAAATTAAATTAAACCCTGTCTCTGAGCTTTACAGGCAGTTCCTTTGACCTCATGGCTTTTGCTCTGCTATAGTATGCATTGATAGCTGTGAGGCCTTTTATAGAGAGATGTGTGCCCTTCCAAATCATGCCCAATTAATTTAATTTACCACAGATCAACTCCAATCAAGTTGTCAAAACATATCAACCTAAAGTTGAAAAAAATGCATCATAAATACCTAGGAATAAATTTATATGCCTACCTTTGTACATTTCTGAGTTCTACCTTGATCCTTCAATCTTCAAAAAGGTATGGAAGAATTATAGGAACTGGGAAGTATGTCTTATTCCTGCCCTGGGAAAGATGATGGCTAGAACCCTGTGATTTATGATCATTTGAAAGCACATTTGAAAATTGTGTCTTTTCTGAGATAGGAAGACAATTGGTTATATAATGGGATAAGGTAGACATACATGAACAGTTTTTTTGCAAAGTCTTCTAAACAAACTTCATAAATATCTCCCAAGATTTTTTTTAAATGTATAGTCTTATTTATTTTTACTTACATAGGCTCCAATGCTGTTTTCTTCCATGTGGAATTCTGTTAAGAGTGAGAATGTAACCATCAGAAGTTGCTATTTCATATTCTTCAACTTGGTATCCTTTATGGTGAATGATTTCACTCTGTTGAAGGAAATTTCAGTATAACTAAGGTGACCAACCATCCTCCTTTAGGGAGGACAGTCCTCCTTTTGTAAGTTCTTTCCTCCCTCAAAAAGTGTCCTCCTACATGTCCTCCTTTTCGATATTTGAAGACTAATCTGCAGGGCTTTTTTTTTCCTCATAGAATGCTCAGAACGGTGTTCCGGCACCTTTTTTTGGCTGGTTTTTTTTTTTCAACTTTTGCATGAGCTGTGCTACTCCCACTATTGGCTTTCGAAAGCCAGTAGGAATTGCTGCTGAACGAAATTTTATTTACAATATTTTTTCTTCAATTTATTTGTGTCCTCCTTTTCATTGTAAAAAAGTTGGTCACCTTAGTATAACTGCATCATGTTTTTATGTTACTTGTCAACTGGTGCATTATTAATGTGTAGAATCACCTAAAAGAAGTCTGGAAATATCTAAAGGATTCTTTGTTTTCCTAACAAATGTGGAATATCATATGTGAAAAGGATTGAAAGAATTCATGTATTTGTATTACCTTAAAAGTGAGAACATGTGTGTATTATCAATAAAACATCTAGCCCTTTTTAACCTGGAAGATCATTAGTGATCCGTAATGGAAATAACTAATGTCCCTGGAAAGACTTAGTTTTATTTATTTATAAATAAATACATTTTATAATTTATTTGTATTTTTTTCTAGTCATTTTCAGCTTCCATTAGCCCTTTGAGGAAGAGAAGGTCAAGAAATAGAAGCAACAGGATTGTTCAGGAATGTTATTTATTGTTGTAAGCTATAAGAACAGAATCTTGAAAGATTCTCTTTACTACATCTTAAACAAAATCAAGGCAGGGTTGTTTTATTTTTATTTTTTTACATGTTTACTGCTTTTCTAAGACTAAATAAATATGGAACCTGAAACATGATTTAAACATTAATTCTATGGATACATCTGCCTTTTTCAAATTCTGTTTTATATTATACCAGATCAACCATCAACAAATTACAACTTACAATGTTCATGTATGCTTCAGGATTGCCTCCTTGCAGTATTATTCCCGTAGAAGACAAAATGCTTTGAATTGCAAAAACCACTAGACATAAGAACCACATATTGTACCTGTATAAAAAATTGTGTTTAGTAGATTGAAAAATGTTTGCTGCCAATAAATCATGTTTGAAATTGCTAAAATATCCACACAAAAGTTGTAAGAATTGGGAACTATTAAGTAATCATTATGTAACTAACTACTAGAATCAAGGGCTTAGTACTCTGGGGATGTCCCTCTTAAAAAGAGCAATTTAAAGTGCACTGATATTTACCATTATTGCAGTGTTATGCCTATTCATAAGAGTTTGAGGATGAAATCTGTAAGAATTCCAGGACTGGACTGCTGGGAGTCAAATGGCATATAAATTTAATGCATGATTATTATTATCTGCAAATACCTGTCTTTTAATTGTAAGCAGCTTTTGGGAGGTCATACATTTGATTAGAGCACTACAGTATAATGGTTTGTGATATGTGAGAACAACTCTGGGAGACAGGAAAAAGAGTTACAGCCTAGACCATGGGTCGGCAACCCATGGCTCCGGAGCTGCATGTGGCTCTTTGAGCCTTATCCTGTAGCTCCCAGCCTCCTCTGCCATTTGCAGAGAAAGAGACAGAGATAGAGAGAGGCACTTGCGCTTCCTTTCTCTCTCTCTCTCTCTCTCTCTCTCTCTCTCTCTCTCTCTCTCTCTCTCTCTCTCTCTGTGTGTGTGTGTGTGTGTGTGTGTGTGTGAGTGTGTGTAAAAAAGAGAGTGGCCTCACGCTGTTCTCCGACAAGCTGACAAGCTTATTAAGCAGGGCTCCTGCCTTTGCTGCATCTCTGCAGGAAGCAGGAAGCAGCAGCTCTCTCTCTCCCTCTCTCTTGCTCTCTCTCTCTTTCTCTCTCTCTTTTACACATAGACACACACACACACTCACATACTGAGTGGTGGAAGAGGACTGGCAGACCAAGGGCAGGAGAGAGCCAGCCCAATAAGAATGTGTGTCAGCTTGCCGGAGAACAGCGTGAAGCCAACTTGACAGGTGAGCAGAAGATCGGAGAGAGGGGGGAGAGGGAGGGAAGAAGGGAGGGAGACAAAGACAGGGAGAGAGAGAGAGAGAGAGAGAGAGAGAGAGAGAGAGAGAGAGAGAGAGAGAGAGAGAGAGAGAGAGAGAGAGAGAGGAAACTCATGCACAGCAGCCTCTATTTCTTTTTAATTAAACTCTTCAATCAAGCTCCCCCCTTCTGCGTGTGCAAGTTTTGCAGCTCCCAGTGTTTGCTTTTCTCTGGAAAATAGGTCCAAGTGTCTCTTTGAGTGTTTAAGGTTGCCGACCCCTGGCCTAGACAATGGTTTGATAACAAAATTTGAATCAGAAGAAGGGATGAGGGTAGTGAAAACATCTCAGAAGGGATCTGTCATGGCCTACTTGCTATGCACTTTTGCTCGCAGCCAGATAACAGAAACCATGGAGGGACAGGGGCGGGATTGGAATGTATGGATAGTTGAGAGAGAATTGAAGAATTCATGTTCACATCTGTGGTCTGGGAGAATCTCAACACCTCAAAATCAAATAATGAGAGCCTTCTGAACCAATCAGACTGTTTCCTAAACAAAGAGATTGCATTGGATTGGTGGACAATGGACAGTGGATGGCCCAGGGGGGAAAGGGGGATTTTAACTATGCAGTTTTTTGCACGAAAATTTCAGAACTGGTTTTGCTTCTACTGTGCCTGTATGGATGTATCAGTAATATAATCTTGGTAAAATAATGTACCAGGAGTTTCTTTGGCTACATAGGACAGTTGACATGATCTTTCCTAGTTTTCCAAGAAGGGAAGGTAAAAGTGTGAGATGGGAGGGGAACTTTCAAATGTGTAAGATTGATGTTAACATTGTGAGGTAATTCAATCAAGAAGCACAGTCAGAGGCACTAGCTCTGTCTTTATTCTAAGGTTACAATTATATTTCATTTCTATTTATCAACTATGGAAAACCCCATTTCTGCCCTCTCTGGATTATGTCATACTACGAAGGGGAAGGGGGATGAGCAAAGTGGTTTTATGGCTCTCACTTCCTTCATTAAAACTTCAAAGGGACTGAATGTGGATCTCACCCAGAGGACTGACCATAACAATATGACCCATCAGCTTTCATCTACTACTCTCTGAAGTCTCCCTTCTGCCAGTCGAGAGGAAAAGGGGGTGTAAATATGACGCCTGGGATTGTCGCTGGAAGGACGGTGGGGTGGGGGCTGCTTGCGAACACTTAAAACCTTGAATGGTAGGGCTTGGGCCCCAGATCCTGTCTAGAATGCCTGCAACCATCTTATCTTAATAAAGATGCCTGTTGGAAGAAATATTCCAAGAGTTCTGTCTTCTTAAGATGTAGAGTGGGATGGGTCCTTACAGTTACATTAATATAATCTTACAAGTCTGAAAGCACCTCTCCTGTCCCTCACTTTTACTATCTTGAAAATTTGGGAGGGTCTCTTCTGAAATACTTTCTCCACCCTCACCCATCCTTTGGATTCAAATTTGTTATCTAGGCCAATGCTTTTCAACCTTTTCACAGATTGTACCACATGACAATATTTGAGTACTACCAGTGCTTAGCAAGGTGTCAAACACTTGATGACTAAAAAAAGGGGGCGATTTGGGGCTTCACTGGTTAGATTCATTTGTTGTTATAGAAATAGCTGGTTTATAATACTATGGAAAAGTAAAAAGTTGAGGTTCAGTGTTAATGCTTCCTTCCTACTGCAATAGTGGAAGTCAGAAGTCAATGTCTTTTCTTTTCTTTTTCCCTTCTCCCCTCCCTTTTCCCTTTTTCTTTCACTCTTTGCTTGTAACCCCCCACCCTTTGCTAGCAAAAGCCTCTCACTCTCTCTCACTCTCATTCACTCACACTTTGCTCGCAAAAGCTTCTCTCTCGAGCTCTCATTCACTTACACTTTGCTCGCAAAACCTTCTCTTTCGCTCTCTCATTCACTCATACTTTCCTCACAAAGGCCACTCTCTCTCTCTCTCTCCTCACTGCTTCACTAACAAAAGTCTCTTCTCTTCTCTGTTTTTCTCATGTGTTTTTTTCTCTTCCTCTACTGCCAAAACCTGCTCCTTTTATAGCTCCTCCTCTCTCTGCCCGCCTCCTCATTTTCTCTTCCAGGTGCACCAAAAGCTCCAATCAGCAGGTAGCCGCATGCGCATATCTTGGGGCTTCTGCCAAGCCCTGCAGCTCCAGCTGATCTCCTCCAGGCTTGTGCGGCCCCACTTTAGCTCATTCCCTCCCCTGCTACACTTGGCTAGGGGTCATGTACCACCAGCCATGTACTAAAGCCATGGTCTAGGCTATGGCTCTTCTTCCTGCCTCTCGTGGTGGTTCCCACATACTTTTACAAGCATTGAGACTGGAGGAGCATTTACTCTATATCCCCAGCTCCCAAAAAACATTCAAATTATCATGAGATAAGTCTTTTAATTGGGGAAAGTGAGGAACAAGCATAGAACCTCCTGATTCAAACTGTTTATTAAGTAAAACAAAATCTCAGAACCATTCTATATAATATCAAATGTGTAGCAATCCAAAGGGCTAAAACATTTATTAAAGGTTCCTTTGCTTTACAATGGAATCTTAAAACTGCTGTGCTTTGTCCTTAAGCCAAACACTCTTTCTACAGAAAATTCCAGATTATTTTTATTTACCCTGTCTTAAAAAAAATTCTCTGGCAGGAAACTTGGCTACTCTTTGGACACATCATTCCAAGTTGTCCAGTTCTATCCCACCCCGCCCCACCCCACCCTTATACAAATCAGTCTTTCTTTGGGCTTTAAAAGGTGTACCAATTTCTTTTTAGTTTTATGTTTCTTTTTTTTTCTTTTTTACTTTGATTTAAATTTGGCATTTAGAAATGTAAATTCTCCAAAAAAAATTCAGCACTGTAATAAGGACTTACTTTTAGGGGAGGGATGAATTCATATTAGGGCTGATGCAATAAAATTAAGCAAATACATGCAACAGTGACATAAACCGGTGTTTATTACTGATTCAGTGAATATTCTTTTGCTAAAACTCTATGCAATGATTTTTTTAAGCAAAATAAACTTGAGAGAGAATAAAAATGCTGTCAGTGATGTTAGTATAAATCTGGCATATGTCCATTTAATAGATTATTTTAGGAGTGTCACAGCTTCTTGAATTAAATTATTTTTTTAAAAAAAAAATTCTGATGCATCCATAGAAGAATTTAGATAAACAATTAGTGGACATTTGTCAGAGGAAGAGGCTTGAAGAGGGGAGTCATTACCTATCTTCTCTGACAAAGGATTTTCTTCATTTATTATTCCATGTTCCCCTGGAGGGTTTTTGTTGACCTTTTAATGGATTCTGACAGGTAAATGACATGAAAAAAACTTTCTAAAAATATAAAAACAGTATTCCCTTGTATGCCAAAGGCTCACAACCTGAGTTAAAAACATATTCTGTATTTCCAATAAAATGGAATCTTTGTTCCTTTTAAAGTAGTATTTCTCAAACTTGGCAAGTTTAAGATGTGTAAACCTCAAGTCCCAGAACTCCCCAATTAGCCAGCTAGGCTGACTAGGATATTCTGGGACTTGCAGTCCATTATCTTAAACATGCCAAAATACTACTTTAAATGAAAGCAAACAATTGCAATATTGGCACCTATTGAGAAACCAACAATCTACAGTATCATAGCTAAAATTGCTCTCAGATCCTCAAAATGTTGCTGAGTAGACATAACATTATAAGTGTTTTGTTCTACAATAATCAACAACCCAATCTGCATAAAGAAAATAAGAAATCTTTACCAGAATCTATTTGCTGTCCTGGATGGAATTTCTGAGTCTGGAAAGATTGAAATGTTCACAGCTATAAGTAAAAGTGAGAAGATTGAGTAAAGGCTGCCTTTAAAGTCCTTTCACCCTTTGGTGTCCCAACTTATTATTACAGGGAGTGGATTTCAATGATGTCATTCTTTCTATTCTCTCTGTTGTTGTTCTCAATATTGTTATTGATTCCCAAATTCTAAAGTATTTGAGGCTTGATCTTTTGAAATATAGAGTCTATGACATTAGTTGGATTTGTGAGTGAGAAAACTTTTAAAATTCACAAGATTCAATAGTTTCCACCAGAATAGAAATAGAAATATTTCTTGTAATGATAACCAAGAAAATTAAAATCTTTATAACAGTAAGTTGCATCATATTAGAAGTGATGAAAGAAAGAAATGAAAGAGCTGCAAAACTATGCATATATATGCAAAGAGACCAAACTGCCTCTTTCATGGATGCTGGCTTTCACATGAACTTTCAACATACTTTAAATAAGGCCAACTTCAGCTATGCAGTAAGATCTGTATCCCAAAGATGCTTTTTCATGAAGCAACTGGACTTTCTTGTTTTTCTTTGAAGACATTTTGCTTATCATCCAAGAAGTTTCTTCAGCTCTGACTGGATAGGGAAATGGAAAGATTTGATCTGATCTGATCATTTGCATTTCTTTAGTGAGTCATTAAAGCTAGCTGGAGGCTTATCTGTGTCTTCAGGATCACCTGAGTAGTGCAAATTGATGTGGAGCCTTCTTGGAACTGTTGAAAGGACTGTGTTGTAGACTGGAGATATATGATATTGAATCCCCCCCTCTCTGTTGAGAGAGGGCTGTTCAATTTTGACATAGATGGACTCTTTGACCCCTCTTTCAACCCATTGGTCCTCTCTGTCCAAAATGTGGACTTTGCTGTCTTCAAAAGAGTCACCTGTAAATGCTGCTAACATCGGACATTTTTGCATTGACAACAGATGGAAATGTAGGCATCTTTTACCTTTTGCTTTTAGAGTTAGATGATTCTGGGAGGGGGAATGTGAATGAGAGTCCAACTAGACATAACTAAACCTAGCATGAGAAACCAGGTTATTGTAATTGGAGCTGATGAGGAATTGGTGGGCTGGAGAAGTGGAGAGGAAGCCCACGCTTCGAGCTAATTGGGGAATGTGATTTATACTGTTAATTGGAGGAGGGAATTGTGCTTTAATACTATGTGCTCAGGGGAGGGGAATTCAGTTTTTGGCTTCAATTATGCAGTGCCAATGTTATGCTACTCAAAATAAAGATTCTTTAAGGTAAACAATGCCTCAAAGTTCTTTTGAAGAGTTCATCTGTTGGAACCGTGACATTAAGCCAAAAAACTTTTCTTAACTATCCTGGGGTCCTGAGCCCCAGTCACTATCCCAAGAAAGGAGGGGTAAGCTGACAAAGATTCGGGGAAGATCTCAGCATGGAGAAAGAGAGAATGTCTGAAACCAGCACCCCAGCAGTGGCTGCTACCCTAGAGGGAGGAGCAACAGCCAGCGCATTGGTGGAGAAGGAACTTGTTCAGGCCTCCCAGCTGGGGGCAAATCCCAAGCCATGAGGAAAGCTGATCTGGTCATCAGAATGGACCCTACCCAGCAAAGACTTCAGACACCTCGAGACAGCCTTGCCACCCTCAAGTGCTTCAAAGGCAGATGGGGCTGAGCTTCTATGAAGGGATTCCCACACCTCACGTTCCCCAGACCAGTAGAGAACCACAAAACTGTCTACTGCTGAGGACTCGGGTGAGTGGAAGTACCTGTCTGCAGCACATAGCCAATAAGTGGATAAGTTGGTGGAAAGATTTGAGGAGTTAGAAATGAAGAATGGAGAACAACCTTCCCGCTCCCCATATGTGAGTGATCATGATGATCAGAGAGGCAGCCACCAACTCCTACCAAGGGAGACCCCCAGCCTCCCCTGCACAGTTCAGGCAGCCTCCCAGTCCTCAAAGTCACCCAGCCAGGGATCCGCACAACATTGGAAAATGTCAACGCTTCCCCATCTGTGAAGTTGCTGGAGGTGCAGCAGCCAAATTGGGGATGGCCACAGCCCCCGAACGTGCAGCAGCAGATGGGGACCTTGCAACAACCATGGATGATGCAGCTGTCAACGCTGCAAATATTGTATATTCTTGCTTTGACAATGTGCAGAACTGTCTGGTATTTTTGGGGTTAATACAGAGCAGAAGGGGGTGTGGGCAAAATGCGGGGAAAGAAAGAGGAAGGGAACCTTTGACCTTCACACTAATTGGATAATGTGATATATGACAGCTAATTTAGGGAGGGAACATGCTGATAATTGAACTGCTCAGAGGAAGAGAACTTAGATCTTAGCACAAACTTCGTTATGCCTGTGCTGACATTTTGAAGCAATAAAAGACTTTTAGGAAAATCAATGCCTGGAAGTTCTTTGAAGCATTTCATTAGCCAGAACCATAACAATATGCTAAGATCTCAAATCCTTTTCAAACGACCTGGGGCCCCGAACTCCATCCACTGCCTCTATGCTTGAGAGGAGCTGGTAATGATTCGGGGAAGATCTCATTATGGAGAAAGAAAGATTGCCTGAGGCCAGCCCCCTGGCTGCAACAGTTTCCCCGGGGAGGGGGAAGCAACAATCGGCAAGGCGGGGGAGAGAGGAATCTGGCAGATTTCCCAGCTGAGAGCAAAGACTTCAAAAGCAGAATGGAGCGATAACAGAGTTGTGGGTGAGTCACTGGAAAGATTTC